>JADLZK010003742.1:0-349369 GCA_015847255.1 Hyparrhenia diplandra
TAACATGAAAGGAAAGAGGATATATTAGACAAAATAAAAAATTTCAATCAACTGTATAAGGAAAACTAATCACCTATGAAAACCGTGTGTTAGAAAAATGTAAACCGAGCTCTTTCCTTTTCCAACCGGAAGGAAGAAGACGACGAGTTGGAGGAAGAACATGATGTGGCCTGCCTAGCCGTGCATTGATAGTTGTCACGATGACCACTTGTAGTCGTGGACCACATGTGTTGTTGTATAAATACTTTGGTCATTGCACGGTGACACCCATGCTGCAGCACAAGCCACATGTGTTTGGTTTGGAGACTAAAGAAGATAGGATGGTCACATTTCTCCTCCTGCTTCCTTATGCTTTTCTGGCTATAGCTGTAGTAGCTTCATATATTAGCAACTATAGAACTGGAAGGCAGAGAAGAAGTTAAACATCCATGGATTTTAGTAAATAATCTAGGAATTTAAATTTTGGTGGGAGAAAATAAACTCCTAATTTTTTTTTAACTAGAAGAGGGTATCTATTGGATATCCATAGACATTGAACTTGCACCTATGCACTAATAGATTTTAGCTCACTTTTTGTAGCCACTGGTGCAGCATCGAACATAAGCCTCTACGTATCATAGTGTGAAGGAGACCACATCAATTAGCGGTGGCCATGATCACATTGGCGACATGTCTAATCGTGCTGCTAGGTAGATGGTGGTGCGACAAGAGAAATAGAGGAACATGGAGCGAAAAGATAATGCTAGTCTTAATGGAGAGTTTCATGACAAAGATACCAGGACTGCCAGCATCCTCAGATGTGTGTGGCAGAGAGAGGATATGATGAAGCTTGAAGCAGATGTCCATGGTAGTGGGGGCATAGAGAGAGGGTGCCTCTACTCTTTACGTTGCGGCAAATATAAAAACAAAAATGCTTCTTTCCAAGTGTGTAGGATCGGGCACACCTGTCGCGTCGTCCGATGTGCTCGTCCATCCCACACGTCGTCCGATTCACGTGGGAAGAAGCTGTTGCTCAAGAAGTGAAGGTTGCGCCCGTGTGCCAGCACCCAATTGCACTGCAAAAGAAGAAGGGCCCCACCATGTGTCCGGCCGCACTAGCGACAACAAAGAAAACGACAGCGCCTAGTGTTCCGGCGAACCACGCTACCTTCTTTTTCCTCAACTCTGGTGGGTAGAATGGTCAGCTGGCTAGGGGAGGTAGGGAGGCTAGAGGTCGGAATGGTCACATGCGGTTTAGGCAGCCACGGGCGGCGGTAAGGGCAGTTGGGTCAGTCAGGGCAAGAGACGCCATTGCCGGACTTTGGCGGAGCTTGCTGGAGTTTGGCAAGGCCACCATAGGAGGGAGCAGTGCGTGGGAGGGGAGGGCAAGAAGCTGGCGCTGCAGGCAAGGTTAGGTTGACCGGAGCTCCGTCGATCTAAGGTCGTGTGATGTGGTGGACTCGTTGGCATTGCTAGACTCAAAGAGAGTCGAGGCCGGCGTCGCTAGAGCCCGCCGGGGGCAAGGAGCAGCAGCGCCCGGCGCAAGAAGGAAGAAGAAGAGGCGGGAAGAAAGCGTGCATAAAATTTCGCTGTAGATTAAAATGAAAAAAAACATTTGTTCATGTTCTTCAATTTTCAATATTGAGGCAATTATTTTCTGTTTAAAAATAGCAACCCATATTTCAATCAATGTTTACATGAGTGTTTTTTATAGTATTTCATGAGAGTAAACCTTCATGAATGGATTTCGTGAGACTTTGGTATTTTCATGAGAGTTCACCTTCACGGATGGATATTGCACCAAGTTTGCATCGCTATTTTTATGATTTTTTTTTGTGGTATTTCGTGAGAGTGAACCTTCACGAATAGATTTCGTAAGACTTTGGTGTTTACATGAGAGTTTACCTTCACGAATGCATATTGCCACCAAACTTGCATCGGTATTTTTATGAATGTTTTTCTGTAGTATTTCGTGAGAGTAAATCTTCACGGACTGGATTTCGTGAGACTTTGTATATTCGTGAGAGTAAACCTTCACGAAAACGTTTAATTTTCATGACGTTGTGTGGAGTACTCTCATTAAAATACTTTTCATGACGGGATTTATATCACTCTCATGAAATCTCATGAAAATATTAGTTTCATGAGAGTTTATTTTTCACTCTCATGAAAAATCATTCCTCTCATTCGGTCAAAAAAAAAAAAATCATTCCTCTCACAAAATATCCAATTTCTGGTAGTGTGCGAGAGGGAAGTGCGTGTGTGCTGACGGAGCCTAAGCCTGCGGTGGCGAGGAGGGAGGCGCGTGTGGGGTGCGGCCGTCCGGATGGAGCCTGCTTTGCGTGCACACGGTGGGTAGTAAGGTTCGTATATGTTAATTAAAAATTAAAAAAAAACGATCATTGCCTTAGCGTACATACGCCTATAATATCAGGTCATGGTGACTAAGGATACTTTGCAATTTTGTTTGCTATGTGTGCATACCACACACCATGTCACCAGCACACGAGATACAACCTCGTGCTCTGGGTGTGCCTTCATGCGGCACGTCTTCACCGTGAATGACCGCCCATTTCAGTGGAGTTGCGGCAGTGTGGCTCTCCAGTATATATGGAACCAAATTAAATTCTCCGTGGAATGGCTGGACTGGACTGGTTCCGTTTTATCCTCCGCCGACACCACTCGTTGCTGGACTGAGAGCATGGCCTGCTGTTGAACCTGTATCGTCGGCGTCTAATCTAACCTTGTCGTTCCAATGGGCCTAATCGCCTGCATCTAATATCTACTCCATTTACATATGCACTCAATTAACAGGCCTGGATGCGGCCTAGAAGTGCAGGTAACATGATTGAAGCCCATTTGGAACCAAGCCTCTTACAAAATGTTATGGTTCCAAACACACCCATTGGAACGTTTGTAAGAGGCAGGAAAAGTTCTAAAGGTCAGCAGCCGTATGATTTGTTCCAAACACACCCATGCATGTTCGAAGCTAGCAAAGCCTCTTCATCGTTGCTCACAGCTAGCAAAGACCACAACTCAGCACACCACACCACACCAATCACCCGTTAGAAGCTTGGCCATAACAGACTCAAGACCCCACATGTCCCACATGTCCTTCCCCACTTCCCTATGTTGTGTTTTGCCACAATTGAATTTCCAAGAGATTTGGCTACAATTGAACTCTAGATCACTACATCAAGCATATCTAGCTTATGCCAACGTCTTTGATATATCCAAGGGCATTTCCACCCTCCGGCTGGTGCCCTTCCTCTTTATATGGCCTACCGGGCACCCGGCCCATTGCTTGCATTTTGCCCTATCATATCAATATGTCTTTTTATATCCATTTCCCACTGAAGCATTCAACTGTATCTTGCAGCACACACCTGCATGCATATCTCAAACTTAATTAAAAGTACATGCTCGCTACAACAAACACACAATCATAATTCGTAAGCTGACAGTACTCCATTTAGTGAACGTCATTGACACATTTACATTTCTAGTTCAAGTTGTACTTTTGAGCGAGGATTGCCCTGCTTTTTTTTTTATGAAAACAGGAGGGGTGTGACACCTATTGATTAATTTACGTAAAGGGGAAGTAGAAGTTTGAAACCGGTGGTATTGTGGCCATAGACCGATGTGGGAGCCGCACCACTGCCTTCTTCCTCAACTCCGATGGGTATAATATGAGGTAGAAGAGAAGCTTGCGGATCAAGGGAAGGAGAACCAACTATCCGTGGACACGATTTAAGATTGAGGAGCTCAGTTTTACAATTTTCGTGCTTCTTACAAACATTGTTCTAGGCAGATTGATGTTGTCGCGGCGTCCCTGTTCCTGGTCACGTTGTGTCGCTGTAGTACCTGAAACAAAGCTAACAGGAAGACATTAATCACCCACTGGTCACCCTTTATCACATTCTCACTCAAATTTTATACCCAGCCCCCCTACATCCATGCCTGCTGTGGGGTGCTATAAACCGTGTCATAGGAATAAACGTAACGCATATAACAGTTTAAACAAAACAAGCCTGGCTGTTGTGGCAGAGGGCAGCACTGCCGCCCTCACCACACTAGTCAGTTCACCATCAAAATTATACAGCAGATAACATATATGAAATAGCATCTCTAGCATAAATATGGCAAGCTAAATCATAGAAAATAAACACATGTCCATATCCCATACATAAAGAGTCAAATAGGTAGCAATATTACACAAATAGAGTTTTTCAAACGACTCTCAACTCACACTAAAGCTACTATCAAAGGATAAGGACATGAAGAGCAGCTGCAACGAACACATGTCTTCGAAAAAGAATTGACCCCTCTATTTTTCTCCCCTTTTGGCATTAAGTACCAAAAAGAGAAGAGAAAAGAAGTCACTCCCCTCAAGAATCACTGATGTGCTCCCAATCGATGCCATCACCACCACGTCCACACCCACGAGCACCTCCATCACCACAGTCGTCCTTGTCAGAAGAGTCAATACGTGCATAGCCTGCACGATGGGTGGTAGGAATGAGTGACCGGAGTGTCGTGGAGCACCATATGCCCCTCTCTGTCGCTGCTGGTACCCAAACAAAGTCTCTGATCACCCTTCACTGGACTCCTGCTCCTCCTCACTGCTGCTATGATCAAGATCTGAAAGACTAGGAAGGTCCTCAAACCTCGGAGGAGAGCGGGGTGGAGGAAGTGGTGGCCGCCCCACACGCCCTCTGACCTCCCGATTCCTTAACTGGTTCTCATAGGCTGTCTGAGCTACATAGGAGCAAGTGGTGAAGATGGCCTTCAGCCAAGGTCCAATCTTCTTCATCTTTCTACCACTCCTGGAGCGAGACCTAGAACGAGAGACCTCAGGAATGTCCTGACGCTCTCTGGAAGAGCCTCCAACTGTCTGTCTCGCTGCAGTGGGATGAGTCTTCTCAATCTTGTAGACGGTGTGAATCTCATCCTTAGGAAATCTGAAACCAGTGACCCTCTCAATCACAAACATGAGGTAAGGAGCATAGGGCAGGCTCCTCCTCCCATCCTCTAGGGTGACCCTCAACTCATGCCACATGAACCTAGGGACATTGAATTTGTCCCCACCTGGAGCAAAGCGAGCAAGCACATTCCTGACATATCCATTGATGTCTGATGCTGCTCCATCCTTTGGGTTGATTGTGTTTCTGAAGAGATTGTTGAGAATGTAATAGAAGCTGTGAAGTCCACTCCTCTTCCCATCTGCGGTCTTAGGCTCTCTCCACATATACCTGATGTCATTGATCTCTGCCCGGTGCTCATCATGTATAGCAGTGTATGTCCTGTGCTCACTCCCAAAACCAAGAATCTGACTGAAGGTAGTGAAGTCAACACGGTAATGAACCCCACCAGTCATCCAATGAATCTCATCAGCACCCTGGTCATAGAAGTATGTGGCATGAAACTGGCTGAGCACCTCCTCATTCCAGTCATACTGGAAATCCATGAGATCTGTCAACTCAAACTCCTCACAAGCATTGATCACTTTGTCAAACTCCCGCTCCTGCTTCTCTCTCATGTCATCCCAATCAATGTACTGCATCTTGCAGATCTTTGCCTTCTTTGACTTGAGAAGAACCGAGGCATAGAAGTTTGAATGGAAGACATTCCAAAACCTACTGTCGATATACAAATCCTTCCTCTCAAGATAAGGATTAACCTGCCTAGCCTCCTCAGTCCTCTTCAGGCTCTTCGAGTAGTCAACAATGGGACAAGCACGAGTGTCATTGGGTGGAGCCATGATCAACTCTCCATGGTAGTCCGTCATATATCTGTCATTGAAGTCTGTGAGGGTCTCTGGAGTGCCAGGGCAGCCACCAGGAGGAATGGTGTGGCCCTGTCTAGCTCTTTCTTCTTCATCTCTGATGTACTGCTCATGGGCTGCTCCATCAGCACTCGCTCTAGGGGCGAGGTAGCTCGAGCTACCAGTACCCCTCCCCCTGCCTCGGCGAGAGGGCTCCTTGGACAGCTTAAATCCATTGGTTGCAGCCATGGGATTCCTCAAGACTCTTCGCCTAGGTACTAAATAGTTTTCATTCATTCAGATTGTTAGAAATCATCAAACATCAAATAGTGTACCAAATAGTGAGAAAAGCTTGATGGCCATATAACTATAACCAACCTTCATCTGTAGACTTGGTCTGCTGATTGGGCGCATCATCTGGATATGACTGGTCCATCCGAGGGCTAGCAGGCATATTCACACCATTGTTTTCAGGCAATTTTTCCTGTGCATTATCTTTAGCTCGGGCTGATGTTTGTTGCCTTCTAGAATCAGTTGAAACTCGAGGAGACACCTCTATTGGTGCACTTGGCCTCACTCTCTTGGCTTGCCTTTCTCCAGGAGCCATGTTAGCGCTGTTTTCTTCCCTTTTGGCACAAACCTTCCTAACTCTAGTTTGCACAGGGGGCTGTTATCGGAAAATACAGAGCAGTAAGCATGTGTACTAGTTAGCCAAGTATGTACATGACAAAGAATTGCATTGCTTTCTATGACCCTCCACCCCCACACCAGTCAAGAGAGAAGAAGCACCTGAATTTCTAGGGGTACTGGTTCATCTTCAAAATCTGTATCATCGCCTCCCTGAACGCCCTCTTCAGCTTCAGGCAGATATTCGGATGAATCAGAACCTTCACACATCTTCTATTATTTTCCTCAGTGATGTTATTAATTTTGCTGAACAAGCAAGGTAAAGCAACCAATAGCATAGAGCATTAGCACATTGTGGAAGCAAGAAACAACGTTGCCAATCGGAATCAAAAGAATGATTAATTTATTTTTGCACAGGAAAGCTCAAAAGCATTTTCACTTACAAGTAGGAAGCAGGAACTAGCAAGTATGTATTAAACTAATCTAACACACTTACAAAAAAACCTACAACAGGTACTACCATGATAAGAGCAAACAATTCTCCATTGGCAGCACAATACAGAGCACAAACCAATGTCACATTTCACACAATTTCATAGCTGTAGAGTGTAGATTTCGAGAGAGGGGGGGGGTGTGTCCTCACATAAACATTGCACAGAAATCACCATCAGACCCCTTACTAATTCAGAGCATGTAAAATATCAGAGCGCTAAGTTCACCTATTAGAGAAGCAAGACAATAAAGAGTTGCATTATATTGTACCAAGATTTGGAAGAAGTGTCTAAATTTAAAATGCTAGAACAGATTCAGTCATTCCTCTAGTAAACCATATGGCACACTGCTCCAAGGTGCACTTGAAGTAAATCTTAAACAATTTCACAGATAGGTCAAATGGGCATGGAGTTCCTAAAGCAAAAGGTAAACCTTGGATTCGAAAACTTATTCCTCATACATTTGCCAATTAGTCTTCATCACCATGTCAGATCAGCAAAAAAATATTGAGTTCAAAGATGGGAAGCAAAATGTTGAAAAGAACATCACCCATTTAAGTATCATACTTTCTATATTGTCCGTCAGTGAAAGGATGGCAACGGATTGCCCCTTAGGGACCTTGCTGGCAGCCCTTCAAGTGGCACCTCAGCAAAGTGAGGGCTGCGGCTTGATAATCCTCACAAGAGAGCTATAGAGAACAAATATTAGTGGTTGTGTTATCTCAAACAAAAGGCAAGAAAACAGAAGGACACTTGACCCAAGTACAATTTTATTGATCTGATATCTGAAGTAACATAGATAGTAACATAAATTAAACATGAATTGTAGAATTATTATTATGGGAAGCTACCACTAGTGGACAGGATATTTCAGTTGCACATAATGATGTACTAGTTAACAAACTTCACTAGTATACACAAAGAAATCAAGTATTGCACTATGCAACTAAATTTCCATGCCATTAAATATTTCAAGGAAATTAAGGTTTCGTAAGGTTTTTTGTGCAATGGTAAATCAGTTATGTATTTAACAATCTACACACATCAACCATTATGGAAATATAGACAACTGTTTCATGGCATTTTTTTTTTTTTTTTTTTTTTTTTTTGACATGGCAATGGCATGAACATTTTTGACATAAAGGGAGCAAGGTTATGAACCAAACAGGGCAGTCATTTCTGCTGAGATTATTTATCAATAAATTTTACATGTTTCTGCATAGACAATTATACTCTCAAATTAGTTAGCTTGTCCTGTTTGCAATCCACTTCACAGCATTCAGGAAGGAAAAGGTATCTAGGCATCTAGCAATGCTAAGAAAGTCAGTGTATGAGACCAACATTTAAGCAACCATGCATCTAAAGATCCTGACCGAAAGGGAATGATAAAAAAAGTGGAGATCACTACTGGGTACTGGCTAGTGCAGAAGCTGACCAACATTTAAGCTAGTATGCATCGTGTAGCCCCGTGCCCGCCCGGCGATCGCCGTCGGCGTGAGCACGCACGAGTAGATGGAAAACGGCGATCGGGCGGGCAGGGTTAACCCCCTTGCCTTGGCTTCGCGATTTCAATTTCTGAAATGAATGTTCGATGCCGATCGTCTCTGTCGACACGGCATAAGCACTGGGCGATTACAGACTCCGACACGATGGTCCCACACGACAGGTTCGCGAACATAAAACGTAAACTAGCAAATACGTCTTCACTTGATCGGTGACGCCCTGCATCGCGCGCACCATCACCCCTGTAGCTCGTTCGGCAATCCTGTTGCGCCGTCAGCCGCTACACATCGCCTACCTTTTTGACACACAAAGCGACAACTAATCACACTAATCAAGCAACCAACTAATCTAAATCAAGAGCTGATTTTTTATTGCACAAATTTTTAACAAGATCAACTTTACATAAAAACAGTGGGGAGGTTGGATCAAATCGGATGGGCCATCAAAGAATTGCGGAGGACACTATCGCAGAACCAAGCATGGTTGTTCTCGTGCTGCTACTAGGCGGCACAGCCCCGGACGAGCCCATGAGGCCCAATGCAATTAGGGCCTGTTTGGATGGTGGCCTAGCACCAGGCAACACATCCTCACACCAGGTGTCCAAAATCGGACGCCTAGTATGCATGTCTGGCCCAGGCAAACTTTTGCAGCGCCAAACCAAACAGACCTTTTAATCCAGTTCCACAAATTCTAATCTTCCTATCCTACATGTATAATACCACATAATACTAGTAGTAATTGTACAATATATAACAGATATAACACATAATTGAGCACACATCCATAGAATCTCACATGCATAAAAAATACGTGAGCTTCTTGTCCTTACCCATCACATGGTTGCCCACCACTTTTCACCCATGCTCCAGTTTCAGCACCTCTCTCCATCACGCATAGAGGGAATACTGGCACACTACCTTCAAAAAAAAAAAAAAAAAAAAAAACCCACGACCCAGTCCCGATTCCAGGCTCGTTGCCCTACCTCCAGCCACAAGTTGTCACACTCAGTCCAGCACGGCTGTCATCCAGTTATGTGCCATCAGTCATCATCAGTGAGTCCACGGCCGAGTTGGCAGCCAGAATCTTGAGAGGATCAACTGCCGTCCCAACTCGCCCTCCATCTACAATTCACTCCAACACGGCCTCAATTCATCAGGCCTTGCCGGCGCTGCTAAATACACCTCCCTCTGACTACAACTCAATCCAACTCTATCGTCTGTTGCACTGACAACTTGCAACCACAATGGTGTTCCCGTCCCTCTCAAGTCCCCCCTCCATTTGTCTCCCCTGGCCCTCCACATCCCGCCCAATCTGCTATGCTGCGTCGCCACCTCCTCCAATATTCCGTGGTCATTGTCTCCTCCCACTATCGTGATCACACGCAAGACAGTCCACCATCCTCACAAGTGCCAAGGTCATCACCGCACGGCAATTGGATCTCCACAGCCATGCCACCACGTCCGCCCCGGCCGTCTCAACTAAGTTGTCCTCCAGAGTCATAACATCGAGCCCATCTCCGCCACAATTGTCGAGAGATCCGATGAGCACCTCCTCTTCCTCATGCACCCTGGCATGGCTTACCTGTGCAACGGCCCTAGCTCCTTCCCCTCCTCCTCGGCCCCTCCCTCACCACTGGCTGCTGCCGCTGGATTACCATGGTTGATGTGTGTGTCATGGTCGTGTCCTGAATCCTGATTCAGGCATATGTCTATCCTTTCGCCTATCAGATGTTTTGTGAACAATCTGCGGCTGCCCAGGAGTTTGATCTAACTGCGATAAAATATTCGTTGTTGTGTGCTACTCATGTTTGTGAAGTGGAAGCACTTATCTACTTGTGCGTTGCTTCTACAGTTCTGTTTGTGTTCTGGTGTCAATAGGTTCTTCAGCAATTTTGCTGCTAAATATATTGGATGATAAATGGAAGCCCACGTACTGGGTCATAATGAAGAGCAGGCAGTCTAGTTTTAGTCCTATTACTATTTTTTTCCAGCTGAACATACAGGCTGATGATTGGAGATTGTGTCACTTGGAGATAATTTTTGACTGTGCTGTCTCTATTCCAATTGCAATCTCAAAATCTGCTGTTGTAGTAGCCTTTACTGAAAGAGTGTTGTCCTCAGGTAGTTTATCTATTGCGGAAGTGCTCTTATACAAAATTTAATTATATCTCTAGATAATGTTGTGTATGACTATAAAAACAAACTCTACCAATTTCACACTTCATATGAGAAGCAAGCATTCTTAGATACATGTGAAGGAAAAAAAAACAAATTCATTGAGTAACTGAGATGTGGGCAGTAGATCGTGTAGGGTTGAATAGTTTTGAAGAACTTAAATGATTAACAGCGACCGTACATATTGATTACTGTTAAAGATATAATATATATTTTTCTAGGAAAAGGACTTCTGTTTCATAGTTTTAGCAACTCATTGTTGGCAATCTGCCACTCCCAGCAGGTGATCCCCCCTGCCTCCTGCTCCTCTCCTCTCCCCTAAACCAAGGTAGAAGATGAGCCTTGAACTCAATCACACACACACACACACAACACCAGCAGCAGCAGTGGCTCTGCCTGAACTCTGAATGTTCTGGAATGAACTGCCTTTTCCATTGAGTAGATGACTCCTACTTATACACAACTACTTGTACCATGTAAGGTACACTAGGTATGGTGAGTACACCAACCACTACTCCTAGGTACACACATACATCAGCCATACTACCTACTGTACCGGCTGAGATCATCCTTCTAGAAGGGTGATGTACTTCTACACCTAAGGTACAAGGCATGGTATTTGCCATGTCAATTCATGGCTGCATAAGCCATGTTGTTACAGCAGGAGGGAGTTGATGGAATTGCTAATCCTATTCATCTCCTAATGCAGCAAACACAAATGCAAACAGCAGGTTATGTCTTACACTCATCTTGCCTTTCGTGTTGATCTGATCCAGGGAATAGCTGGATGGATCCGTGATCGCTGGGGCCATTCTAAATCACGTTCAGTCTTCTCCCTAGATCATAATAATTACAAATGATGAATTATAAACCTCTTGCCCAATGTCAAATGACAAAGGAATTACTTTTGAGCGTACAAGTAACTTCTATTCTATTTAAATACATATACACACATTATGCTGGTTCGATAATATATGCATGAATTGATTCCATGGTTGCATCATCATGATAAATTGCCCCTGTGTTATCAAGATAAATGATTCAGCAGTGGATGCAACTCAAGTTTCCTGGTCCAAATTAAATGAAATTTTATGATACTACATAACAGTCATATATAGTTTTTAAACATACAATTTTTTATTTTATATCTCCTTTTCCAAAATGTACCTACTCTTCTACTGCTTTAGGTCTTCGTAGCATACTCACAAGTCCCACTATTTTATTTTACTGGTGAAAATTGATATGGAAGAATATTGAGTTATTGACGTGATTAATTTCTGCATGAAATGGTTCCAAGTTGGTAGTTAAATAAGGGCAGTTAAATTTGTGCCAGGAGAGATGAGGGCACTAGAAAATTGCATTATAGCTTTCTCAGACATTGTGGTTTTGTAATACATCTCAAATAGGATTCAGGAAAGCTACTACCTGAGTTTAATTAAACAACTCAACTATGGTTAAATGCCTAGGTTTAATTAGACATCTTTACTATGGTGAAATGAAACGTTTTGCCCGGAAGTTGAGATAAGAATTAGTAGTAATAGTGGTTGTAGTCTTTATGTTTGTCTTGAAATTAAGCCAGTGATTCAAAACTAATAAACCACAGTCAATTAATGCCCAATGCCTTACTGTCGTGGTTCCAGTGTTTGCCAAGTTATCCACAAATTGCAGCCGACAACACTACATTGAAATAGAAAGCGAATCGACCAAATTAGCTTACAAATTGGATTCACAGTCGGTGGCTTGCTGAAGAAGACTCCAGTCGGTCAGACCTTCTCATGCCTCGGTGCCACTGCAGGTTTCAGAAGTACTGTGCAGGCATTGGCGCGGGCGTCCAGTCGCTCGCTCAGCAGCCCGAGCAGCTGGCCCGCCGGCCACCCTGCATTGCGGGCGCCAAAGACGAGCTGCCGGCTGGGGGCCACGTGCCCGGTGTGCCCAGCGCAGGCGCAGCGACCCCGGTCGCGCAACCGCCTAGCTGGCGCCCTTCAAGCGCCCGTGCCCTCGCGCCCGTCGGAGGGAGTGCACGCCGCCTTCCGCCGCTAGGGTTTGGTTGGGATTTTGGATACGGAGGGAGAAGCAGAAGGCGGCCGGCGGCGGGAAGACCCCGAGGTGAGGAGAGCGACGCGGTACACTGCCGAGTGCGAGACCAGCGACCGGCCGAGCAGGAGAAACATTGGGCCAGGCCTTGTTGGGCCGGCCATCGACGTTGCCTGACTGCCGGAGCCCATTGGCAGCTAGGGAAATTAATGCTGCTAATAAAAAACAAACGCTAAGGAAATTAATCAAAAACGAACTAATTGTTGTAAAACACGCGGACTCTGTCCTAGAAGGAAAGGAGAAGGAGGAATCCTAATCCTAATCCGTTCGTATGTGGGCTCTTACCGAAACTCTTAGCCCTTGACAGTAACTATATATACGTGGAAACTCTATGTTGTAATTAACCAATATTCAGATGAATAAAGAATAGTCTCCCTATCTTGTGTCTACTTGTTCTACTTCTCATCTACTGTGTTGATCATGAGAGACGGAGAGGGGAAGGTCCTAACCGCTGACAACATGTTTCATAACACGTTATCAGCACGAAAAGCTCTTCATCGACATCGCCGTTGAAGTTGTCGCCGATCTTCGAAACCGACGCTCGTGTCGACGTCCCACTGCGACTACTTCGACGACGTCGACATCCCCGACGTTGTTAGCGGAACGGATCTGGTACCTCTACCCACTACTAATGCGACCGCATCGACTCATCGTCACGCCGGCAGGTCCCCACGGCCTAGCTGAAGCGTGTCCTACGCGACAGCCTTCGCTTCTTCTCGAATTCAAGAATCAAGGTACGAAAAATTGCATCTCGCAGATTGCGTTTGTGTTTGTAGCCGGCCATCGAGTTGGTCTATATTTTTCAATACACGTTGAATTATGTGTATGCATACCCGTAGTATATACATATACAAGCAATACTTCTACGTATATTGCATCTAGGGTTAATTAATTAAAAAAAGGGGGGCACTGCAACATCGTACTTGTTACTCGCTTGCATGCCACAGCCCACGGGTCCTTGTCAATATACCTTGCCCGCACTTGTGTACAACGATAGCAAAACCTTGCAGCAGGAATTGTTCGGATTTGCATGTCCTGGCACCGCTCCATGTTGTGGTCGAATCCACTAAGCACATGCAATGCCCGCCATCGTGGCTCGAAGCCGCGGACACGCCAGAGCCTTGGATGTATGGCCTGTATGTCATGAATCATGTTTAATTATTTCTTCGCCACAGCTTGAACGCCGTTAAGGCGCTGACTGCTCATCTTGGACCGAATCCAACCAGAGGCCGTAGCCCGTACGCTATCGGCAACTGAAAGGTTCTAATGGCTAGAGGGGGGTGAATAGCCTATTAAAATTTCCTTCAACAACACTAAGCAAACTGGTTAGACAAAACGACGGCGTAGCAATTAAGCAATGCTTCAATTAGCTATGCAAGCCACAAGTCAATTCTATTGTCTCTAAACCACTCAAAGGCTAAGTCTCTAACTTTACTCCTAGGTGAACAAGCAAGACTAACTAGTTCTAATTCTAGGAGCTAAACAAACCTAGCAAACTACACAACCTAGCAAGAGAGCTAACTAGCACCCTAACAAGCTAAGCTAGAGAAGTAATGCAAAGAGGTGCTAGAATACAATACCACCGGTGTAGTGTCGAGGTTGTAGCCAATCACCGTGATCACCAAGAAATCTCCAACGAGCAAGAACAAGTGACACGATGATTTTTCACCGAGGTTCACGTGCTTGCCCAAGACGCTAAGTCTCCGTTGTGGCGACACACTCACTTGACGTATGCTAAGCTTAATGGCGGTGCAAATCCCCTATGGGAGCTCAAGCAAACGATCACAAGAGAGGGTCCAACAAGCCACGAGCAATCCACTAGTGCTCCTTTCGCGAATCTCCCACGGGGTAAGGAACGACCCCTCACAATCACCACCGGTGTGGCCTCGAACAAGCTCCAATCGAGCTCAACACCGCCTCTTGCTCCGAGCCGCTAGGGAACCGAGCAAATTCCCAAGAGAAACAAGATCCCGCAGCTCCTCCAAGGGTGAAGTGCCTCTAGATGCAAGACAATCAAGCAAATGCACTTCTACTCTCTCAATCTCACTCAAGAATCGAAGTTAGAGTGAAGAGATGAGTGGAGGGGAGTCTCACAAGCTCACAAATGAGTTAGGCTGTTGAAATGTGCAAGAGAGACTCAAATGAACCGGCCATGGCACTATATATAGACCCCAAGTCGAAATAGAGCCGTTGGTCCAAAGTCCCCCTTCTGCATCGCTGCGCATACGGACGCGCATGAGCGGTCTCAAAAGCACAACGCCGGATGCACACCGCCGGACGTGCAGCGCTGCGTCCGGCGAGGGGCCTCCCGACATGCTCGGACCGCGACGGCGGCGCCGGACAGCGCCGAGCAAGCGTCGGCGCGCTATTCAAATCGTGTTGTCGGAAACCGGTTGTAAAAGCGCCGGACGCCGAACCGGTTTTGACAGCGTCAGTGCTCCTCGCCGGACGCGTCGATCGCTATTTGGTTTGAGTTTACGCGCTGCGCTGGGCGCACCAGCGCCCGGCCGCCGGCGTCCGGCCGCGATTGCGGCGGCTCCTCTTCATCGTTGCGACGTCGTCTTTCCATCTTTCCAAGTTTCGCTTCTTGTCTTGAGTTGCCAACACTTCGAAATGTGTCCCATGAGCACGAGTGTTAGCTTGCCGCGATCGGTTAGACAAGAACGAAGTTAGTGCTCTCGATCCTAAATGCATATGCAAGTCAATTGGACCTAGAAGCACTTCTCCAAAGGATTGTCACGGCATCCCCTCTTGATAGTCGGCTATCTATCCTATAATGTGATCACACGCTCTATTGTGTCTTGATCACTAAAAGGAAAACCCTATCAAGATACCTTTGCCTTGATCTCCCGGGTTCCTCTTAAGCCGATCACCGAGCTTGACGATCCATCAAATCCACCAACATTGTCCATGTTCATGATCATCATGCTCCTTGTCATCCATCTAATCCTATCTCATAGTCATCACTTAGAGCAAAGGATTAGTGCCACAAGTGTGTCATCAATTTCCAAAACCAAACAAGAGATTTCAATCTCTCCCTTTTTGGTAATTGATGACAACCAACTCACAAAGATAAGAAATAAATTCAATTTAACTTGAATTGCTTGCCCATAGAGTTTTGATCAAAAGTCAAGGAATGGACAATCATTTCAAGGTTCGGTTTTGGTAGTAGTAGCTCCCCCTACATATGTGCTTCCATGTGTTTGGATCAAGTTGGCACATATGTAAAGATAGAAACCTTTGGGGAGAGATACTAGTACCAAAAGAGATGCTAAGGTAATAGAATTTGGACCTTTGAAGCGTGAAACCATCGGAGTCCTTAGCATCATGTAACTAGACATTCATCAAAAACTCAACATACCCCATGAGATCAACATTATAGGCTAAAAGGTGAGCTTTGTCTAGATACATCCTATGCATGCTAGTTGGTCAATCACCAATCAATTTTTAAAAACTAGCATACACCAAGCAATCATGTATATTGAATTTAAATTGCCAATGCAACATTTTATTATGATCATGCACAAACAAATGCACAAATAGTCTATGAGCTTGCTCCCCTATTTGTGTGATCCTTTCCAACATCTTTGTGACTTATTTCTCCCCCTTTGTCAACAATCACCAAAAAGGTGTAAATGAGAGAAATCAAGTCAATCAAAGTATCACATGTGGTCTCATCTAGATCACTTGCCTTTCCATGTATTCAAGTTTGAACCAAGGACAAGCTTTTTTCACACCTCATATACATAAGGGTTTAGGATGCTTCTAAGAATATTTTGAGTAACCATCCACTATCTTTTTGCACCTTGCTACTCGTTTACATGTAGTAAACTTATATGCACATGATCCAAGTTATGTTAATACGCATGCCTTAAAAAGAAGAAGCAATATCCTAAAATTACTCCGAAAAGTAAAAGTATTTGTTACGGTCATTATTAAATCCATGTAGGATATTTTGCTACCATTGAAGTGTAGCAAACTCAGTATATATATTTATGAATTACTCTCTAGAATGAGTATATGGCCGATAGAAGTAACAAATGCATTGTGGGACTCATTGCATGAGTAAAATCCCAAATTATGATTATAGAATATCATATTGCATTGAAAGTCGAATTTTCAAGCTTGTATGTCTAATGCCGCTCTATAAAAATAGCTCGAAGCTTTGTGTTAAATGTCTAGAAGATAAGATGGTAAATAGATTTTATAAATCTACATTCTTGAAGAAATGTCTCTTGTATATAGAATAACAAAGAGCAATGTGATACATGAAGTATTTGAATTTACCATTAGAAATTACTCATGGAAATTGAGTTAGAATTTTTAGACGACTTTATGAACCAGGATATTATCGAGTGTAATATTTTTTTGAATATATGGCTTGCATATATGTTACACTCCTTGAAGGATTGTGACGGTATATCATAACTCTTGAATATAAAGCATGAAGCTACCGCTTGTCAAGTATAGAAGTTAAGACATGCGAGAAAGTATATTATTTGAAACATATAAAGCTTCTCTTGAACAAGAACTTAAATCATGTGTTTATAGATTTGTTGTCTTTTAAATTCATATCCTGGAAGTATTAATAGTAGTGATGGTGGTGCATTAAGTTTTAATTCTGTTGAATTAAGTGGTTAGTGGTTAATTTGTTAGCTTGAAGACTACTATGAAATACTTTATATTTTTAGTTGCATTTCTTATTACTTGAAGTAATGTGTGCGAATTTCTCATAGAATAAATTAGATTTTTATGTTTCACATATAAACAATTGCACTGTTGCCTATCAAAATAAATTTTGCATTCATTTTATCCACAAAGAAGCCTTGAATAACCAAGAAGGTTATAGTTCTTTGTGCATCACTACCATGTAGGTAGATGGGAAACTGAATATTCTTAAGCACATGAACAATTGGACTATCTTGGCATATTAATTGATCTTGGAAGAATCGATTTAGCCAAGAAATTGTATAATCCTAAGTATTTAATATTTTAGTCCAAGAACTCGAAGTTGTATCCTACCCTAAGTCTATTGTTGTACATTTACATTGGATATGTGAATTTTATGCCATAATCAATGAATACTAGAAGTATGATTAGATTCTATGAAGCATTAGAAGTGACTATTCATAGATGATGCATGAAGCAAATTGCTACTTGAAGTAGTTATGGCATGAAAAGGGGGAGAAATTTTGGGTAAAGGCATAAAAAATGTGGGTAATATATATACTTATTAGGCACAACCTTCCTTAATCTATCTTTAAGTGTATGTATTTGGACTTGAAGTTCATTACACTAATTGCAAGCAAGCTTGTAGCTTTGTATTTTTTATCATCTACTTTCTTGGATTGAATACCGACATTCCACATTACACATGAATGTGTCTCACTAAGTTGTGCTCTAGTAGAGTTACAAGTATCTCCACTCTTGCATGAATATTAGCATAACAACTATAATTGTAGCCAGTAGCTACCTTTGCGCTTCCCCATAATCAATGGCTAGCTAGCATGCTATGTCTATATGGTTTAGTTGAACTAAGGAATTATTTGCTTTTCGATGCATCGTATGCTTAAGCAATAGATTGGTCTGACCGAGCAACCTAAGATGAGGGGGAGTGAGTTTATAAAATTTTCTCAATGGAGACTAACCTATTTGATGGGATGAATAATTGTGGAACTAAGATGGTGGATGACATAATTATGATGATTTCGGATTTATGAAGAATAGGCATCGAGGGATTTTTGCATTGATGGCAATTAGAAAATTCTAGAAGAAAATTCCATGTGAATTTGAATGTTGCATATTTAATACATTTGAAGTGTATGATTGTTGACACTGTTATAGTATAATATTAATAGTCAACTAAACATGAAATAAGGGCGTAAAATGAATATCAACATAGACTAGGAGTCTAACTAACATAATTCCACGAGCTTTGGTGATTTATATCTTTTCGAGGGACTTAACGGATAAACAGAGAAGAATGGAGAAAGTTCGGAATATATCTCACATACGATGACAAGACTTAACCGTGAAGTAACTCGACCCGAAAAGTGGACTAAAACACTCTAGAAGATACCAGAAGACACCAGAAGAGATGAGAGGCCGAGAGGAGACTCTGACCTGGCGGCCGCCCGTGGCATTTGGGCCGACCGCCAGGCTACAGTAACCAAACCAGCCCATCTTCGTAGGTCGGTTTGTAACCGACTTTGAGGTTGTATCTACACCGTTATTGAAGGTCGGTTTGATCCAATGGTCATCGTTCATCGCCAAGGCCTATATAAAGAAGACCCCTCGACCCCGAGGGTGAAACCTAGTTCATTCTATCTCATTCTATTCATTATCTCTCAGTTGTAGAGGTGTCCCAATGTAAGGATAACCTCTCTCTGGGATTAGTGAATTAGAAGTAGATTAGAAGAAGATTAGTCATGTAATTAGAAGTAGATTAGACATGTAATTAGAACTAGATTAGATCTAACTTAGATCTAATCAAGAGTAAGGAGAGTGGAGCTATGCTCTGTTCGGATATGTCTTGAGTATGGTATGTCTTTATATCTTCTCTACAAGACTTATGCTTTAATATTTATCTTCTCTATTACTTTATGCTTTCCATATATGGTTAAGTATAGTTGATTATATTATTGCATGGGATCTCCGCTCGTATTGAGGGCTCTAGTTATGCAAGGTAGCTAGAGTAGTAATCGATAGTGTAGACATGGTGTCTAGGCCGTAGGTTACCCGAGGTTGCGCCCAATCCTACGGATAGTTGTGGTAGCCCCAGGGGTGACAGACCTGTCATGCCTTTGTAGTCCACCACGTATGGGTTGGTGTTTCGTAGAGCTTTTGGCAGCCTTCCCCGGTTACTTCTTCCCGGTCTATTCGAGGAAGGAAAGGTGCTGCTGCTCCAAAGTGCATTAGTATAATTGCTATCATAGAACTTAAGTAATAGAGAATTACCCGGGAACCTTGATCTCTCCCTTTGACCTCTTGATTAGTTTAATTATTCTTTGACATCTTAGGTAGCTTATTATTTTATGCTTTGATATTAATTATCCTTTAACAATTACCCTCTCACTATAGTCTAGTGGTTTGCTAAGTTAGTGGATACATGATTGTGACTTATTAGAATTCTTTAGCCAAAGCTTCCCCTGTGGATACGATACTCTAGAATACTCATCCTAGGGAAAAGCTACAATGGTAGGTGTTCGCGGCGCTGCGAGAATCCTTCATATTCTTTTAGCACTTAACAAATGCTAACAAGCTTTTTGGCGGATTCTTAGGGAAGCAATTGGCCTAAAGATTCTAATGATGATCATGATGTCCGCTAATTTAGTGTATCACTAGCTTTAGTAGGATTACCCTTGTTCGTTGAGTTGTGGAATAGACGGGACAAAAGATGTCGTTGCAACCTTCCGACAAGATTCCACAAGAAAAGAAAAACAAAAAGATTGAAGAACCCGGGGTGCCTGATCATTCAAGATTCATCACACATTGGAACCCCGCTATCTCAAGGTATGAATTTAAATATATATTATTATACTAATCATGTATAGATTGAAGAAGAAGTCGCCGTCACAAGAATTCAATGCACACATCTCAAGTGACGTACATAGAAGGCGCACATCGTGGTAAGTATGATTAAAAGGTGAGAAAGTCTTGCTCATGGACTCTAAACCTATTGAGTAGTTACCATTTAATTTGTTGCATTGCATTGCATGTCTACTTGATCAATTCATGCATTCACTCCGCTTAGTTTATGTTTTATCATAGTAGATCCATTGCATGTTTAGTTCCTTTGCATTCATCCATGTCATTTGCATCTAAAAAAATCCTCACCATGATCATGCTCTTTCATCTCTTTTTGATTAAATCTCTATAGTGCTTTCATGCTACCTTTGCTTACTATAGCATGCTTTGGTTTGGGAATGCTTCTATTTGCAAATAGGGTGTTTCTAAAGGTTTTTAAATTGAGCGTGGTGCTTAGGTTAAAATGCCTTCCTTAATTGAATTAGACATGGAGTCTAGTTTGGTTATTGAACTAAGAATTGCTTGCGTGAGACATTGGATATTTTGTTGGACTAACCCATGCAGAGAACTCTCAAAACTAATTCGGGTAAGTCAAGAGATGAACTCAGATTAGAGATGAAGCAAGGCATATGATGAACTCCAACCTTGTGCAAAAGACACACTCATTCATCATTAATGGAAGAACTGTAAGTATCAAATATCATTTACTCTATCTTTTGCTACAAGTTACTTTTGCCTTGATCCACATGCGAAGTGCAGCCATATAAATAAAATGTGTATAAGACATGATAAATAAAAATCTGTGCTAAGAGTAATCAAAGAACCACCTTTTCATTAGCATAGATGAGATTGAACTTTGGACAACAACCCCTTGTCTCAACCATGTTGTATATTCCCTGGGTATGTGTCCACCGATATTTTGCAGGAAAGAATTTATGCTATGTCTATTCAATGAAGAAGAGTGCCATACAACACGATCACGAAAAGTAATCATTCAACGTAGTGGATAGACAAAGCAATGGGCCACAAGAACATCAAAGACAGGTAAGTGAATATAAATTACATATTTGTATACAACTTTTGTCTTATGTTCTAAAAGAAAAAAAAAATAATAGTAATAATAATAATATATCTGAGCACATGCGGGGCTCGTGGTAAAAGAAACATGTTCCTAGGACAAGTTCCCTTCGGGTATTCTTGGTCACTAAACTTGTAGGGACAAAGGATGAACAACATCTAAGGACATGGTGATTGCAACACACGATTAGGGATGGTCCAAAGCATTCACACTTGAAGTGCTAAGTGACAGGGAGGGCTTAAGCATGGGGAGGAAGGTCGACTCCTCTAAAGATCATCCGACATTACTCTTCCTCTATTCAAGCTTCCGTCACGCTGACATGCTGGTTTGCAATCCCTCTACTCACTATTGCTTTGTTTCTCTAAGTTTGAATGTGCTTATAAATGTCATACATCAAAATCAAACTTAAGATATAATAAAATTTTCCACTAGAGAAAAAGTAATAGTGAGCACTTGCTAATTAAAATATCCACCCACAACTTTTTAGCATAAACGCAACCTTTAGCTCCATGACAATTCTACCCTTGTTTACAATTACTTGTATATTCCTTCGGGTATCTGTTGTCAACTAATATTATAGGGATAAAATCATGAGAGGAGCAAAAAGGTCTAAGCACAATTTAAAGATAATAAAGAAAGTATGATGTAATAAAAGAGATGAGGAACAAGAGACACAAGAGGCCAAACAAGGAAAGCTTCAAACGGAAAGGTCCACCACGAGGTATTATGGTGCTGGCATGCTTCAACAATTAAGGTAACATCTTGAGGTAAGTTATCATTACTTAAGCTTTACCTTAAGACTGGCTTGTGAATAAATAAAGAATCAAACATGTTAGAGTAACAACCTTGCCCGATCCAACTTCAGTAGTTCAACATGTTTTGTTTCTTTAGTTGTTCCTACCATCACTCTCTTGATCTTTTGGTCCTAATCATGTAAGCTAGAATGTTGCACATCTTGCTTTGGAAGAAGATAATCATGCCTTCGATGTTTAGATAAGAAAAACTCTTCCAAGAGTCAATGAGCTTAATTTGATTTGTCGAAAAGTTTTTAACCACAAACTATCATGTTCAATCTTCCGATCTTGTCACCCAAGTTAGGCTTAAGCAAAACGTATTAGAAATCAACTTTATCTTGTTTGTTGTGCTTATGGTTAGAGAAGAATGAATGAAGTTTTGGTTCTGTTGGTGTTTTCCCACCAACAGAGCCCATGCACTTGATCTCTACCATGACTTCACAAGCGGGACACACTCTCGAGCAAAAAGGTGGAGAAGCCTACCGTCTCTCCAAAATTCAACAAGTGAATGTCTTACAAACATGCACACTAAACAAGACGCTGCCTACATCAATGCTTCACTCCTAATACCAACAAAGAACATGGGTGATGTCATCCTTCACCATCTCAAGTAGCACGACTATTAAGATCAGATAATACATTCAAGGAAACGACAAGGTAAGAAGTCTCGTTCAGAGGACTTAAAACATCGAACCCTCGCCGAAAAGGTAAGATCGGTAGTTATCTAATGCATAGCATATTTAGCTCCTTGCATTGCATAATCATTTTCCTTTAGCATATTTACATTACAACATTAGCATTGCATTAGAAAAGAAAATAAATATTTGTTTGTTGCATATACATTGAAAACTCTAAGCCCCATGTGAGTAATTTTGTGGTGTGTAACAACCCACAAGGATATTTACTGTGGTGGCATAAAAATAAAATAAATATGCATGCATCATCATCCTTATTTACATAGAAAATCCAAAAATATTAATGCTGCTGAACTACTGTCTTAAAAGGAATAATCATAATCATTGGCAATAAGAAGCAATGTGGCTAACCCCTAATGCTTAACTAGTTCCACTAGCTTTGTTGTCTATTTAAGTTTAGCAGGATTCAAGGAAGAGAGACATGACACACATGGTGTCCAAAGCGTAAAAAGAAGATCAAACAGCCACCATCACTATCTACCTCTACTTCCAACCATCAAGAACATCGAAGATTATGTCAACATCCCGGCTTGGGGAGTGCAACCCCCATGTATCCAGATGAGTATCCCTTTATCTTATTTACTACTAGCTAGATATGTTTGTTTTATTAGAAAGATATAAAAAGATGCATAACTAAGGAAACCAAATAAATAGAGTCTATATAGTCTTTATTAAAGAGTCTTTATTAGAGTGTGATAATAAAATAAACTCTGAAGATAATCTCTAGCCTTGGAGATGATGAATAGTTGCTCCGTCGTAATTCCTTTCAAGTACCTATCTTTCAAGCTTAATTTCTCTCGAGCTTTTAAATGCAACTGCTTTGACTTGAGATTTGCTCTGAACCTAAAACCTATGGGTAGCAAATGCTTGCTTTGAAGTCTAGGTAATTGACGGATATGATATATGAGAGTTTGAGCTACTATTTATCTTACTCCTAGTGATACTAGATTTCTGGAGATTTATCTTTTAAAAATTAAAGTGCACATGATAAGTTTCTGTGTGACAAGAATGTTGAACCTCCTACCACAGCCATATATACATGCTCCCTAGATTAGGAAAACCTTTTGACATATATATAGGCTGCTTGCTTTGCATTGAGTTTGTTCAATCTTTGTCGACCCTTAGAAACTTGTCATGCTGATCATGCACACTCCACTCCACCACACTCTATTCCACTCCACTCTATTCCACTTGCATTTATGCTACTTCTACCCTGGAAGTACGCATCCACAAAGCATCCACCAAATATCCACTAAAAATGTTCTACTCCTATCCTGGGAGAGAACAACCAAAAATATTCCCTATACCCATCCATTCACACATTTCTAGCCAATGTTTTACAAAAGCTCCATTACCCTTGTCTATCTCTCAAAAGTTATTACAAAAGAGATTTGGGTTGTATTTAAAAAAAAAGAGACAGAAAGGGGAGATGAAAAATGAACAAGTGTCCTGCGGGCGAGTAGAGCCTACCTCCCTAAACAAAAGAGATGAAAAATGAACAAGTGTTCGAGGGCGAGTAGAGCCCACATCTCTAAAATAATAAAAGAGAGAGAAAAATGGACATAAGTCCGAGGGTGAGTAGGACCCACCTCTCTAAAAAGAAAGAAAAAGATACAACCCAAGTTCTCATAAAGTTTCCAAATTCCAAAGAGAGATATGTTTCCTCAAGAAGCAAAGTAGAATTAGGCTTTCCTCTCATTGCATTCATTACATTCACCTCACACACCTACCATCATATTTCACCATACACATGCATCACTTGATCAGTGTGACTCGTAACTTTGGATCCATTGCTTGAATTTACAATATATGCCTAGCAAGTAGAATTTAATTTCTCCCACCTATGAGCTCTAGATATAAAACCTTAGATTTAGGGTGAGAGAGAAGAAGGCATAGTGTCCTACTGCCTTATTCCAAATATACCACATACTATGAGAGAAAGGCAACACAACATTATTGCCTAAGTGAGGATCCACAAATACCACAAATGAGAGATTAGAGAGAGTCATATTGGGAACTTTGAGTTTTATTTTTAAAACCTGCAAAAACTCAGAATGAAGGTTAAACAAAGAGTTTGAGATATGGTGCTTGACTTGATTGTTCTATCTTTCAATTGCTCAAGATCCTAAGAAAAAGCTATAAGCTCCATGGTTAAAGGTAATATGAGTAAGTTAAAGGTTGAAAAAAGTTTTTTCTAACATAGAGGAGAAATTTTGTTTGAAAGCATGTGTACTTTTGAGGTGTGAAAGCGTTGTAGCAACTCCTGATCCATTGCTAAGTTTGGCTTTGCTAGGGACTAGCAAAGGGTAAGCTTGGGGGAACTTGTTGACACCTGTTATAGTATAATATTAATAGTCAACTAAACATGAAATAAGGGCGTAAAATGAATATCAACATAGACTAGGAGTCTAACTAACATAATTCCACGAGCTTTGGTGATTTATATCTTTTCGTGGACTTAATGTGATAAACACCGAGAAGAATGGAGAAAGTTAGGAATATATCTCACATACGATGACAAGACTTAACCGTGAAGTAACTCGACCCGAAAAGTGGACTAAAACACTCTAGAAGATACCAGAAGACATCAGAAGAGACGAGAGGCCGAGAGGAGACTCGACCGGGCGGCCGCCAAAGTGGCATTTGGGCCGACCGCCGGGCTACAAAGATGAACCAAACCGGCCCATCTTCGTAGGTCGGTTTGTAACCGACTTTGAGGTTGTATCTACACCATTCTTGAAGGTCGGTTTGATCCAATGGTCATCGTTCATCGCCAAGGCCTATATAAGAAGACCCCCGACCCTGTGGTGAAACCCTAGTTCATTCTATCTCATTCTATTCATTATCTCTCAGTTGTAGAGGTGTCTCAATGTAAGGATAACCTCTCTCTGGGATTAGTGAATTAGAAGTAGATTAGAAGAAGATTAGTCATGTAATTAGAAGTAGATTAGACATGTAATTAGAACTAGCTTAGATCTAATTTAGATCTAATCAAGAGTAAAGGAGAGTGGAGCTATGCTCCTGTTCTGGATATGTCTTCAGAGTATGGTATGTCTTTATATCTTCTCTACATGACTTATGCTTTAATATTTATCTTCTCTATTACTTTATGCTTTCCATATATGGTTAAGTATAGTTGATTATATTATTGCATGGGATCTCCGCTCGTATTGAGGGCTCTAGTTATGCAAGGTAGCTAGAGTAGTAATCGATAGTGTAGACATGGTGTCTAGGCTATAGGTTACCTGAGATTGCGCCCAATCCTACGGATAGTTGTGGTAGCCCCAGGGGTGACAACCCTGTCATGCCTTTGTAGTCCACCACGTATGGGTTGGTGTTTCGTAGAGCTTTTGGCAGCCTTCCCCCGGTTACTTCTTCCCAGTCTATTCGAGAACCGGAAAGGTACTGCTGCTCCAAAGTGCATTAGTATAATTGCTATCATAGAACTTAAGTAAAAGAGAATTACCCAGGAACCTTGATCTCTCCCTTTGACCTCTTGATTAGTTTAATTATTCTTTGACATCTTAGGTAGCTTATTATTTTATGCTTTGATATTAATTATCCTTTAACAATTACCCCCTCACTATAGTCTAGTGGCTTGCTAAGTTAGTGGATACATGATTGTGACTTATTAGAATTCTTTAGCCAAAGCTTCCCTGTGGATACGATACTCTAGAATACTCATCCTAGGGAAAAGCTATAATGGTAGGTGTTCTGTGCGCTTGCAGAATCCTTCATATTCTTTTAGCACTTAACAAATGCCAACAATGATCCATTTTTTATGAGTACTTGGATCAATTTTTTAGGCTGATTAATAAAGAAGCTAGAGAATGAAATAGTTTTCTAAACTATGATTTGTGCATATTAGGGGGAGAACATCCCAAAATTTATAGGAATGCTGAACATTCTTAAGTGCACTTTAAGTATTCTAGCTCGCTGCATAGTGAATAATAACCCCCATGTTGAAATATGTGTGTGAATATTTCCCATAAAATTTAATCATAGCATACATAAATGGGCCTCCACTTGTAGTTGGAGATATATGAATTTAAATTAAGCCCATGATAGGGGATATATTTTGAAGTATGCTATTAATGATCTAATATTGGCATTAGGGAGAGAAAGCCTATATTGTGAATGCCAAATATTATTTCCATAGAAGGAAAATGATCTTAAGAGAAAATATTCCTTGGAGCTTGAAG
This sequence comes from Hyparrhenia diplandra, assembly GCA_015847255.1. Classification (NCBI taxonomy): domain Eukaryota; kingdom Viridiplantae; phylum Streptophyta; class Magnoliopsida; order Poales; family Poaceae; genus Hyparrhenia; species Hyparrhenia diplandra. The sequence continues at coordinate 26,929 of JADLZK010003742.1, forward strand.
CAGGAATAGTATCACACACTAAGTCATACAATAGTTTGACTAATGCTCTTGTGAAGCCTGAAGCAGAGCATATGCTAGATATTTTTGAAATGAGAGGAGTAACTTGAAGTTATGAACCAGAAGTTGTGTTTACTAGTAGTAAACTAAATGTTATATACTATCAATCTAATATCTATGGGGACGCCTGTGGGTTTCTAGTTTAGTGTATACACGTTAAATAGAAAAGAAATGGAACTCCTCCATTCTCGTGAAGAGAACGCCTCGCGAAGAAGGTTAAGCACCTCATGAAGAGGATCATCATGAAGATGACATCCAACATAATAAGCGCGCACCTCACTAGTGTTGGGTATGCAGAACAATATACCATCTCTTATTTGGGAAATGATAGAGATAGAATATTCTCACATTGTGAGAGTAGTGGGAGAAAATAATTGTCGACAACACTACCTCTTTAATTGCAATGTTTCTCTTATGAGAGCCCGGATCCCAAAACAAAGTCCATGGCAAAATCGCTTGTAGCGATTATATCGGGTTAATGAAGAAAGCAATTGAGGTTGAATCTCCTATTAAGAAGAAATGAATGTTCTGCTATATCTCTAGCAAATGAAACAAATGAATATCGAATATGCAGGTTAATAAGTGGATTATGAAAATCCATATAGTTCCCGAAAAAAATATAAATCGTAACTCGTAGAAATCTCATACTAAGTATTAAAGTATAAGGTATATATATATTCTGAATGAATATTCAAGTCTCAAGAAGAGCATGTCCTAGAAGGATTACAATCATTGAATGATTTTATAGTGAATAACTCAATGTCATTGTATATATCACTCATCTCTCATGCAAGTAGAGAATATATCTCATAGAAGAGATTAATAATTCTGTCGATTCCAGCCTAGATTGGGCGAAATTGACACCCGATCGCTGATCGTCGGGAGGAGGAAAGGGGGGGGGAGGGGCCACGCCGCCGCCGGTGGTGGCCGCGGCCCGGCTGCCCCCGGGGGCGGTGGTGGGGTGGTGGCGGGTGGCGGCGCAGCAAAAGGGAGGAGGAGGGCGCCGTGAGGGAGGAAGGAGAGGGAGTTGGGATAAAATTTCTTTATTTGCTTGTTACCCCGAAAGATTACATACCCCTTACTTATATAGCCCGGCTATTGGGACTTGTATCTCAAGCAATCTCTCTAAAGGTTTCCTTATAGATTGGAATACCTTTTACAAGCATGTCCTATTTATTTATTTCCTAATAAGGGTCTCCCTTATAGATGAGATAGCCCCTTGCACACCAAAACGCCTAAAGATAATCCTAGATAATTTCCTTCTTTATCTCCGGATTAGTTGCCGAAGAATCTGCGGAAGGGGGGGACGGCGGGGGGGCGCGCGATGAGTCCAGGGGCGGCGCTGCGCCCCTCGAGCCCGTCGGGCCTGTCCTCTGGGCCCTATTTCCCGGATCATGACATCTCCCCTTCTCCGACCGGGCGTCCCGCGCTGGATGAAAGTCCATTCGGTGACGCTGGAGGGGATCGGCTGCCCCTGGAAGGATGAGCTCGACCTGTAAAGCATAAGACGACCCCGCGCGGGGTTCCCGAGGATCATGTTCTCCCCGGTTCGCTTGGGGTCAATTCGAGAAGGTAGTGAAGGTTGCCGATGTAGCCATGGTAGATAGCGATGAACCGCACGGCCTCGTAGAAGCCGCGTCGACGACGGGCCGCCAAGGGAGCTCCTCGTAACGCCCACATCGAGGTGCCGTGCACCACGTCGCGCGGGGGGCTCTCCAGAACAAGAAACGCCATTGGGTGGAGCGTGGACGAAGAGCGGAAGTAGACGCTTAGATAGTGATGTCCCGTGAGTAGGAGGAGTAGCACCAAGTTCAACATCGTGACCGCACATGAAGGAGCCGACGTCGAATAGGGAGGGCGAGCCGGTGAGTGGCCCCTCTCGATCGTAGGCCGATGTGGACGTTGTCGACAGTAAGGAAGAGGTGATCCATGCCGCCGAAAGACGACACCTGGCTAGGGCCGACGTGGTGGCGCCCGCGCCATATGCCGCCCAAGAGTATGGCGGTCGGTCCAGCCGATGTTGGCTCCTTCGTGTAAGCTCCCAAGGCGAGGAAGTTCGCCCCCGCGAACTCCGCCTTGAAGCAAGGCCTCCAAGAACTCCGGCAAGTGGAGAGGAGGCCTAAGGTAGAAGCGGCCGCCGAAGAGGAGGAGGTCTTCGAAAGTGTCCATGCCGGAGGCCGGCCGCCTCGTGGTGACGCCGAGGGCTGGTACGCGCGCGTAGGTGCCGATCTTCCAATGTAGCCTGGTGTAGCTGGACGAAGACTCCGCGGATGTGTCGAGGAGGTCCAAGGCGCCGCATGCCTCGAACGCTTCCCCGAGTCGGTCGCAGTGTGTACGGATGCCGCCAAGATGCTCGACCGGAGGAGGCCAGTGGCCCGGCGCGCCGCTACGAGGTGGTGGAGCTGAGGTGAACGTGGTCGGGCGACCCTCACGGTAGTACCGCAGCTCGTGGGTCGCGGAAGTCCCACGCCACGCCCCCAGCTTGCCCGCCAAGGCATGCCAAGGATGACGTCGACGCCTCGCCCGCTGGCATGACGAGGCGCCGATGTCGAAGGGGTGCGCGCCGAGGCGTAGTGGCACGCCGAAGGTGGCGGCACGGCATGTAGACGTGGCGCCGGTGCCGCTGGTGATCGCGACACGCGACCGGCCGAGTTCGAGGCCCGCCGTGGTCACCACGCGGGGTCGATGTAGTTGTGCGTTGCTCCCGAAGTCGACGATGATGTTGACGCCGCCTCGGAGATCATACCGACAAGGTAGAGAATGAGCACCACGCATCGGAGTCGTGGTCCCCGAAGGGACCTTCGATCACCGCTCTTCTTTCACGCCCGCTTAGTGGGGCGTTTGTCACGCCGTCGGTGTAGTCGTTGAAGATCGCGGATGTCGAAGAGATGCTTGCACTTGTGACCCCGCGGAGAACGCTCGCCACGCTTGAAGCAGGCCAGCCCCGCGCCGCTCCGCCATCTCCTTCTCGTGTGTCACCGCTTCAACGGCCTAGTTGGTGCCGCCGCAGGGGGCGCTCGGGGGTGGCCAGAGCAGGGGGCCAGGGCCCTACCCTTTGTCCAACAGGCCGGGCTTGCCGGTGTTATAGAGGATGGCGAGGCGTCGCCAGACGCTCGGCGAGAGACATGGCTGCCTCCATGTCCTTGGGATCTTGCATCTCGACGTCCGTCTTGAGCGGTTCGCCCAAGCCCGGGCCGTGTAGATGTTCACCGCTTGTCGCCGAGGTGGCCCGCTCGTACACACGGTGCCGTGAACTGCTCCGTGTACTCATCGACGATGCCTGTCTTCCTCGGTGATGCTAGCTCACCCAGCTGGATTGCTCGCTCACCGTCCAAAGCGCTCGTTGACGATTGGGCGAAAGCTTACCCAATCGCCACGGTTTCTCTCCGGGACGACCTCATGTACCATTCACGGCCCTCCCCGTGAGATGATAGGAGGCGCACCCGGACTTGCTCAGGGTCGGGCGTACCTTGTCCCCCTCAAGAATTGCTCGCGCAACGGTTGATCCATGGGAGGGGGTCTTCTTTACCATCATAGGTGGGGAAGGACAGCTTGTGCATGCGCGGGAGCGAGGCCCGGGAAGGTGTCACCAGGAGGGAGGGGGCGGCACATGCGCCCTCGGCGAGGATGATCTGCCGGGCGCGGTTTGTGGCTTCAAGTAGCACTTCATCGATTATTCAGATCACCGCGGTGACCTCGATTGTCCCGGGTCCCGCTTGCCATTAGTCTTCCTCTTGATGAAGTCCTTTGCTTTGCTTCCCCGGAACATTGCCCGCATCTCGGTCTCGACTTCACGGTTGTTGGCGGCGTTTGAGTTCCGCAGATCATCGCCGGTGAAGATGGTGATCCTATCATCGAAGCTGGTCTATCCTTTGTGGATCCCTGACGACCTCGCTCGTCAAGTTCTTCGCCAGCCGCCTTGGATTCGTGTCCATGGTGGTGGGTGGATCGTAGTGGTCTCCGGATACCACCGCCGATTCCAGCTAGATTGGGCCGGAATTGACACCGATCGCCGATCGTCGGGAGGAGGAACAGAGGGAGGGGAGGTGGCGCCGCGGCCGCGCAAATGGGGCGATGTGGCGCGGCCGGCGCTGCCCCGGGGCGGCACGGTGGCGGGTGGCGCAGCAAAGTGTGTGGAGGAGGGGGCGCCGCAAGGAGGAAGGAAGGAGAGGGAGTTGGGATAAAATTTCTTTATTTTCTTGTTACCCCGAAAGATTACAGACCCCTTACTTATATAGCCCGGCTATTGGGACTTGTATCTCAAGCAATCTCTCTAAAGGTTTCCTTATAGATTGGAATACCTTTTACAAGCATGTCCTAATTATTTATTTCCTAATAAGGGTCTCCCTTATAGATGAGATAGCCCCTTGCACACCAAAACGCCTAAAGATAATCCTAGATAATTTCCTTCTTTATCTCCGGATTAGTTCTTTGAAGAATCCGCGGAAGGGAGGGGCGGCGAGGGCGCGCAAGACGAAGTCGAGGGGGCGGCGCGGCGCCTCGAGCCCGTCGGGCCTGCCCCTCCCGGGCCCTATTTCCGGATCATGACAAATTCACTAAGAATGAATGTACATCCTTGAAGGAATTAATCTATGAAGAATTTACAGTCAATTCTTGAATAAACACCATTCATCCCTGAAGTGAATATAGACCCGAGAGAAAGAAAATGAGGAATCTTAAACACTCGTGAAGGTGTCATCAAAACACTTAGAAAGTGTATGAAAAGCTAGCATAAAGTTAATAATATCCTCTAAGAATACCATAGAAGGTATAAGAATAATGGTGGTTTTGGCGATTGAATTATCCCCTAAATGCCAAATGCAAGGTCGGATTTGTACAATCAAAATCTTGAAGATTTATAGAATACAATTTAAAAATCCACTAAGGATTAATTATAAGTATCTAAACTCTAGTATAAGTTTGATACACTATCTAGAAGATATTGAATATTAATTTATTTACCCCCATAATCATCTGAAAGGATTTATTTCTCTGAAGGATAATATTTATTTATTTTGCACAACTAAATGGTGGTCACTATGCATGAAGCATATTGCTCCCAGACAATTTAAGGAAGAATTATGAGCCAATCATTATTTACACACGTTTATGAAAAAGTGTGGTTTGAACAATGAAGTTCAAAGTTTGGCTTTATGAGGGGGGAGCATATTTTATTGAATCGCCTTTAAGGTAAACCACTAGAATTACAATGATCAAGTAGATCATTTGCTAAAACACTGAAGTTTATGCATAGATTATGAAGATCAATATCTATTCATGAAGAATAGAATATCCTGAAGAATATATGACCAAGGAGGTTAAATGTTGTACTCTTTTTTCCTATGTGAGTTTTTACTCGAAGGTTTCTCACACAAGGTTTTTAATGAGACAACATGTGCAATACAATTAACGAATGCGATGTACTCTTTTCTCCAAGAACCGTTTTTTTTCCCAATCGGGTTTTTGGATGGAGTTTTTAATGAGGCATATGCATATCGTGGTAATCGCCCAAGGGGAGTGTTGTAAAACACACGGACTCTGTCCTAGAAGGAAAGGAGAAGGAGGAATCCTAATCCTAGTCCGTTCGTATGTGGGCTCTGACCGAAACTCTTAGCCCTTGACAGGACTATATATACGTGGGAGCTCTATGTTGTAATTAACCAATATTCAGATGAATAAAGAATAGTCTCCCTATCTTGTGTCTACTTGTTCTACTTCTCATCCACTTGTGTTGATCATGAGAGACGGAGAGGGAAGGTCCTAACCGTGACAACATGTTTCATAACACTAATAATAGAAGCTAACTCCCCTGCTGTGAGCTCTCCGATCAGCATGCATGCATGATCATTCGCAGCCGTCACGCTCCTTCCGCTCCTTCAAGCGTGGACCCCTTCCCGACTCAAGAGTAGCGGTTTCATTCCGAAAGTGGTGCCTTCGTATAATCATGCAAAGGGATGTGGCCATCCGGACATACAGCCTTAACAGATCCAGAATTTGTAGGCTAACTAAATATCTACTTTTAGGAAAGAGTCGAACGAATCCGGGCCAGGATCGATCTCTAACCGAACGGGGCCTAAAGTTGATTGGAGTCTCTTTATAAAACAATTCTACTAAAAAAATATGTGATAGTGTCGTGATGCAAGGTGAAAAGACTATTTATGCAATAAGAACTCAGAGAATAATCTAGGAATCATCTTTTTCAATAAAATAAAATATGAAAATCATGACGAAAGTATAAAATAACTACTAGAAATTCAACATTAAGATGTGGAAAAACAATAATTGTAATATATACACTAAAATTTAAATTTAAAATATGTATTTATGATGTCATACAAAGGTATGGAATAATAGCACATATAACACAATCTTAGGTTTCAGTTAATAAGTATCATGGTATGAAAAATACAAATCCTCGTATTTTGGAAATAGTGGTGTACAATGGAATCTCCATCTTAATCTTAATCCTTATGAGGCCCACTAAAAAAGGTAACAACTAGAAAATTTCACAAAAATTAGAAGCATCCGGCCTCCAATTGTGTAGACTATAATCAACACTAATAATAATAATCGTATGATCTATGCTATTTTCTGAATAAATGCCCATTTATATGAGTGTGTAATTCACTATAAGGTAACCCATGAATATTTTTTTAATACCAACTTATGCTATTATAGATACATAATATATGCAGTCCCTTTATATTTACACCTAATTAGATTACCACTTCTAACATTATTAAAGCTACATCAGAATTATCAATATATATTCTATTGCTAATTTTTTGAAATAATCATAGAGCATATATATGTTTCTTAATTACACACATCTATTAATGGCAATATATTTAAATTTGATTAATGTGCATGCACGCCAAATACTTATGTATACATATGCGAGATGTATATGTATATGTTACATTTCAGCAATTATGGAAAAAATTGGTACTAACAATTATTTTTAAATTATTAATAACCATGACATATAATTTATATAAATTAGTACATAGATAATCTATACACGTTAACTAAAATATTTACACATCTTTATTAATAACATAATCATTACTGCATAAATAACTATTTTGTCATTAAAATTCAAATGTGTTGGCAAGTGGGGAGGATTGTGCACACTACAAGTGGCCATATATATGTTCCTGATCTTTGAGATTTCTTAGCTGCAAATACACATATATAATAAACTGATCTTAAGCAATGAGGTGTAGGTTTGAAGTGACTATTATGGCCATCATGGTACTCAAGAGTGTGGTCTACGACCTAAAGTGCTTATGTATAATCAATAAGGCTAATAATTGAAAATCAAAACTAAGATTCTTGATATCGTATGTATAGATGAAAAACATATAGTTTAGTAATTGAAAAGTTAATCACAACTAAATAGCCATTACAAAAGTATCATGTGTGCCTATTATTATGTGTTACAAAATGAACAAAGAAAAACAATAATTTAATGCAAGTACTTTTATCATCAAGAGACATGAAATAATAACTACTCTTTAAATCTACAACACCTATAAGAGCATCTCCAACAGTTTTGCAAACAGGATTTGCATTCTTGAAATTTGCCAAAAACATGAAAAAGTGGTCTCCAACAATTTTGCAATTTGATTGGCATTTTGGGCAACTTGGCATTTGGCAGGTGAAGTTGTGCATATATGCAGGTCGCGTGGACTTGGCATATCGCGATCTCGCGGTACTCCCGCGATACGTGAACTCTCGCGCCATATACTTGCCCGCGGTACCTCAATCCGCCTCCTCGAGACATATCCTTCGCGCCGCCGTTGTTTGCCGCACCGGTCGAAGCTTTTCCTCGTGACCCACGGAACTCCGAGAGGGATCGAGGGATCGTGCCGCCATTCATCAACGCCGCTAGGCCGGATTGAGGCACTCCATATGGACGCAAATAAAATTGAAGAACCACCAGGTCTTTGCATGGATCGATCATGTGTACCGATGCACGCACGCAACATGATGGACGCCGACGAGTCAAGGCAAGCAACTTGAGCAACAAATGCGATCGTGGTGAGGGCTAGTGAATGAGCGGCAGCGATCCGTGAGAAGATGGAACTCATGACGTGATCCTTGGAGGGATTGATGTGTGCGTGGACGCTCGCCGACGGGACTTGGAGCTGCGGCCGACGAGGACTTGGAGCACCGGGCGGCGTCCGTGTGGAGACCGATCCTGGCGTAGAGGCAACCGGTGGCGCCGCGAAGAAAACCCTGCGCGACGGCCGCTGAAAAAATTCACGGCAAATCAAGTTGGGTCCACATTTTGGTAAATGGCAAGTCATATTTGCAAAACTCTTGGAGATGCCTTTTTTCTACTTGGCATTTCGTTTTGGGAGTTGGCAAACTACAACAAATGGCAAAGAAAAATGTCAAACTGTTGGAGATGCTCTAAGGCTATCCCCACTAGAGGTTTATTTTGGAGTTCTCGGGCTTCGATTGGTTCTCGTCGGTGGTAACTGAATTATAGCATGCCAGGCTCGCCGTCCCCACCCGGTGTCTCCTCTCTCCACCAAAGCCGTGGCGGCCTCTTCGCGTGGCTCCACGGTTCCGTCCCGACCATCCCCGCTCCCCGTGCACCCGAACCCGGGGCGGCGGCCTCTTGGGTTTCCTCTTCAAGGATGATCTCCGTCGACCGTCGCCCTCCCCCTGTCCACCAAAGGTTTTGCCCACCCCCCGCTTTCATCCCGCCGCCCCGGATCCCATTCCTCCCCTTGCCGACCGCCCGGCCTGAATCTCCACTAGGACCTTGTCGCCGTGTTCCCTATGTTGAGGTCCCCAATCCGGAAGCGCCAATCCAAAATCGTCCTCCATAAGTCATCCCCTCGTGATCTTCTTCTTCCCTCCACACGTGGTGGGGGCAACGGAGGGAGGGACGCCGCGGGGAGGTGCGCCGCCGTCTTTGGGGAGGGGCGTGCCATGCCGCGACGCGGCGCCGGGAGAGGCGCCGCCCGGCTGAATCCCCAGGGGAGACGCCGGCCGGGCCAAATCACGCCGGGAGGAGCACACGCGCCGGGAGGGGCACCGCCCGTGGCCAAATCCCGCCGTGGAGGGGGCGCGCCGCGACGGGAGTCACGCCACCGCCCGCTGAACTGGGGCACACCGCGCCCCGCCTCGCTAGATCTGGATGCGCCCTTCGCATTGGGGCACGCCGTGCATCGTCCGTCGCGGTGCGGTGGGACGGGACGAGGGTGGACGATGTGATGGCGACGACACGGGCTCGGCGAGAGGAGATCGAGGCCGAAGTTCCGTGTCTCTCGCATGGCGCTTTGTCGCAGCCTTCATTTCTTTGTACAAGTTATTTGTTGGTCAAACATATTAAATTTTGTTGTGGGTTGTGGTTTGTATTTTTGTTCGGGGAAGAAGAGGTTTGACATGGACGCCCCGTCGGTGCCTTCGGCACCAAGGTGGGTGATTTCGGTTTGGTGGCTTCTTCTACATTTCATTTGACGTGTGAGCAATTGGACTATTGAATTGATTGGTCTACCGTAATCCTGAATTGCCTTGAGGGCTGAAAACCGCCAAGGAAAGGAGGAAAACCGCCAGGAAACGATCCTTGACCATAAACCGTCAAGCAAAACACACTCAAGAATAGAGTGCAAGGGAAATTAGTTTCCTTGGTGGTTTTGGCGGTCAAGGCTGATTTGCTTGGAGGCCGGCCACCAAGAAAAGCGAGGACGACTTAATTTGCCAAATGGTCAAGGAAATGTTGCAACCGCCAAGGAAAGTAGTTTCCTTGAGGGTCAATTTGCCGCCAAGGAAAGTAGTTTTCTTGAGGGCCATTAACCGCCAAGTTAATTTTTATTTCCTTGAGGGTCGGCACTCAAGGAAATCTATACTTTCAATAAAAAAATAATTGCAATAATAATCAATATATTCTAGTTTGTAAATCACTACTCACTATACTCAATTGGCACATTATGACACTTGTTGACATTTTGTTATTGAAACCAGCCATTATATTGGCATTAACATATTCATGAGAATATTACAAGTGCATTTATCATTCATGCTTACATTGAGTTCACACATTATAACACACAAGTCACTATCACTAATAGTTTCCAAAGAGGTAGGGGTATTACTAACTCCTATGTCAGGAAACAAATCATGTTCAAACAAATGGTCGAGCTCCCTTCTCCGTAATCCCATGTTTGCAAATATGGATCGGTTTGGCGAGATTCACAATGGTGTATGTTGCACACAACAGCCTCCAAGCCCCCTGGAACGACCACATGATAAGATGGACATGAGAACTGGATCAAAAGTTCGGACCACGGGAAAGCCAGGGGATATGGGAGACGGGGGGAGTGGCGGCGGTGGTGAAGGAGAGAAGCTGGCCGCACGATGAATGAAAATTTAGGGTTTCGTGAGCTCACGGTGGGCAGTTTTATCCGGTGTGCTATAACCAAAGTCGTCGATTAGTATTGGACGGCTGAGATCTATTGATGCCTTAGTAGGTTTGCCCAGTTCATGGGACCCGCTGCAGATATGCGGCCCCAGGCCCGTGCCCAGTATTTGGGCCTCAAACATTTAACATTTTTCTCTATTTATTATCGAGGTTTTACTTAAGCAAAGATTTGATCATTAGACAAAGTAAACAATCTAATCCAATTGTATTCCTGTACCCAAAATAATATTTAACTAAAATGGACTACATATATCTGTATATTTGTAGTAGTTTCACAAATTTTTGAACGGATTTACTATTTTCTATAGCTTATATGAATTTCCATGCGCTTTTGGAAATTCACTACAACTTAAACTACACTTGCTATCAACAATGTCCAAAAATTAGAAAAAAAAATATATGTAATAAGAATGCTTTATTTGAGCTCACATCTTTGAACTCAATGGAAAATTAAATGTTTTACTAAACATCATTCATTCTACTATTTTGATGACTACAAATAAAAAAAAATCAATAATATCATAAAGTCGTCTAAAAATTGTAAGAATTGGTAGAGTGTCATGATATGGGTGTATAAGCTTCCCATAAAAATTGAAGTCATTTTGAGAATGTGAGACTATACGTTGTTCACAAATGTATACATCTCTCACATAGTTATATGTAACTATGTAAGAGATGTCTCCACTTGTGAAAACTTAAAACAAAGTGGGACTATTCCTTGTTAATATGAGTTGAAAAATTATGGCAACATAATACAACCATATTATGATCTCATGTCAAATTTTAGGATTTTTGGACACCACCAAGATATTATTGTTTTTTTTTTTTTGTTGGAGTCACCAAAATACTTATAACCATTTCCTTTGATTTGTCAACCTCCAAGAAAATTCAATAACCCCCAAGGAAAAAATAATTTACTTGGCGGTTTAGAATAGCACCCCAAGGAAATAGGTTTTTTCCTTGACGGTTTAATATAACACTCAAGGAAATAAGTCATTTCGTTGGCGGTTTACTTCAACCACCATGGAAACACCTATATACCTTGGCGGTTTACTGTAATCGCCAAGGAATATATGTTTCCTTGAGTGCGTGTTGAACCGCCAAGGAAACTACCCTTTCCTTGGCGGTTCAATTTTGGCACCCAAGGAAATTTCTCGGCCGCCAAGGCTATTCCAGATTACGGTAGGGAAATTGCTGAACCGACAATATGTGGTCATGGTGACTTGCTGCGGGATTATAGATGCAACATTGCTATATTGTATTTTATGCGTCACTACAAGAGTTTAGACCTTCTATGACTAACTGATTGTGACAATTACAGCTTATTTCTTGTCATTGTACCCCTTCTATGACACACTAGTGACAATATAGCTGTTGTCATTGAATCCCCTGTCACATTCCCCTTCGTGAGTAATCGACCCAATTGTCATTGATCTTAGTGACTATTACGTGTTTGTCACCAGCTTATGACAATGGTATTTGTCACTATATTTGTCATAATATATTAGATGGCATGTTGACAAGTGTCTAGTCATCCGACATGGCATATGACATGGCACAAGGAGTATGACAACAGTAATTGTCACAAAATCAAATTTGGCCCATTTCTTAATAGCCCTTTTGTTTTTTTCCCACATAAGCCCAATAATATTGCAGCCCAAGCCCATTTAAAGTATCATCAACCACAAATATTTTAATAACCATAATAATTAGACATCTAAACAAAACATTTCCTCCAAATTAATGGTTCTTCCAGTCATACAATAGTTCAACATATCAACTCCTATACAACAAAAACAACAAATAAACAGCCATACAACACAGGCTGAGCCTAAATCAAACTAACGGATCGCTACAGCCAATAATAAAGTGAAAACTTCCTTGTTTAATATTGAGCAGCAGCAACCCTTTTAGCCTGAAAAATACAAAACAAACACACCAAAATGAGAATTCACACAACTGTAATTCTACAAAAGTGGGGTGTCAGACTCACTCTTGAAAGAAAATAGAATCACTTGATTCTTTTTAGTTAACCAACTTTGCTACGAAAGTGCAATATTTTGTTAACTGAATCCAAACCAAACGCCAACAATGTGGCAGAAAAGTGTACTAACAGTACAAGTGCGGTTCCATTTCAAGTCAAAAAAACAAATTCATAAGCTGAAGTGACATAAATATTTGTTAACCGCGATGATTGTGTGATTAATAGAGATTAAGAGAACCTAAGTACATGGTCTCACACAATAACAAAAGTAGCACAGGACATTCAAAGATAGGAAATAAAGAGCAGAACTACAACCAGCTGTGAACAAGGCAGCTCAATAGGTAGCCTATGGAAGCAACAGTTACCAACATAAAACTTCCGGCGTTATGCTTTAAGTGGTAGCGACGTTCCGTCGACGACGAGGCGCCCCACGGTGACTTCGAGAATCTCCAGATCTGCCGACTGCCCAGTCCTTCAGAGGTGCTCATAGGGGTAGGGTTTGCGGCGTGTGTTCATAGGGGTGAGTGTGCGTCGCGTGTTGTGAGTGTCTGCGTTGTACTGTGTCATTCCTAAAAACAAGTTTTGAAATGTCTTTTCAACAGTTTGTTAAACTAAAGTTTAACACTAAAGTTTGGAAATAGAGTTTTGATCTTGTTTTCAAAAAATTATATACTTTCATTGTGAACTTGTTTCCAAAAAAAAAAAATCTAGTGGACCCTACCAATCCAACTTGGATATGGCTGCATCCAGGTTGTGGCAAGGTGTTTTTATTAAAAATAATATGATTTTCAAATTATGACAATCACATTGGATCAATTTTGTCATGAACTATTGTCATAAAGGTTGGGAAGGAACATGGTGACAACTCTTTATGACTACAACACATTTTAGTCATAAACTCTTGTCATCCATTGAAAAATTGTCATAATCACACCATTTTTATGACTAAAAATTACTTTGTCATATGAAAATTGTCATAGAAGGCTAAATTTCTTGTAGTGCGTGAGTTCCTGGAGAAGAACTACAAGGAGACCTCCGACAAGGAGACCATCAAGCTTGCGATCCGTGCACTTCTAGAGGTATATCATAAATAAATTTTGTTTCAAATTTCCTCCAATTTACACAACAGGATATAAACCTTATGATATCTAGGTTTTGACGATGTTTTGATTTGCTTCAAATGTGTTATATCTCTTCAAGGAACACACATTACAGCTGTAGAGCACGATTAACATGATCAGGGATAACCAAATGTGTTCTTTAATGCCTAAGCCTTGAGTAAGCCAGACAATTAAGTTTTCATGGGAACTATAATTTGGATATCCATCTTTGTTCACCGTCTATCAGGTCATGTAGTTTCCACTTTTATTTATTATGTTTGCGCTGGCAATCACAGCAAGCTCTTGGATTAAATTATCAATGATAAATCTATTCCTGACTTGAGTTGCTTGAGGTATCTCTGTATTTGTCATTCTAGGCATTGACTTTGCTTCAGGTATTTTATACATGACCAGAAAGATATTAGCATTAGTAATGTCATGTTTCCTTTTTAAAAAATGTAGTCTGTCCTGCAGATTATGTTTTAATTGAATCATACAAAAAAGCAAACTTAATGCAAAACTGGAATCATATCCATTAATACCTTCATTGAAAACCTAGGTAGACATGGAAGAACTGAATAATGTCGCATCAGATTTTTCATCTATGCTGATGTGCATGCGATATGTTATATCTATCCAAGATGCTTTGTATAAATGTTCACGACAACTACGGGGTTATGGATTTCCTGTGTCAGCCTGTGTTTGTCTTACTCCCCATCATTTGCAAATTAGATACCATGATGTTTGACTCCCTGATATCTATTCAGAATGTTTACAATGTGGGCATCATTTGCACGAGGATCGGAACCCGGCGAATTAACAGGCGCTCGGCGAACCCCTGCCCCTTACCCACCTTTGATCTCTCCATCTCCAACATCAGTCGGCGCCCTTGTCTTTTGTTAAGGGCGAGGCGGATCGGACGGGGATGGGTGACTGGGGTCTGTGCGTATGGGCCTTTGCCCTGAACCGGCGTCTGCCTCAATCCTTTATATGGTTGTACAAGGTAATTGCACAGCGTGATTTTTTATTGTTGTTGTGTTTATGCCTACGATCTGTTTTTCTCACACTATAATTTCGAGGAATTGTTTGATGACAAGATCTGCATGATTTTCACTGTCTAATATTGTTATAATCCTCCGTTCATAAAACATGCAGTGAAAATCACATAACAGTGTGAGAAAATCATTAAAGTATTTTGTGATCCGAAATTACTCACATAATATTGTTATAAACCTCTGTTCATAAAACAAGGTAAAAGGTATGTAATCTGGCAGGCGGATCCATGGAAATAATACTACTTTAGTTCATGAGCTATAGTGATCGTGGCTGTTTAATGGAATATGTTTTTCTGAAGCAATTTTAGTCCCAAGAATATTATTGATTTCTTAATCATATCTTTCTTTTTTTTCAGATGTGTAGATGCCAGACGTTTCTTGCATGCTGAACGTGGGTGAACTTAATTCAGAATGTTTACAATGTGGGCATCTCAAGTGTCTTTTGGCATATACATTCAAGTCAAGTGTGTTAATCTCGCACATCATGGCGCCTCACACATAAAAAGGACAGGATTAGATGCTCCAGTCAAGGTGGTGTCACCACAGATTGTGGGCATGCAGTTCAGGTTTCCCTTTCTCTGGATAATCCCAAACATTTTTCTTTTCGGTGCCTATGTGCAGAAATGCATATATGCCTGATAGTGACTACAAATATGCTTTAAGTAGTCAACTTGAATTTTAATTGCCTAAATCTATCGGCATTCAGTTTATTTCATGTTTTACAAATTATTGCAGATTGGTGTCACAAACCCTTTATTCATGTGTGCTTATTACAATACATGACAGCTATGCTTTAAGCCTGACGACAACGCTATTATTGGTGAGATCACCAATTGTTGGGGAGGGACCCTCGCCAAGGGACCCCCAGTAGCTCCCTGGGCCCAGAAAGACAACACCCCAAAGCAGCGGGGGGCGGCAAGGCGATAGGCGACACCCCGCAAGCGGGGGGGCGGCAGAAAAGACAACACCTCGCAGGCGTGGGGCGGCAAGATGAAGGGATGACACCGCAGCGCGGGGGCGGCAAGATGAAAGACAACAATACCAGCAGGCAGGGGCGGCAAGACGATAGACGGCACCCCGTAGGCGCGGGGAGGGCAGCAAGACAAAGGCAACACCGCAGCGCGGGGGCGGCGAGATGAAGGGACGACACCCGGGCAGCGCGGGGGGAGCAACGAAGGAGGGAGTCGCACCTCCGCCCGCGGGGGGGACGCGACGAGACCGGCAGCGGTGAAACCCCGGGCGCCGGGGCCGCGGGTCGAAGAGGCCCGGGTCGGGCAACGGCGAAAAAGAAGGGGAAACCCTAATGAGGCGGGCCAATCCAGGACATGTGCTTTTACCTCAATGTCCTTGGTAGGATTTGTACTAGAATGCCCCTCAAGGCCCCACACGCAAAGTGGCAAACATGCTTTGTCCTGATTTGTAACTACAAAGTGAAACACCGACCGGATGCCTATAAATACGGACCAACAGACGTATGACGGACGGTTGGTGGGCACTTTATGACCTATCAATCAAAAAGGCATTTTCTCGATTCTCCCCTTTGACCACGTCATCTCCTTGGGGTCACCAGACCGTATCACTCCCTCTCCCCCCCGTGGGAAGCCTCGCCCCTCCTCCCGCCATCCGCGTGGCAAAGGCTAGAGGGGCAGGTGTGTACCTTACGCTTGGCGCCGTCCCGTGGATCGACACGAAAAGTCATGCCAGCAAACACCCGGCAACACCGAGGGGGCTCGGCACCGCCGTCGGGGCCACCAACCACCCCCCCCGCCCGGCACCCAGCCCCCGCCGGCCGGGACCGCCCGAGCGGGCGCCCCCCGCCCGGGACTCCCGCCAACCCGGGTCCGGAGAACGCCAAGACCTACCTTTGCCCGGGCGGGGCCAAATCCCTCCTCGACCGCGGGTGCCGGCGACGGAGCTCCCCAAATCGAACGTGTCCGGAAGGCACCGGGCCCTGTGGACCCAGCCGGTTGTCACGGGGGGCCCCGCAGGCCGGGCTCGGTGGTGCAAGAACCACTACGCCGCCGCCCCCGACGCCTGGGACGCCCCGGGAGGTGTTCGAGGGTTTCGCCGGGGGGCTCACCGAAGACGACGAGGACGAGGAGGCGGCAGAACCGCAGCCCTCGAAACGCCGCAGCACAGATCGCGTAAAAGCGCAGTACCGGAAACTTACGATCGGAGGCAGCGCCGCGCTCATTCCGGGGACCGTGCCGAGGCGGCCGAGGGCAACTCGCATGGTCGAGCAAAAACCGGGCGGTCACAAGATGAGATACACGGCCCGAACGGAGCCCCGCCACACCAACCACCTCCCCCGCCACCACCACCGCCCATAACCACTCAAAGCGCACCCCCTACCCACAACCACCCCACTACAGCCCCGGGCATACCAACCTCGCGACGGCTACCACCAGAAAAACCCCGCCCCACCGAAAGCCACCGAGGACACGGTCGCCCTCCGCGAACCACGATTACGACCCGCATCCCCCCGCTCGCTTGCCCTCCAAAGAGCGGAGTGGCCCGCCTCCTACAGCCACCACCACCTACCAAGGTATACGGGCGGATGGACCCGCGTCAATTCATCATGACATAATGGCCGCTGCGGGCGCAAAAGGGAGGAGGAGATGAGTCCACAATGGCGGTCTTTTCGTCATAGTGGCAAGAGACATTGCTCAGTCGTGGTATTCGACCCTACCCCCCGCCACAATAAGCAACCGGTCGAGTCTCGATCGCCCCCTGCAAACAAATTTCAAAAGGGTAGACTCAGGAACCGCCAACTCCAATCGAACTCCTCGGTGTCATCCGTAAAACCAACCGAACCCCCGAAGATCGGTGGCGGAGGTTCCTCCAAACCAAGGCAAGGACGTAAGGGTAACCGACCGCAGTGTCATCATGGCGTCCTCGTGATGCATAAGGCCGGGCCTTGCCACTCCAAAATCGAAAGGAGGCAGCCCAAGACCCTCGCCGAACTCCACGAGATAATGGAGAAGTACCGCCAAGCCGATACCACCACAAAGCCAAGCTCGATGCCTTCCGCCCACAACCCTCGCAACCCGTTACCCCGCAGCGAGTAGACGGCCAAGGCCAGAGCACTTCGTTTACCTGCACCGCGCCAGTGGTCGCAGCAATAGACACCGCACCACCACCCGAACAAAGAGCAAATCCCCCACCAAATCAACCTATCAGCCAAGGGACCAACGGTCATACAATCAGCGCGACGACCGAGGGCCATCCCAAAAAAAAGCAACCTTATTGCCACTATTGCGGGGTGGATAAGGGCCACTTTACCAAACAAAGGTCCATACTTCGCCAAAGGGAAAGAATACATGGACAGCCAACTAGCCTCCCAACAAACCAACCGCTGTTGCATTTCTTAAGCGCAATCACTAGAAACAGGTTTAGAACCCATCTCTAATAACGGCGCTAGAAATGCGCCGTTGACATTCCTAAGTGAAACCCACCGTATCGGGTGATAACACTAGGTACATCAACGGTGATAGATCTTGCCAAAGAAGATATTCATCCGCAAGCGCACGGATCTATCATTGTAGCATTTCACCCGGAAGTATTCAGGGTATCGTTATTTATATTTTTCCCAAAGGAAGGCATGGTATAAAAGTCTCTAATTCGGGCATGGTCAAGATAACACGAATGTATAATAGACCTATGCTCATAATAGGGGTAAAACAAGATAGGTAGTAGGATAACTTGACACACACACTCAAGCCAATCTCAAGGATAAAGGTAAAATAATGAATAAAAGAATAAATCTAATATGGAGCATGCATATCCTAGATAGTCATGTCAAGATAGCAGATACACACATGTAGTAATCGTTAGAGATTCTAAGTCAAGATAGCCAAGGTCTCGCTGAATTACTACGGGCACCGGATAACACCGGTCCGCCAGCGTTGCCGCCTACAGCTCTTACGCCAACCACGGACGGGGGATTACTAAGGACGGACAAGGCTGTCACCACCTGCCGCCTACCACCTCAACCGTACGTAGCCGAGGCAAACGAAGGCAGCCCCTAGCCTAGACACCATGTCTACGCCATTGACCACATACTCTAGCGTGTACAAGGCTTACCCGTAAACGGGGTCCTTCACCAGAGCAACCGCCACGAGGACGGACGACGAACCCGCAACCCAACATCGACCAAGTCTAACTCTAGGTAGAACTCATCATATTGATCTAGCTCTTGGTCTAAACATGTATGTATGAAATACAAAGCATAATATTCTAAATGACAAGATCATGATATAGAAACTATAGGCTAGTTCATCAATCAAGATTATATCATAAGAACTTTGCTCTAATTCAAGAACATGACTATATTGATAAAATGAGAGCAAGAACAAAATGGAACTCTTGATATTATTCATACCGAAAGATACAAGATGCCCAAGCTCTCCAAGATAGCTCTTTGCCTTTCTCCTTTATTCTACTACTACTAACCTACAAAGAAGAAAAGAAGAAAAGAAGAAGAAAAGAAGAAAAGAAGAAGAAGAAGAATGGAGAGAGGCTCTATTGTGTGGTGTGTGTTGAATGAGGGGGAGAGGGCCTCCTTTTATAGGTAGAGGAGAGGGGGCTCATTGGAAAATGTCCTCCCCACATGGAAGGAGCCAAAACCGTCCTTGGACACCTTCCAAATCTGCTTGAACCGACCATCTAACGTCGACACAATCGGGTTATGGAAGGTAATGCACCGCTCCGCCAAAACACGGGGCCTGAACCGCCTCGGGGGTGCGCGCGGCGCACCAGGTGGTGCGCGCAGCACTGCCTGGCTCGGTTCGGGCCGGCCTTGGCAGGTCGGGCGTGTTTGGGCTTGAAAAGTTGTGTGGCGGTGTTTTTGCTCGGCCCAGATTCGCGTGTTTGGTCCATTTCTCCCTTTTGGGCTTGATGCTCCTCGGGGAATGCGCTTTCCAGGGGAGGCGCCTTTTTGGTGCATTTTCCACTTGTTTCTTATATAAATCTGCACAATAATAATTTGGACACTAGAAGTGGAAATATGTCAATAATAAATGTATATGTGTGTAGTAAGGTATAGTTTGAACCCCTTATTGGTAGAATGTTGACGTTAAAAAGTGTCGTTAGTGACCGTCAACAAACTCCCCTTGCTTACCCTTTGCGCCCCTCGAGCAAAAGATAAGTACTTGGTTGTTGATCGGGGAGTTGCTACTATGCCGATTATGTTTCACAAGTGTCGGGGTTATAATAAGATTTTCTACTAGAGTTTGAATAAAATGGCACATCTTTTTCTCACCCTTTATTACCTTTCATCGTAGCGGGGCTTTTTAGCTTTTCTCAAAGTCTTGGGCGGTTGCCGATAGAACGGTTATAAATGTAAATAGTTTTCATTCATCCTTTTGATTAACTTTCTCATCCGGGATTTATTTATTTAAGTTCTATTTTATTTTTCGAGAAAGTATGGGCTTTATTGCTATATATATATATATTTTGGAGAGGTGGGCTCTGCTCGCCCTAGACTTTTGTCTTTTATTTCCTCTCTCTTTTTTTTTTTTTTTTGGAGATGTGGGCTCTACTCGCCCCTCGGACACATGTCCATTTTTCATCTCTTTTTTTTTTCTTTTTTTTTTTTTTTTTTTTTTTTAAGCATAGGCCATATCATTTCTCTTTTCTTTCAAATTAGATTCCCGGATGTCAAGTTTTTCTCTTTTTGGGACGAAATCATAGCAAATCCATTTATACCATATCATACTTGGCAACAACTTAGACTAGATAGAGCCTATGCAACCCACATGAATCGGGTTTTTTTCGGGATGAGTTTTTTTAGACTTAGCCACTAAACCCAAACTTTAGAGAAATTGAATTATAAACTAGACACAGGCAAAACATAAGACAGAGCAACTATTCATCATTTCAACAGGGGTAGAACTAAACATTTCTACAACACATATATATGGAGTGGAATAAGTCTCCTCTCTCTCTTTCTTCTTCCCCTCTTTTTTTTTTTGTTTATTCTCATACCTCATCATTCATATAGGATAAGAAAATAACTGAATAGAATGTGAGATACTGAGTTACCTTTGTGGGAGTCCTCCCCCAAGCCGCCTTTTGACTTACCTTCGGTTTACAAACGTTGCTAGCTTGTGAACGCCATGAATGGATCTTTGATTAACATCGTCTTTTTGAGCGTGCGGGGAGACTCCCCCCAAGCTTGTCTTGTGATGATCTTGGAAGAGTGGGACAACCATTCTTGGGGTTTCAAAGGTTTTTTATTTATTTATTTATTTATTTTTATTTTATCATTATCATTACTTTTTTTTTTTTATTTTTTTTGGTTCACCAAACAACTTCTCGATCTCCATTGTCATCTCTTGGACTTACCCTTATGATGTTGATAAATTCCTGCAGGGGTTAGTCCATATGGTCGACCAAATTCTACACTAGCGACTCTGATTCAATAATCAAACTCGACTCCATGTCTAATCGATTAGGGTAGACTTTTTGACCTAAGCACCATGCTTAATTCAAAACGCCTATGGAAGTATGATCATTCGAATAACCAAAACTTCCAAATCAAAACATGCCAACATAGAAAAAGGACGCATGAAATGAAAAACAAGATTCATCCAATGGAGATAAAGGCATTGCAAGGCGAACAAAATGATTATAGTTTTTCTTATATACTAAAAACTTATTCGAAAATATGTTTTATTTAGGAAAATATTTTTCTTAGTTTTTTTCATAGAAGAATTTATTTTATTTATAAAGATTTTTATTTTAGTTTTTTTTTTTGAAAATATTTACTTATAGATTTTTGTGTAGTAAATATTTTTTGTTTATTTTGATAATTAAATATTTTATAAAACACATTTTTTTTGGAAAGTAATGGACAGGGAGGATGATAGTGTAGGTTTCTCATTACCTTGGTAGGGTCCTCCCCCAAGCTAGCTCAATGCTCATCGGATCGGGGTTTTCACCCCGTGCTCTTTGACTTTTCTGCATGGTTAGTATATGGTAGATTCGCGAGTGGACTTACCATCCTTCGCGATTAACAAATTTTGAAACATATGCGGGGAAGGAGCAAAATGAGCAGCTTGTGTTGTTTTATTTATTTAATTTTTTTTTTTCGAAAATTTTTATTTGAGAATTTTATTATCAAGGGAGGACAGAAAAACTTCACCAAACTTTTTATACTCAAACAAGGCTAAGATAAAGAAGCAATGTGGGTCTAGCCTTGACTTATCTCTATCATGAAACATGGATTTTTTTATATATATATGGAGATAAGTATGAGTAAAAAGGATTGGTGATCGACACCTTTGCATACCTGTGTGTGTGTGTACCAACCGCGCATGAAGGCAAGAATGTTGAAACTCTCGCGGTGGTAGCTTGATCATCCATCTCGAGGCGGGCCACAAGGCTTAGGTGATACACACAAGTAGTGTATATGGACCATGGGCCTTAATGGTCACAAAGGTGTAAAGGAGGATGTTCCTCCTTTCCTTTACCAGTTTTTTTTTACCCTCTTTTTTTTTTTCTTTTCTTTTCTATAGGACCTTTGCGCACTGAAGTTTACTTGACCGCAGCTTGAGGATAGAGTTCGTAATTGCTGCGTCGGTGGCATGATGATCTTGGTTTGGTTATGACTTCCCGGCCGGCAGAGGGAGGCATACCAAACTCACTTTCAGTGTGGGCGACAAGGCTTAGTCACACACAAAGAATGTGCATGGTTCATAAGCCTTGGTGCTTGCAACAAAGGCCTTGGGAGAGAGAAATCCCTTCTTGCTTATATGGAAGCAATGTTGGGTGGAGTCGGGTGCCTTCATTGTTTATTTTGACCATGTGGGCCCAACCTGCTCCTCTCTCCTTTTTTTTTTTTTTTTTTTTTTTTTCAACAACCTTTTTTTTTTGTTTTTTTTTCTATAACTCTTCTCTTTTTTTTTCTATATATATCTTTTTTTTTTTTTCAACTCTCTTTTTTTTTTCCTTTATAGCAAGGGGAGGCTAATCTCTTATTCATCTCTCTTTTATTTTTTTCTTTTTTTTTTTCACTTCTCTTTTTTTTATGATCCCCTTGTACGTGGAACTTGATATCATCACCATCCTCCCTCTCACACTTGGACTTTTCGTGAAAAGTCGAGTGCGCAAGGTCGGGTCTCCTTTTGAGTGCGTTCCTCCACCCGGGGAGCATCAAAGTTTTCTTATTGATGTAGCCCCCATGTTTTCAAGCATCGTGTGCCCCTTTTGTTCTTCTTAGTCTCCACAGGAATGGTTAGCGACAAGAATACCCGAAGGTGCATACTAACTTGATAACATGTCCTTGCTTTTTATTTATAAGATTTTTTTTGTTTTTAGATAAACCTAAGATGAACAAAGGTCACTACACATGCATATTATCAGGAACATGTCCTAATAGATCATCCCTTTAACCAACGCCTTCCCCGGCAACGGCGCCAGAAATGCTTGTTGCATTTCTTAAGCGCAATCACTAGAAACAGGTTTAGAACCCATCTCTAATAACGGCGCCAGAAATGCGCCGTTGACATTCCTAAGTGAAACCACCGTGTCGGTGATAACACTAGGTACATCAACGGTGATAGATCTTGCCAAAGAAGATATTCATCCGCAAGCGCACGGATCTATCATTGTAGCATTTCACCCGGAAGTATTCAGGGTATCGTTATTTATATTTTTCCCAAAGGAAGGCATGGTATAAAAGTCTCTAATTCGGGCATGGTCAAGATAACACGAATGTATAATAGACCTATGCTCATAATAGGGGTAAAACAAGATAGGTAGTAGGATAACATGACACACACACTCAAGCCAATCTCAAGGATAAAGGTAAAATAATGAATAAAAGAATAAATCTAATATGGAGCAGGCATATCCAAGATAGTCATGTCAAGATAGCGGATACACACATGTAGTAACTTGTTAGAGATTCTAAGTCAAGATAGCCAAGGTCTCTGCTGAATTACTTCGGCACCGGGATAACACTGGTGCGCCGGGCGTTTGCCGGCCTACTGACTCGCCAACCACGGACGTGGGGATTACTAAGGGCCGGACAAGGCTCACCACCACCGCCGCCCTACCACCTCAACCGTGCGTAGCCGAGGCAAACGAAGGCAGCCCCTAGCCTAGACACCATGTCTCACGCCATTGACCACATACTCTAGCGTGTACAAGGCTTACCCGTAAACGGGGTCCTTCACCAGAGCAACCGCCACGAGGACGGACGACGAACCCGCAACCCAACATCGACCAAGTCTAACTCTAGGTAGAACTCATCATATTGATCTAGCTCTTGGTCTAAACATGTATGTATGAAATACAAAGCACAATATTCTAAATGACAAGATCATGATATAGAAACTATAGGCTAGTTCATCAATCAAGATTATATCATAAGAACTTTGCTCTAATTCAAGAACATGACTATATTGATAAAATGAGAGCAAGAACAAAATGGAACTCTTGATATTATTCATACCGAAAGATACAAGATGCCCAAGCTCTCCAAGATAGCTCTTTGCCTTTTCTCCTTTATTCTACTACTACTAACCTACAAAGAAGAAAAGAAGAAAAGAAGAAGAAAAGAAGAAAAGAAGAAGAAGAAGAATAGAGAGAGGCTCTATTGTGTGGTGTGTGTTGAATGAGGGGGAGAGGGCCTCCTTTTATAGGTAGAGGAGAGGGGGCTCATTGGAAAATGTCCCTCCCCACATGGAAGGAGCCAAAACCGTCCTTGGACACCTTCCAAATCTGCTTGAACCGACCATCCAACGTCGGCACAGTCAGTTATGGAAGGTAATGCACCGCCTCGCCAAACCTGGGCCTGAACCGCCTCGGGGGTGGGTGCGCGAGCGCACCTGTGGTGCGCAGCGCACCTGTCTGGGTTTTCGGTTCGGGCCGGGCCTTGGCAGCCGGGCGTGTTTGGGCTTGAAAAGTTGTGTGGCGGTGTTTGCTCGGCCCGATTCTCGCGTGTTTGGTCCATTTCTCCCTTGGGCTTGATGCTCCTCAGGAATGCGCTTTCCAGGGAGGCGCCTTTTGGTGCATTTTCCACTTGTTTCTTATATAAATCTGCACAATAATAATTTGGACACTACAAGTGGAAATATGTCAATAATAAATGTATATGTGTGTAGTAAGGTATAGTTTGAACCCCTTATTGGTAGAATGTTGACGTTAAAAAGTGTCGTTAGTGACCGTCAACAACCGCCAAATCAACCACACCGGAAGGCCAGCGCAACCCCCGCGACACAATCATTACTCTTACACTCCGCCGAACCACGGAACCCCCTCCATACCGGGCTTCAGCTACCCAGCTTTCAACCAACCCCCATACCATCACCACTCACACAATCAACCCCGCCACGGCGGCCAACCTTACACAGTTAGCCACCCCCCAGAAACCCCGAGTCAATTTCACCCCAACCCTGCACTACCACCACCTCCGCCACTCCCAACTTTGCCACCACCACCACCCCCGCCCACAGCCCAAGAAAGAGGAAATGCCGACCATGCTAAACAACCCTACCTCCGCATGCGGCGAAATCTTAGCCATCTCGGGGGGTCAAACGAAGATCATGGTGACAAAAGACAGAGGAAAGAGTACTACCGCAGGGTACATCATGTGGCCACAGAGGGCCCTCACAAGAACAATCCATGGGCCCACGTCCCAATCACATTCAACGCAGCGGACATGAGGCTAAAGGATTACCCTCACACCGACGCGATGGTAATCAAGACAACCGCCGCGGGGTGGATCGTGAACAAAATACTAGTTGACACAGAAGCTCCGCAGATATCCCGCTCACCTCCACCTACGATTGTATGAGGCTTGATCGTAACCTCTTGGAGCCCGCAGGAAATCCTCTCTTCCACTTCGGAGGCCGCAAAGTCGAGCAATAGGGAAGATCACCTTACCCGTCACCTTCGGGGACCAACCCCACCCTCGGACCGAAAACGTAACCTTTGACGTGGTCGATATGCACTACAACTACAATGCGATCTTTGGGAGGGGCATCATCAACACGTTCGGGGCTATGATCCATCCAGGCTATCTCTCGCATGAAAATGCCATCAATTACCGGAGTCATAGCAGTCTTCGGAGACCAGGACCTCGCAAGGAGCCTTGAAGGGGCGTCGCCCCGAGCGGTAAATAAACGTTCACACCCTCGAACAAGACAGGGAGGACAAAAAGGAAAAGGAGAAGAAGAAAGAAAAGGAGAACCCCGAGGAGGAACAAGATAGACCCCCGCGTGCCCAACCGGTGGAGGAAACCAAGCAAATCAGGCTCTTCCCGAATGACTAAAACCAAGGTAGTGACTATCTCCGCGATCTTTGGACCCCGACTTCGAGGCAAACCTTACCCAATTCCTCCGTGACCACTGCGATGTTTTTCGCTTGGTCGGCCGAGGACCTCCGTGGTGTCGACCGCGCATAATCGAAGTTTTCTGCTTAATATAAAGGAGGGAGCAACCCCGTGCAAGCAAAAGCTCCGCCAAATGTCGAAGAGAGAGAAAGCAAAGACAAGTCGAGGTCAACCGCCTCCTAGACGCCAAAGTGATAAGACCGGTAAAGTATCCAACATGGCTATCCAACGTGGTCTTAGTCAAAAAGCAAGCCTCTCAAAGGACAAG
This sequence comes from Hyparrhenia diplandra, assembly GCA_015847255.1. Taxonomy (NCBI): domain Eukaryota; kingdom Viridiplantae; phylum Streptophyta; class Magnoliopsida; order Poales; family Poaceae; genus Hyparrhenia; species Hyparrhenia diplandra. The sequence goes on from JADLZK010003742.1 coordinate 53,169, forward strand.
GCAGAACCTCCGAGATGGAGAATGTGCGTGGACTTCACAAGTCTCAACAAAGCATGTCCGAAGGATGACTTCCCCTTACCTCGCATCAGCACGCTCGTAGACACGGCCGCGGGGTGTGAAATGCTATCACTACTCGACTGCTTCTCAGGGTACCACCAGATCTGGATGAACAAAGAGGATGAGGAGAAAACCAGCTTCATAACACCCACCGGCACATACTGTTTCGGGAGGATGGCGAAGGCCTCGTAAACGCTGGGTCCACCTTCGCAAGAATGACCGCGAAAGTCCCTCGCGGGCGACAAGGCAATCTCGCCCACGTTGATGACATTGTTGTTGTGAGCAAGCTCGATGGTGGACCACATAGCCGACCTCGAAGGGCATTCCTAAAACTCCGCGGGGCCAAGCTCAAGCTGAACCCCGCGAAGTGCGTCTTTGGAGTCGAGCAAGGGGTAAGTTGCTCGGGTGCCTAGTCTCCGCAAGGGGCATCGAAGCAAACCCAACCAAGATTCAAGCAATCACTCAAATGGAACCCCGACAAACGGAAGGCGGGCGCACGCCTCGCAGCCGCATGGCCTCCCGAGAAAGATTCATTTCAAGGTCCGCGGAGCGGGCCTACCTTTCTTCAAATACCGAGGGGCGTCGGAGCCTTTCAACTGGGGTCCAAGATACGGCCCGGGCCCTCGACGATCTCAAGCATTACCTCCTCAACCTGACAACCCTCGCAACACCAGAGTCGGGCGAGGGCCTCCTCCTCTATGTGGCGGCCTCCCTCCAAGACGCGGTAAGCGCGGTCCTCGCCAAAGAAGTCAGCGAGCAGCACCAAGTGAGACAGCTCCCCATCTACTATGTATCAGAAGTTCTCGAGGGCCCTAAGAGCAACTACACTAAGCTAGAGAAGGTGGCATACGCCGTAGTCATGGCCGCAAGAAAGCTTAAGCATTATTTTCAGTCACACGAGATCACAGTGCCATCTTGCTTTCCATTAGAGAACATTTTCAGAAACCCCGAGTCGATTGGGAAGGAAGGATAGCGTTGGGCATTACAGAATCGGGCGATCATGCGATCAGGTTCGTGGGTAGAACAGCAATCAAGTCTCAAGCCCTCGCGGACTTCGTGGCCGACTGGACCCCCGACGTGTATAATCAGGCTGCGAAGTTGGACCCAATTTGGACAGCATACACCGATGGAGCATGGGGCTCCGCGGGCGCGGGGATCGCAGCCATTCTCATCTCACCATCCGGTGTAAAGCTCCGCTACGCAGCGAGGTTGGAATTCCCATGCACCAACAACATCGTAGAGTACGAGGCAGTCCTATTGGCCCTAAACAAACTTTGGGCTCTATCGCCAAGAAGGGCCATTATCGAGCAGACTCGAAGTTGTCTCAGGCCATGTCGAGAAAAAGCCGCAAAGCCCGAAACCCAGAACTACGTGAAGTACCTCCTCGTGGTCCGGAAAAACGGAGGCCTTTTTTCCAGGTATCACAACAAAAAACCATAGCGGGGAGGGACAACGGCGAGGCCGACGAGCTAGCAAAGGCAGCGGCAATGCAAAGCCCGTTACCCCCGGACGTGTTCTACGAGGTCCTAACAAAGCCGGCCGTCGATGGGTCCCCGCCGCCAGCCCAAGTTCGTAAACGCCATAGCAAGCGAAGATTGAGGGCCCCGATAATAGCATACATCAAAGGCCACTTCGAACCCGAGTCAAAGGAAGAGGAAAAAAAGGATAGCTGAAAGTGAGGGGATCTGAGAATGATCGGCGAGCAACTCTACAAGGCATCCACCACGCCGTGGCTCAAGTGCATATCAGCCTCCGAAGGAGGAGCAATCCCAGCGAAGTACACGAGGGCATCCGCGGCTCACACAATGGACCTCGCGACTTTGGTTGGAAAGGTGTTCGGGGCAAGGCTTCTATTGGCCCACCACTTTAAGCGACGTCGAAAATCTCAGAAAAAGCGTTGCGAAGGATGATGCCAACTTGACCCATCACTCAAACCTCCCCGGGCGTCAACCACACCAATCCGCCCAACATGGCCACTCCGGAGATGGGGAATTGACCTCGTTGGACCAATGCCCGGCCGCCAGGAAACCTCCGCTACGCAGTTGTAGCCATTGAATACTTCACAAAATGGATCGAGGCCCGCCCCTTGCATCAATAACCTCGCGATCAAGGCAGGAAGTTCTTCCGGCAACAAATCATATGCCGCCGGGGTCCCAAGAGAGATCACAGTGAGAACGGCACACAATTCGACCGCGAGGCTTTCAAACAATTTCGCTTCAAGATCGGAACCAAGATACACTTCGCCTCTGCCGGGCACCCTCGGTCCAACGGCCTCGTGGAGAGAGGGCCAACGGCACAATACCGCAAGGCATCGACTCAAAAATTCAGGGGCAAGCCAAGGGGTACACGGGCGAGCATCTTACGGTGGTCCTGGTCACACAATACCTCGAATGCGAGGGCAACAAAGTTCACCCCATTCAAGCTACTGTTTGGGGAAGAGGCCGTGCTCCCGGAGGAGCTCACCCACGGCTCCCCAAGAACAACCCTCGCGCCAACGTAAGAGAACCCCCGCCGCCGGTGACCTTGTCGAAGAAGTCCGCAATCAGGCCGTCCTCAATCTCCACTCATACCAAAGCAAGAAACCTGCAAGTGGCGTGACAAGAAGGTCAAGCCTCGTAACCTCGCAGTCGGAGACTTCGCGCTCATCAGAAAGCAAAACGCTCAAATGGCGGGGAAGTTTGTCGCCAAATGGTCGGGACCTTTCCTTGTCACAAAGTCGACAAGACCTCGGCTCATACCACCACGCAAGACCTCGATGGAAACGACCTACCCCGCACACGGAACATAGACGACCTCCGCAAATACTACCCATAGCGGCGCCACACCCCGGCGTCAGGAGCCGTAAGATTTCTCTCTGTTCATTTATTTTTTTTTCCTTTCTTCTCTATAAGTTTTTGTAAGACTATCATGTAACCAGGGGCTGCACTCTTTTTCCTCACGGAAGGGCGCGAGGTTTTTAACGAGGCAGCACCCCATTTTATCAATATATGCAGATCTTTCCCCGAAAAACTTGACTCCACTTTGTTTTCAAAACGCAACGCCGAAAGGGGCAGCGGTGACCCTCCGCCCTCATCGGCGCACTCCGACAACGATGATTGGCCCCGCCCGGGCCAGATCCACCATCGCCCCAAAGCCAGGCCAAACATGCCGGGGGCTCGCAAAACGAAACCCGACGCGCACCCCGAGTATGGGCCGCTGGAGGTATGCGAAAAGCCGCGCAAGACGGCAAAACACGCCGGGGGGCTCGCAAAAATGAAACCCCGACGCAGACCAGTATGGGCCGCTGGAGGTGCGAAAAAGCCGCGCACCGGGCAAAACACGCCAGGGCTCGCAAAAAACGAAACCCCGACGCGCACCGAGCATGGGCCGCTGAGGAGGTCGAACGTCACGCGACCCTGGCAAACACGCGAGGGCCCGCAAAACGAACCCCGACGCACCCCGAGTATGGGCCGCTGGGAGGTAATAAAAAAGCCGCGCACTCCGGCAAAACACGCCGGGGGCTCGCAAAAACGAAACCCCGACGTGACCCCGGCATGGGCCGCGGCGGAGGCATGGTAAAGCCGCGCACCACGGGCAAAACACGCCGGGGGCTCGCGAAAAATGAAACCCCGACGCACCCCGGAGCATGGGCCGCGCCGGAGGTATCGAAAAAGCCACAAGACTCGGCAAACACGCCAGGGTGGCTCGCAAAACGAAACCCCGACGTTGCACCCGAGTATGGGCCGCGTGGAGGTACGAAAAGCCGCGCACCCGGCAAAACACGCCAGGCTCGCAAAAACGAAACCCCGACGCACTTTCGAGTATGGGCCGCGCGAGGAGGTACGGAAAAAGCCACGCACCCCGGGCAAAACACGCCGTGGGCTCGCAAAAAAACAAAACCCCCCGACGCAGACCCAGTATGGGCCGGCGCGAGGTAGGAAAAAGCCGCCGCGACCTCGGCAAAACACGCCTGTGGGCTCGCAAAAACCAAACCACGACGCACACCCCGAGTATGGGCCGCGCGGAGGTACGATAAAGACGCGCACCCTCGCAAAACACGCCAGGGGCCCGCTAAATGAAACCCCGACACGGACCCCGAGTACGGGCCAGGCCAAGGTACAAAGCGCCAAAACCTCCAGTCACGTCAAGTACAACACCAAGGACACCACCATCTAAGCCAACCAGTACAACGCATTGAATAGGCTCACCAACTAAAGGATGGCACTTCACCCGCCTCGCAGGCCAAGGACATCCACCTAACCCCATCAAGTCAAATAAAGGGCCATACGCCGCCGTACAACCCCGGGGCGCCACTATAAAACCACCACCACCACACAAGCGGCAGATCGCATGACAGCCTGCAAGCCAAGAAGAGCCGCGACGGCAAAGCAATGCACCCAGAGCTAGCAAGCCCGCGCTCTTACACAGCGAGCCGCCACAAACCTCGCAGTAATCAACACCATACTCCCACCCCCGACACGAGAATGGAAAATGTAAAGCACCAGCAACTAGCGGCGCAAGAAGGGCTCCCCGCAAACATAACCGCCGGACCCAAAGAAACAACCCCGCGCTGAATCCATCGCCACCGGAGCCTCGCCCCCGTGACTAGGCACCGCAATGGAGAGTGTAACATCCTCCTGAGCAGCTAGGCGCCAAAGGAATCAAAGTTCCAACAACGGGACTCGGGACCTTCAAAGCTCAAAGACCCGCGACAACGCAGGAGCTGTAGCGCAGGACCCCGCGCCAACCAGGCCTCTACAAGAAGGGCATTCAAAGCACAAGTTTCCCAACCGTCACTCTGACACCACTTCAACCAACTCGGGAGAACCCCGGCATCCCAGAGCAGACGAAGAACCCCACGTCCACATGGTTAGGAATAGGAGGCCTCGGAAAAACCACCTAGCGGGCAACCCTCGCTTAACCTAGAAACCAGGGGTAACCTTGGGCAATCTAGTAGAGAAGCTTAGCTAGTCGGGTTTCCTCTCTCCGCAAGCAAGGAAAGCATTGCGGATAGCCAACCCTCGTCGACGAAATATGTATCCCCACTTTCAAAGAATGGAAAAATTGTCTTTCGCCCCGCCGCGCAACTAAACCCCGCGAACAAGCGAGCCTCGCTAAAAGAAGCAGAGGGCGTCGCGGCGATTTCATCTACGCAACTAAACCCCGCGACAAGCGAGCCTCGCTAAAAAGAAGCAGAGGGCGTCGCGGGCGATTTCATCTACGCAACTAAACCTCGTGAACAAGCGAGCCTCGCTAAAAGAAGCGAGGGCGCCGTCGCGATTTCATCTACGCAACTAAACCCCCCCGAACAAGCGAGCCTCGCCAAAGAAAAGAGAGGGCGTCGCTGCGATTTCATCTATGCAACTAAACCTCGCGAACAAGCGAGCCCCCTAAAAGCAAAGAGAGGGCGTCGCTGCGATTTCATCTACGCAACTAAACCCCCGCGAACAAGCGAAGCCTCGCTAAAAGAAGCCAGAGGGCGTCGCGGCGATTTCATCTACGCAACTAAACCTCGCGAACAAGCGAGCCTCGCTAAAAGAAGCAGAGGGGGCGCCGCCGCGATTTCATCTACGCAACTAAACCCCGCGAACAAGCGAGCCTCGCTAAAAGAAGCAGAGGGCGTCACTGCGATTTCATCCACGCAACCAAAACCCCGCAAACAGCGAGCCCCGCTGCAAGAGGCAGACGGCGTCGCCGCGACCCCGTCTACACTCTCAAGGCTTCACCAATCGGCGAGCATCACTATGACACCGCACGAAGTTTACAACAACCCCGCGAAGGGGGACAAAAGTTTACAACAACCCCCCGAAGGGGGACAAAAGCGCACAACAACCCCGCGAAGGGGGATGAAGTTTACAACAACCCCGCGAAGGGGGACAACGTTTACAACAACCCCGTGAAGGGGGACAAAAGCGTACAACAACCCCTTGAAGGGGGACGGTTTACAACAACCCCGCGAAGGGGACAAAAGTTTACAACAACCCCGCGAGGGGGGACAAAAGCTCACAACAACCCCGCGAAGGGGGGACGAGAGGAAGCTTACAAAGAACCCCGCAAAGGGGTGCAATGTTACAAAGAACCCCAGAAAGGCGCGCCCGAGCCAAGACCCTTAACCACGGATCCAGCTTAGCCACCTCTTCAACAAACCCCTCCAACACTTCTTCCACAAGGGTCTCCGCAACCCGCCCACGAACTCCGCCACGCCCACCACCTCGACCTCCTCGTGAAAGAAACCCCGCAACCTCCACCAGACCCGTCGTTCGCCACCAAGGCATCGCTAGCCAGGCAGAGCGGCCCCCATAGCAGAGGCTGGGCCCCGACAAGGGGCAGAGGCCCAGGAAGAGTCCTCCGACGAAAAACTCGCCGCAGGTCTCGCGGCGCTCAGTTCCAACGGCTCAAAGCTTAGGCACAATCACCGCACCCTCGCCATCCACATCAAATCCAACCTCGCCGAGAGCAATCGCATGACCTCCTCGCCCCCGAGGTCCTCGCCCAACATGACCGAAGAAGGTCCCATCCCAAACACCACCCGCTCAACTTGGCGGTCCGTCGGGGATCATACTCCTGCCAAAAAGCCCCTGCAACCTGATTCTTCACATCGTACCTCCGAAAGTGCGTGCCCACCAAAAGGCTTCAAACTAAGCCTGTGGTACTTCGTCATCGCATGAACCCTGTGTCCCCCCGAGATGAAAATATCCCCGATAATTCATCATCAAGGGGACGACGTTCAAGACCGCTCGCGCAGCCCCCGCAGATCCTCGCGCGCGGCAGCAAAGGGTTAGTACTCCCACCGCTAAACTTCGACACACCTTCGTGACAAACGAAACCGCCAACAACACGGAAAAACGAGGTGTAGCATAACCAGATCGGATCCGCCCTCAACAGAGTCACCAAACTTAAAAGTACCTGTGTTTCTTTACAACAGTCCCCAATGGGGCCCCTAACCGCTACACACTTTAAGCCTACACCACCCTCGCGAGGGTCTACACTTGGCCTGCGGAAGAAGGATGCGAGGCGTCCGCAGCAGCCCCATCTCGCGCCGAGGGGGGCGCCATCTTCAACCCCGCCCCAAAGAGCCCCGCCATCAAGAGCCCCGCGCCGTCTTGACAACCTCCCAGATCTGGGGCGACCGGGTCCGCGATCAGGGGGTCCCGCCGGCAGGAGCCGCTGGCCGCCTCCCCGCCTCAAGCACACCCGCGGCCGCACAGCAGTTAGCATCGGTAAGTCACCCACAAAGCGTAAAAGAGAAAGAAAAGGATGCAAACAAACAACGAGTCATCACGGGAGGAACTGCAAAATTGCAGCGGGCCACGCGCTTGGGCCTCCTCCATAGCCACATCATGCCCCGTCTCCGTGAAGAACTTTTTCAGAATCTACCCGCCAGATAGCGGAGGTCAAGCATCTGCGTGCACCCCTCCATCTCCTCCTTGCGAGGAAACTTCAACTTGCGGGGGTCGGCAAGATGCGGACACCCCGCAGCCCGCAGGGTATGTCCCAGCCGCCATGGCACCCACATAGCCACCAAAGTCCGCGGCGTGATGAACAAGGGGGGGCACGCCGGACAAGGTCGACTTGAGCCACTCGAGATGGCGGGCGGGCTCCATAGCGGCAGCGGGCGCGAGCCGGCACGCCCGCATCCACGAGACACTATCCAAGACCTCCTTCACCGAGCTCATCTCCCGAGCCCTCGTCCCGCGAAGAGAGCCTTCGCTCTAGCTCCGCCACCTTCTTCGAGGCGGCCTCCTCGCCGGCCTTCGCCTGGCGCACCTCGGTGGCCAGGTCCACGTTACGCCGCGAAGTCTCGACCACTTCGTCGTGCGTAGTCTTGAACTTCTCCTGGAGAGCGGCGCACGCCCCACCGCCGCCGGCTCCTTGTTGAGGGGCACAACCTCCGCCCGGGCGCGTCGACATCGTAGAAGCCCTCTTTCGTGAGCGACTCGGCGTCATCTCGCATCCGCCCGGCGCTGCCCTCCGCGCCCGCCAGCAAAGCCCGGGATCTCCCGCAGCCTTCACCGCAATATCCCCGGCGAGCTCGGGCGCTGAGCGGAAGCTTAGCCGGTGCTCGGCCTCTGGAATGCGGACTCGGCCGAACAGGTGCCCGTGAAACGCCGCTCAGCCTCGTTAGACTCGAACTAGCACTCCCCGATGTCGGGGCCGATTGGCTGTCCGAGCCCGGGGCCACCGGCCCAACCTCCTCAGCAAACCCGGGCAGCTGGTGACGCAGGCAACGGCCATGCCTCCTCTTCCCGCCGTGCCCCTCGCCGTCGAGCTCCCCCTCAATCTCCCGGCCCCCCACCAGGATATGGCACCGACCCGGCCGGCCGAACCGGGGCAGGGCGGATAGGAGCTCACGACAGCGGGGCCGACGACCCCGGGTCGCAAGGCGCCCTGGCCGGCACCTCCACCATCGCAGCCTTCCAGGGTCAACTGGGGCCCGAACCCCGCGGATTGGCCACCCCGGAAGAGGCGCCCGGCACGTCCTCGGTAGTATCCCCAACCATGTGCGGCGAGTCCACCTCCTCCTGCGCGCGGAGGTCTCCACCGCGATCGGGTAGGGACCGGTCCCGGTCGACCCCGCGTGCCGTCGCCGTCGTCGCTCCCCAACGAGCTGCTGATATCGTGGATAAGGGCCGCCACCCCCGGCGAGCCGGGCGCCCCCGCAAGGCAGCGGGCCGAGCCTCCGCGGCCTCGCGAGGAGGCAGCCGCGGCATCCGTTCGGGCGGCCTTGCGCCCTGCCTCCGCCGCGACCCGGGCGACCCCGCAGGGCTGTCGTCCGGGAACTCGCCCTCTTCCTCCGCTGCTTGTTGGCGGGGCCCCCACCCACGTCTTCAAGGGAGGGCCAATCTGAGTAAAGGACCCCCGAACCGGTCAAACACCCGATTCAGTCTCCTATGCGACCGAGGGCCAGCCGAATCCTCTTGTATTCGGGCGTCCCCTCGCACTTGCCGATCGGCTCATCGGTCCCGCTGCTCGACCGACTAGGACCCGCTTGACGGCCGCCGCATCCCGCCGGCCGCCTCCCGGATCCGTGCTCCCAGAGAACATCAAAGTCAACTCGGGCGACTTCAGCTCCGGCCCCAGCCTTATCGACGTCTTCCACCCGGCCACGCCCGCGAGGCCGATAAGGGCAACACCCCGCCGCCACAAATTCCTCCACTAAAGTCCTGCCCGTCAAAGTACCGGGACATGTTAGTCAACATGGCCTGCTGCTCGCGCCAGGGCATTGGTCTCCACCCACCGCCCCCGGGAGGGTCGCCGAGGTTACGCAGGGCCCGCATAGGTCCACGCCTCCGGCAGCTCATAGTAAAACCACTTTGACAACCAGTCCGTCGACCACTTGCTCTTACGGGCCTCGCGCTGGCAACGAGCGGTTCGAAGGTATAAACCGCAGACGCATGAAGCTGTTGCATCCCCCGCACAGTCCCAACGGGGCGAGGCTGAGGATGCACGCGATGAGCGTACAGGAAAGTCTCCACGTCCGGAACGAGGCCCTGAGAGCGGCAGGCCCAGACGAAGATTGACAACTTCGTGAAGCACGCGGGGTTCAGTTGGTGGAAGCGGAGTCCAAGACGCCTCATCACACCTAACACGAACTCCGACACGGGGAAGCGCAGACCGGGCGGTGAAGAACTCCGTGAACACCACGACCTCGTTGTCGTGAGGTTTGGGAATGCGATCGCCGCGCAGCGGCCGGGCCTTCGCTTCTTCAAGATAGCCCAGCTCCGTGTACTCCTTGAGCTCGGTTTCCCCCACCTTGCTGGGGGAGAACATCAGCGTAGGGGAGGTCTCCTTAGGCTTGCCCTTCGCCGCGTCGGCAACCTTCGACATCCTCGACCACAGGAAACTATAGAGAACCTCCGCAAAGGCAAACCTCGAAGTCCGCGCCCCGCAGACGAACAGGAATGAAAGCAAGCACTGGAAGACAAGAGAGAGCAGGGAGCAGATGAAAGCAGGCAAGTGAGTGAAATACAAGAGCGCAGAAATTTTACCGCGGCGGCGGTATCGCTATTTATAGGGCTCAAGAGAACTCACCAGAACGGACCCCGAGGAAGCCACGATCTGCTGCCACGCATCCGACGGTTCGCATTCAACGCCCTCGAGATTAAACACGTGAACGCAACCGCCACAACCACGGCAAAACCCGACACGCGTCAAGGCAAGAGAAGTAACCGCCCAGCAAGAATCGGGCATCGGCCGGCGAGGTCAGCCCCGCAAACGCCACAGCCGCCCGTGGACCTTCCCTCAAAGGGTTCGTTGCTCTCGCCCGGGCAGCACCGGACCAAACCCCCGAGGGGCTACTGTTGGGGAGGGACCCTCGCCAAGGGACCCCTAGTAGCCCCGGGCCTAGAAAGACAACACCACCCCCGCAGGGCGGGGGGCGGCAAGGCGATAGGCGATGGCCACCGCAAGCGCTGGGCAAGCAAAAAGACAAACAGCCCGCAGCGCCGGGGGGGCAAGATGAAGGATGACACCCACGCAGGCGCGGGGCGGCAAGATGAAAGACAACACCCCCGCCAGGTGGGGGCGGCAAGACGATAGCGGCACCCCGCAGCGCGGGAGGGCAGCAAGACAAAAGGGCAACACCCCGCAGCGCTGGGGGCGGCGAGATGAAGGACACACCCGCAGCGCCGGGGAGCAACGGCGAGGGAGTCGCACCTCCGCCGGGCGCGGGGGACGCGACGAGACCGGGTAGCGAAACCGCGGGCAAAGGGGCTGCGGGGTCAAGAGGCCCGGCCGGGCAACGGCGAAAGAAGGAAACCCTAATGAGGCCCGGGCCAATCCAGGACATGTGCTTTACCTCAATGTCCTTGGTAGGATTTGTACTAGAATGGCCCCGCAGGCCCCGCACGTAAGTGGCAAACATGCTTTGTCCTGATTTGTAACTACAAAGTGAAACACCGACCGGATGACTATAAACACGGACCAACGGGGACGTATGACGGGACGGTTGGTGGGCACTTTTATGACCTATCAATCAAAAAGGCATTTTCTCGGGATTCTCCCCTTTGACCACGTCATCTCCTTGGGGTCAGCCTGTAGACCGTATCACTCCCTCTCTCCCCCCTGTGGGAAGCCGTCGCCCCTCCTCCTGCCATCCGCGTGGCAAAGGCTAGAGGGGCAGGTGTGTACCCTACACCAATTCATGGAGTACCAGGCTATCACGAAGGTAAAAGGCACCAAGGGACGAGTGGACGCTACTGGGAAGTGGGAACAGGGAGGCCTTCTCCAGGACCCTGTGAGCTCCATCTCCTTCACTGTCTTTGGTACCGTTTAGATATTCCTAATTTCCAATGCTTTAGTTGGTCTAGGAGCAATATTTCATGAGCTAAGATAAAAATTTAAAAGGTGTGGAAAAAGGGTCGTAAGTAGTTATGTCTTTTGCTTCTATCTTCCTATTTTCTCTGATTGTCAAGAGATTATTGTTTTGAATTTTGTCAGGTTGTGTTTCGGCTCGAAAAGTGTTGCAAGTTTTACCAGCCATATATTACTATATGTCCGAACTCTTAGCTACTGCTCGATATACACAAGCTCTCATCTCTTAATTTTATTATTTACATTTGATAAGCACATCTTTATTTTTCCTTTGCTACTCACATGTACCTCCATCTCTGAATTTAATCAGTTACTAGATTGGATGAGCATACACACCTTCTACCACCTATATGATTTGAGAGAATGGATAATAATGTTGTTTTCTCTACCATATGCAGAATATTGCCATGCACACATAGAAGCTTTATCACAAACTTCTGCCTAAAGGTCGTGATCAATAGATTGGCCATGATCCATTGTAAATGAGAACTTCATTATTAATCCTTCATGAAGATCATGTGCATGTATTATCTCTTTTGTGCATATCTATTTGTTTGCTATTATGCTTTATCAGTAAAGAAAGATCATTGTGCTAATACATCGATACATATACATCTTCTAATTATTAGCAACTAAATTCTAACCTATTTATATTCTTACTTCATACCGCTGCAACGCGCTGGGAATCCTCCTAGTTTCTTATATGATTCTAGCCCGTGTGAGACCACGGGTTGGTGGACTAGTAATGGTAATGCATAAACAAAGATCGTCGTCAAGTCCTTGCCAAGTCACTGTCTACCGTCCACGTGGAAGTGGCGTAGAGCACTCTCCCTTTCCATGCCTGGAGAAGCCACTGCTGATCCTCACTGATCACGAAATGCTCGTGGTATTCCCTTTGACCTTGTCTCTGAGCGCCTGAACAATGTCACGGTCCAACGGCAGCTGCCGCAGCCCGGCCCGCCGGCTCCCGCCTGCCACTGCTTGTAGCCCGAGGATGCAGCACCCGTTCGCGCCCGCGCAGGCGATGACGTTCACGGCACACCGGGCGAGGACGTCCCGCTCGAACAGCAGCCTCCGCCCGTTGTCCCGGGCACGATGGTGTCCAACATGTCGAACAGCGCCGTGAAGTTGTAGAGCGCCTCCCGGAACCGCGTCGCGAAAGAAGGCGGTGTTGTAGGACACGTTGAGGACCGCGTGCATGAACACGGGCGGCTTCATCTCTCTGATGGCGCCCGAGCACCGTGCCGATGGGGTCCGTGCCTGCCCCACCGCCGGTGGCCTCCGCCATCGCTGTGACCTCGTCCGACAGCGTGCTGAAATGGAACAGGCTGCAGGCGGCGACCACCTCGTCGGGATCGATGTCCAGGTCGCCCGCGCAGACCGCTTCCGATCTCGCCCGCGATGCCGCTGAACCTGAACGGCACGCCGAGCTGCCGCGCGCAGGCGGCGAACCGGTGCCCCACCTCCTCGATCAGCCGCTGCTGGACGGAACCCGGACTGCGGGACGTTGATGCCAGTGAGCCGCACCTCCGGTGGTGGCCCGCCCTCCCTGCGCCGAGAAGCCGGAGCAGGATTGCCCACTGGTTCCCGTGGTCCAGACCGTAGTCCACGATGTGCAGCTTCTTCCTCCCGGCGGCGTTGTAGATGGTCTTGTTGGCGAAGAGGAAGTTCGCCGGGATAAAGCAGCACGTGGCCATGAAGAACTGCGACGCCCTGAGCTGATGGCCGGGACAATTAACGGCGACGACCGGTGGTGCAGCGGGCTCCCGTGCCGTTGAGCCGCACCTCCAGCCCCTCGGCGGTAGTGCGCCATCCGCTGCGTGGCGTCCCGTTTGGCGAGAGGAGTGGCGCCTGATCCGCTCCAGAAGATTGGCGCGTTGCGGCGGTCGTTTGCTGGCCACGGCGCCGGGCGCAGCGGATGAGCATGGAGTGCAGGTCTATCGCCTGCTGCTGATCCTGATCCGCCCTGGTGCCAGCCGCCTCCCTGGCGGCGTCTTGGCCTTGACCATGTCCATGGCAGCACGCAGCTCCTGCATCTGCATGTCGCCGGCGAGGCAGGGTTCGTCGGCGCCGTTGAGCATCAGCTTGTCCAGCATCTCGCGTGGCGGCATCCTCTGACTCCAAGCCGACAGCGGCCATTTGCTTGCTGCTCCTGCCCCCCCTCCACCGCCTCGCCATCGCCCGTCAACATCGCCAAGCCTCTTCTTCCTGCCCCTGCAATCCGCCGCCGTGCTGCCCGGCGCTGGGCAAGAATTTGTTGGCCTCTTCCATGCCTCTGAAGAACGCCATGCTCACCGCGTCAGCTGACGACAAGGTATTATTGGCCAGCGCCACCGCGACCGCGGGCCGTCCTATTCAAAGAGGGTGGACCCTGAATGCCGTTGTTGCCACGGGCGTCGGACTGCACGGCGGCGGAGGCAGGCGTGTCGATGTCAGAGAAGTCATATGCCACCGCCGGCGTGGAGGACTGCACCGTGGGCTGCAGCAGCTCGACGGAGTTGCATGGCTGCGCGGCGAGGGCGTTGGAGGAGGTGTCGGAAAGGGCCTGGGCGAAGAGCTGCTGGGTCTGGAGGAGCGCGGGGTTGTGGTCAGGGTACTGGTGGAACAAGAACTCATCAACGGCGTCGTCCTCCATGAGCATGCGCGAGATGAAGGGGAGAACATTGTAGTCTTGGCTGCCGTCGAGATGGGGCGTTGGGGTGAGGTTGTTGCTGAAGGAGCGGAGCAGTTCTGCGGGGGTCCCATTAGCGATGAGGCCCAGCAGAAGATCTTGCTCCTCTGGGGCGACCGGGCATTGCAAGTGTGTTGCCAGTTGCCGGTGAGGTTAAGGATATAGGCTTGAGAGCTAAGCTGGAGGTATTTTGGCTTTACTTCCATGGGCACGATGAAACCCAACATGAGGCTACAAACAATATAGCTGACATAGATGATTGTAAAGCTGACATAGATTATCGATGACACTGACATCAAAATATAATAATACTCACACTGTACCTTATTTAGTAGTATTTAGTTACAGGGAGATTGTCTGAAAACCAAGTCAATTTACAGGGAAGTACATCTCGAATGTGGAATAACGTCCTGCCCCAAAAAACTTAAACTATCTTAGTTTCATGGACAACGAAAAGGTGTTTTGGGCGGAGTAAGTCATATGTTTTGTTTGGTAGTTATTTAGTCAATAAAAAAAAAAAAAAGTCTTTTTCAGATCTTGTTACACTCTAATTTCTCACGGGATATGTACACCAGAGAAATAATCTTATAAACTATCGCAAAAAAACTAGCATCTGACCATCAACCATAGTTTGCCATCAACATGGTATGTGATTTGGTATTTAACAGGCGCCTGAAATCTCTCTTCTTCTCATGCAACACAGGATCAGGAGCCTGTAGTTTAGGAAGTGTGCTAAAGTAAACCCTAAAATTGCATATAGATTCCCCATCACCGATAGTATGAAAATAGATGTGAATCTAATCAACTGCCTCCACTGCTAGGAAAAACTATTGCAAAGTATTCCTCTGTTCTAATATAAAGATCATTTTACTTTTTGTCCTAAGTCAAGCTCCTCTAACCTGACAATTTTTGTAACAAATAACAAATATATTAACATCTACAATACAATTTTCATGGTGTAACAAAAATCAAATTGATGTTTTCATATAGAAATCTTGAACTAAAGATGGAGCAAACATTCATGGAGATATGAATATGATGCAAAGAAGGAAAAATATGAGTGGAGATGAAAATGGACATAGAGTAATTAGTAATTATAGTCTATCACAATCAGATATAAACATTAAAAGAATCTATGTGAGTGTTGTGTTAGAATTTAAACAAACGAGAGAGAAACGATAAACAGTTTTGATTAACTTTGAATGCCAAATTTATCCATGGACTTTTAACACTTTTTATTATAGAATTAATAACCCGTGCAGGTGCAGGAGCAAGGCATGACGGACTGGTGTTTAATAATGCAGTTGCAAATCTCAACGCTGATGCAGGTGAACACTTCAGAATTAAACCTTCTAGCAAGCAAACAACCATCAAGTACTGCTCGTTTGTGATCAGATACATAGAAAAATAATGCAGATGAAACATGCATGCACAGCTTCATGAAACTAATATGCGCACATCGATCTTGAATAGCAAGTGCAAGTACTGCCTAGTTGATCACGAACAAACCTGATACTATAGTACTACTACGTTAGCGTAAAAACGTTTTTAGCTCATTATAAACTCATCACATGCACACAGTAATTAATTGACTGGTTCAATGAAGTCGCCCCTAGAGCAGCAGTTGTTTTCTACTGCTGCAAGAAACTAGTCATGAAGATTGTTCTGTATAGCTCAAGACAAAGTCGAACATTGTAATTTACGTCCTGAATTACAGGTACATCAATGACATAATAACAATATAAACTGCTTTTCCAGAGCCGCTATACCAGCACTGAATGACTAAACTACCAACAGTGTACATGGACAAATGGTTTTCAGAGAGCATCTGAAGACCGACCGTGATATCGTTCAGCAGAAGGAAACTAAAGCTTCATTCAGAAGATGCATCATCTGCTACCCATGTTGAGTGGGCAAAGAGGATGCGACCTTTCCATCCTTGCAATAGCCATTGGTCATCTTCGTTGAGCAAAAAGTTCTTGTGGTGGTTGTTAACACCAAAATTTGGTAAAGCCTGGATGACAGATGGGCCGACAAATGATGATTCGGTAAGAGGTCATTCGGCTAGCAAATGCAGCTGCAGTACTTTAAGCATTCGGGAAGCCGCTGTTATTCGGCTAAGGAGCCTGAGTCCGAGAAGGAGCTGAGCGAGAGACGGTTCGGCAAGCGTGGAGCACCAAGGGAGATATCCAGGGACGAGGGCCCACATCACGTGCAATTCCCACGACTCCGAGAAGACTTGGAGGACAATGTATCTTAGCTAGATATTTTCGTTGTTATTATTCGTAATTAGTTAGGACTCAAAAAGCCCAGGGTATAAATATGAGACCCCCGGCAACTGTAAACAGGCTACCAAATCAAATATAACCAACCCGGCTCCGTGCCTTGGCTCCGGCCACCCTTCGAGTCCAGTCGTGTCGTCGATCTACTGCGAGAGGATTCATCGACCCGTCGACCTCCGTAAGTACCGGCAACCTTGCACCATGTCTAGTATCGTCAGGCGGATTTAGATTATTGCAAGAAGTCTTGTTCACGCTTAGTATCGTCAGGCGGATTTAAGCTATCAGGGGCAAGAGGGTTCTTTTGTCGATCATGAGCCATCCGGTGGGCTAAGATCTGGCTAAGAGCTAGTTATCGGCTTCATTAGGCTTGGCACCCTAATGAATTCATTAAGTTACCGAGTGGTGCATGATCCCTATTTGTTTATCTATTTATTTATTTATGTTTGCACACACTCTTTGCCCAATCTAGACTAATGTTGCTCGGCTTTATCTTTTGTTAGATCTATATATCATCAGTACTTTCAATGTTTATCATTGGCTTGTCATTAGATCTATCTGTTCTTTCATAGCCGAGCCTAGATCAATCTAGGTTGTCACGTGTTGCGGGTTCTTACATGTTTAGTCATGAGTCGCGGGCGGCAGCTAAGGTTTTACGTGTAAGTTTCTTCCTCATGGACCTCGGATTCGCAAGCTTGCCGAACACGATTATGTGTTTACTTGTATCTTGCATGTGTAAATCTACCTATCCTTAGAGTCTAGTCTGGCAAGCCGTACCATGCGGTGGATTAGCTTGTTGCGGTGTATCATGCGGTGGATTCTTTGTTAGGGACGAAGAGGGTTTAGAAACGGTTAAGTCCGGCAAGCCGTATCATGTGGTGGATTAGCTTGTTGCGGTGTATCATGCGGTGGATTCTTTGTTAGGACTGATCGGGACGAATCTCTCGGCTTTGCTTTAGATTAGATTTGCATGTGTACTTTACTTGTCTATGCATACGGCGCCTCAACGAGTAATGAGTATTTATAGATCTATTTAGATGTATGCGTGCTTTTAGCTTATCATGGTTAGATTGTATCATGCGGTGGATTGATCTAGTTGTGATAAGTGGTTTATATCTGTAGCAAGTGGTATCATGCGGTCCTATGTGTATCAGTCTCCATGTCCCGATTGGTACAATGAAAGTGGCGCTCCCTTCAAGATCTGAAGCCACCAACCGACTTGACCAAGTTCTCTCGAACAAGATGACACTTCTACTACCGAACACATCGGTCGATATCCGATTCGGTTGGGAGAGCTTGCCAATGATGAAGCATGGAGGATTCGCTTCTTCCCATCATCCCTCATGGGCCGGCTTTCACATGGTTTGCCACGTTGCCGGCCAATTCTATTGGAACCTGGTCTGAGCTGGAAGATAAGTTTCATTCATACTTCTACAGCGGTTCCAATGAGAAAGAGCTTGTTGACTTGATGGGGTTGATACAGAAGTACAATGAAACACCACAAGAGTTCTTTGCGCAGGTTCAGAGAGATAAAGAATTCTGTTATTCTTTGAGCTTGCGGACCATCGATTGCCGGCCGTAGCCATTCGGGGAATGCATCCAGCCATCAGGGAGAGGCTAGCCGGCATGGAGTTTGATGACCTTGGACAACTCTCAAGGCGCTTGTCACTCATGGCCAATCAGTTCCAGAGCATCAAGAAGGACATCCGTTTTCAGAAGGGGGGCAACGTGTCTTATCAGACATACAACCACTTCTGGAAGAGGGAGAAGATGAAGATGATGGCCGGGAGGATGTAGCAGCTGCCGAATTTGCTTGGGGAAAGGAGCCTGTCCGGGTTAACGGTATTTGGATGAAGACACTCAAGGGGCATATGACTTCGACGTTTCCAAGTCGGAGAAGCTCTTTGAGTTTTTGGTCAAGGAAAGACGCATCAAGCTACCGAGAATCATTCTATGAAGCGTCAGATTGGGTCAAGGCGGCAGATATTGTCGCTTCCATTACATGATCACTCACAACATCACCGGCGCCGAATCTTTAAACAAAGAGATTCGAGGAGGGCCATACTGGCCAGGTCTCCTCAAATTCAACAACAACATGAAGGTGGATAAGGAGCCCTTCCCCTGCGAGCATGGTTGCTTTTGATTCGTGCATGGTTTCGCCGATGATCCTAAGAGTAAAGCCCCAATGAGAGTGCTGACTTCTGAGAGGGCAAAGCAAAGTGGTTCAGTTGACCCTAGTCGGCGGGTGTCTAGTGTTGAGCTCAGCAGAGCATCGTGTTCGGTTTCCAAATAGCCGAACAGGAGAAAGGAGAAACCTCCAAACCAAGGGTGACATCTCGTATCTTCTTGAACAAATGGCGAGACAACAAGAGAAGCAATATCATAGGGATCAGCAGCTTGCTAGGGAACAACAGAGGTATAAAGAAGAGATGTACCACCGAGAACGGGGAAGAGTACATGAAGGGAGCGAGAGGAGTCTCATTGGGACTGTGTCCTTTCTTTAGGCATTCTTTGGAATGAAGGCTTGAAGTTGCTCGCTAGGAATAATTGCCCACGAATGCAAAGTGAGCAATACCATGGGTACAGACAGGCACGAGTCAACCGCCGTCCCATCCAAGAAAGATCTGGGGGCATGCTTCCCAGAGGATGATCGGCGCTTAAAAAATAAAGACAGTACACCTCACGTCAGTAAAAGGATTGCAGATCAAGCATGGGCTGATGTGGAGGATTCTGATGAAGTCATGGACTCTCCTCAAGAGCATGTGTGGCAAAAGGGGACAAGTGGTGCCCTCCCGGTCTAAGAAAGAGCCGTAAGAGAAGAGTCCAACGTCTCGGGAACAAGGAGCTCAAGGAGGCAATGTACCGAACGCAAACAAGTGTGGCGCCCAAAGAAGAAAACTTCGGGAGGCCGGTCATTCGGGGAGGAGTATTACGCAAGTGGGCGTTCGGCGAGATGTTAGCATGGTGTTCTACATCCCTATTGAATTTGCAAAGACACCTCGAAAGCAAGCTACCGATGATCCGGAGGAACAAGATGCTTATTCGGATGAAGAGGCTTATTCTGATTTTGACAACAAAGAAATGATTGATCTCCTAGTACGATTGGCTCTATCAAGACAAGTCGTGTTTGATAGGCCTAGGAAGCACAATCATTTAAATCCTCTTTACTTGAAGGGATATGTTAATGGAAAACCTCGACTCATATGTTCGTCGATGGGGAGCTGCAATCAATATCATGCCGTATACAACTTTTGAAGCTGGGGATGACCAAGGAGGATTTGCTCAAGACGGACATTGTGCTCGGGGACTTTCTTTGGAAATCCTTCAGATACCCATGGAGCCGTTCACGTTGAGTTGATGATCGGCTCGAAGACTTTGATCACTACCTTCTTTGTGGTCGATGCAGTAAGGGCCCTATAGCTTATTACTTGGAAGAGATTGGATCCATGCTAAGCATTTGCGTTCCATCCACCATGCATCAAGTCCTCATCCGATTGGAATGGTGATGACGTCGAGATAGTGCAAGCCGATGATTCGGTAAGCATTGCGACACGAGCCATCATTGCGGGAATATGAA
Source organism: Hyparrhenia diplandra (assembly GCA_015847255.1). NCBI lineage: Eukaryota > Viridiplantae > Streptophyta > Magnoliopsida > Poales > Poaceae > Hyparrhenia > Hyparrhenia diplandra. Next base: position 73,045 of record JADLZK010003742.1, read on the forward strand.
GGCGTGGAGTGTTTCTCGGGGGAAGAGAATGGGAAGAAGGTCCTATCAAGTATTTTCGCTACAAAGACAGAACCGATCGAGATAGTCGGCTCTCATAGTAATTTCTAAGGAAAGATTTCGTGTCGGCTTCTAAAGGATCAATTATTGTCGGATGTGATTGGCCGACACGTATGATTTAATAATTGTGAGCAAAGAAAATTTGTTCTATTCATAAGAGATAGCCGATGTGTAAATCATCGCCTTTAGCGTAAAAAAATACTCCATAGATTTGGAGAACAGCCGGTATAAATATTGTTATGTCGCCTTTAGTGCAAAATATAAAACAACAATATCAATATAAAGACAAAGGGAGTCTTTATTCAAGAGCTTCAAAAGTCGCTACGAAAACATTGCGAATGCAAGGGATTGTGGGTTCAGACTGTTCGCGTAAAACTATGTGTGCCTATTTTCTCAAAGCAATAAAAGTTGACGATTTTTCTTTGGAGTTACTTTGTTCGGCAAGGCTTGTTAAGAGAAAACATTCAATACAACTGTGCAATGGAAGGTAAAAAGTCGCAACCGAATATCGGTTACAAAATATCAAGTTCGGTACTTGGCACCCAAGCAGGAGAAGTTTCAACAAAATTACATGTTGAGAAAGACTTTCATATTAAAAACGACCGAGGCTTGAAGAGAGCTTGCTTCAGCTAAAGCCTTCGATCATCTTCTTCTAAGATTGCAGGTTGGAAACTTTGGCTTTGAATCTTTGATGCTCTTCATGGTTCTTCTTGATTCTTTGCCTTAGCTGAACTCAAAGACTACGGAAGACCAGCTATTTTCTTCTTCTTTTCTTCAATTGACTTGGGGATCGCCACTGTTCCTCAAGCAAGAGTTTCTTCTTTTTTTCTTCACTATCCAATTCCAGCCGTAGTTGGTTGAAGCTCTTTATCGATTTGAATCGGAGTGCGGTTCAGCGAGTACTTTTCTTCATGATCTCCATAGCGGCCAAGATAGACGATTTGAGTGGAATGCTCATTAGCCGATTTGATGGCGGCAATGTGTTGATCCGGATGGAGAATGCGATTCATAGCTGATTTCAAAGAAATTGGGATCTCTGGTCAAAGAGTTCAGCCAATTCTTTTTATCCCGGAAGCATTACGAACCAAGACACCTACGTCCCCATCAAGAAGAGAAAGGATCTCCTTAAGCCTTGTTTGGTTGGCTTCGAAAGGCTATCTTTGGGATGTGGCTTCTTCTCCTTGCTCGAGCGTATCCTTGAGGAAGAAAGACATGCTTTGTTCATCCTCACCACGACAAAAGACGGGGAAAATGTGTCAACATAGGCGAGGAAAATTCTGTACTTCGAGAACTGTATATTTGAGGGGAAACAAAAATACATTCTATGCGCCGTGAATAGGAGGAGATCGGGGAAGCTCATTCACATTGGTAGCATGAGGCGACTTGTCACCCTCGGGGCGGCTCTCTTCGGAGGATGAACTCAAGCGAATAGGAGATGGTTGGGAAGGATTAATCGATTTCTTGATTGAGCCTCATCATCCGAGAAGAAGCACCGTGAGAGGATTTCGACTCTCCATGGTTAGAATTGATAGGCTCGGCACGTGGATTTTCCTTCCTCCCCATAGATTGGGTTTTCTCGTAAGAATTCGGCTCACCTTCAAGGGATTTCTTTGTCGGATTAGCAATAATTTTGTGCTTTTCCAAACATACGGAGAAGGCCGAATAAAACATTTGGATACTTTTGGCCAAGAAAATAAAAAAAAAAAGGAAGTGTACAATTACCAATTTTTTCATGAGTCTTTTGAATTTCTGGATTGTCAGGAAAAGGAGAAGCATCATCTTGCGCTGCAAAGATTATTCGAACGAGCCAATCTACGGTCGAGAAAAGGATTAAGCAAAAGTAAAAATCAATCATTGAAGCATACAAAGAGTGGCATACCACGGAAACTTGCTTGATTCTTGGAGATCTTTTCTTCTTAGAAGACCAAGGGGCTACCGACCGGATAAGTGGAAGCTTTCCTCTTCTTCATATCCTTCAACTTCTTCTCAAGAAAGACCATATGTGTTCTCATGAAAGCCTTCATAGCCAGTCCTTCGTCACCCGGTTTGGGCGGACGAGGTCCGGCGGATAATATCGAACTGCTCTTGAAGGAAGGGTTGGCTCAATGTCTGTCAAAGAAAATTAAGTTTAGATAAAGGAAAAGGAACAAGAAAGGAATCAAGAAAAAGCAGTTACCTCGCTATCGAGTGGCAAATTTCGGCAAGAGTGCTTGGCAAAGGGGATGAACCAACGAGTTGAATATATGGTCGTGCAATTCTTCCCACCAAGATTGAAACAGAGGATGTGCAATGTCAATCAAGACAAAAGGATCAGGCCTGTATTCTGGTAGATCTTTTCCTAAACTGAAAACCTTTTCAGCCTGCAGAGATTCAGTTACAGTTTCCCTTGGCTTGATAGCTCTGGAAAAGAATAGCCTTGGGGGTAATTGGCCACATCCCAACTGTCTTGCTGCCATATTTGGATTGTAAAACTCATAAGTAGACTTCACTTGCCTACCATTGTGAAATTCTACAGGCAAGATGCATGGTTTGATAATTGCATTAAAGATCTCTGTTGACAGATTGTCACTGCAACCTGAATCATAATTGAATTTGCAAGGGAAAGTGAAATCTTCACACTCCCTGTAAGGAAACCAGAGGATTTCTTCAAAGCCTTTGTAGAAGATCTTGAAAAGCTGGCCAATGTTCTTATTGATGGTGATAGCAGATGCAGCTTCTCCATAAGTCTGACAAGCTTTAGATGTTGCCTCTTCATCCTCAGCATAATTGACTGAAGGGAAGGCCAAGGAGTGCAGATCTACTCTGACCAATTTGTGCATATACAGTTGCAACCACATCTGAACTAACCACCAAGGACCATTCACACAGGAAATTCCTTTTTTCTCAAACATTTGGGTGGTAATTTGATGCAGCATATGGTAGGTAGCACCCAGAAGATACTTACCAAGGGCAATTGTCTTGTTGGTCGCGGATCTTCGCCATGACTATGTGATTCAAAGACGGGCTCATTGGACTTGCCGCAAAACACAAATCTACATAGCCAGAAATTGGGGAAAGCTTTGTATTCTTTGTCGACAATCTGGACCATTCTTCATGTAGGACTCAATGTGTTTCGTCCAGGGGTCGGCAGTTTTGATGGCTGTTTGGTTCTTGCCATCTTTGGTATTTCCAAGGGTGTACCTCTTCGGTGATGTTCAGGCCAGTCATCATGAAGACATCAGCCAAGGTAACAGTCATTGGACCATGACCAAAGATAAAGGAGTTAGTGGCATTTGACCAAAAATGAGCTGCCGCCATCAATAAATCTTCGTTCTTGGGGGTGTTGGACAAAGACAACTCTAGACATTGAGATATGTCTTGAACATCCCGATTCTCGCTCCTAGATTTGGCCGATGAAATTCGCTTTATACCAATTGCGCCATCCAGCGATGGGGGGAATGGCCAGTCTTGAATGTCTTCTTCCTTTTGTTTCTTTGGGGAGGCACCGAATTTGAAAGAGATCCTCTGACTTTCCTTCTCAATAAATTCAAGAGGATCCGAGCTGCCTTTGGGGCCTAGGAAGTAAATGTCGGATTGGCTTCCGTTGAAATTAAAATTTGGTCCTCATTCTCCTTTAAAGAAGAGTGAGCGCCGTATAAGGAAAACGAATTTGAAGTTGAGATTGTTCTTTGAATCAACAAGGGAAATATGAAATTACCTCCGGGACCAAGCCGAGGGATCCATCAAGAAGGTTGAATTGAAGTTTGGTGGCAATCTAGGGTTTTGGACTTTACGGAGGAGGGCGATTAAGCAACTAACTGAAGAACAACGCGGCTTCGAGTAAGGGAAGGGCAGATTGGTCAATTTTACAGCAAAAAGAGCCTCTTTTACTCTAAAATTGAGGGGGCATATGTTAACACCAAAATTTGGTAAAGCCTGGATGACAGATGGGCCGACAAATGATGATTCGGTAAGAGGTCATTCGGCTAGCAAATGCATTTGCGCAGTACTTTAAGCATTCGGGAAGCGCTATTATTCGGCTAAGGAGCCCGAGTCCGAGAAGGAGCTGAGCGAGAGACGGTTCGGCAAGTGTGGAGCACCAAGGGAGATATCCAGGGACCGAGGGCCCACATCACGTGCAATTCCCACGACTCGAGAAGACTTGGAGGACAATGTATCTTAGCTAGATAATTTTCGTTATTATTATTCGTAATTAGTTAGGACTCAATAAGCCCGGGGTATAAATATGAGACCCCGACAATTGTAAATAGGCTACCAAATCAAATACAACCAACCCGGCTCCGTGCCTTGGCTCCGGCCACCCTTCGAGTCCGGTCGCCGATCGATCTCTGCGAGAGGATTCATCGACCCGTCGACCTCCGTAAGTACCGGCAACCTTGCACCATGTCTAGTATCGTCGGCGGATTTAGATTATTGCAAGAAGTCTTGTTCACGCTTAGTATCGTCGGCGGATTTAAGCTATCGAGGGGCAAGAGGGTTCTTTTGTCGATCATGAGCCATCCGGTGGGCTAAGATCTGGCTAAGAGCTAGTTATCGGCTTCATTAGGCTTGACACCTAATGAATTCATTAAGTTACCGAGTGGTGCATGATCCCTATTTGTTTATCTATTTATTTATTTATGTTTGCACACACTCTTTTGCCCAATCTAGACTGATGTTGCTCGGCTTTATCTTTTGTTAGATCTATATGTCATCAAGTACTTTCAATGTTTATCATTGGCATGTCATTAGATCTATACGTTCTTTCATAGCCGAGCCTAGATCAATCTAGGTTGTCACGTGTTTCGGGTTCTTACATGTTTAGTCATGAGTCGTACGGCAGGCTAAGGTTTTACGTGTAAGTTTCTTCCTCATGGACCACTGGATTCGGCAAGCTTGCCGAACATAGTTATGTGTTTACTTGTATCTTGCATGTGTAAATCTACCTATCGTTAGAGTTTAGTCGGCGCAAGCCGTATCATGCGGTGGATTAGCTTGTTGCGGTGTATCATGCGGTGGATTCTTTGGTAGGACAAAGAGGGTTTAGAAGCGGTTAAGTCCGGCAAGCCGTATCATGCGGTGGATTAGCTTGTTGCGGTGTATCATGCGATTGGATTCTTTGTTAGGACTGATCGGACGAATCTCCGGCTTTGCTTTAGATTAGGTTTGCATGTGTACTTTACTTGTCTATGCATACGCGCCTCAACGAGTAATGAGTATTTATAGATCTATTTAGATGTATCGTGCTTTTAGCTTATCATGGTTAGATTGTATCATGCGGTGGATTGATCTAGTTGTGATAAGTGGTTTATATCTGTAGCAAGTGGTATCATGCGGTGTTTTAGCTTGCAAGGGTTTAAGCTTTGACGGGTTTAGGAAGGCTAGGCGTGCGGCAAATAGTTGGATGAAACCTATGCATGTGTCATCTAGATCGGGTTTATGTTTATGAGTTACCTGCTTTTTATTCCATGTTGTCAATTAATTCGATCCGTGCAATAGAGCTTTATGATGACATATCATGATGGTCGACTTTACTTGTTCAAACATGTCTTCTATGATCGATCATTCGGAAACTGTTGTTATGTTACATCTTTACATGCTTACGAATGCATTCATTATTCGCCGACGAGATAGCTCTCATAGCTATATGTCTTTACATCCGCCTTAGAGCCATACATGCGGGCTGTCTTGGTCTCATCGGGCATGTTCCGGATCTCACGTTTACCTCCTTGTCAATTAACAGGTCAAATTGATCGCACGCCTTCGATTCAAGGCGCTCGAGCAAGAGTAAAGCCGGCTATTCCGGCTTGTCGTGTGTGTGCTTGGCGCAAGGAGTAGGATTTTTGTGCCTCTGGTGGTGCTTCTTGATCATGTCCCCGGTTCCTTAACAAATGACCGGTTCGGCGGTAGGCGCCTCGGACCGGCTTCGTTGATTCCTGACCTGCCACCGTCTATACTTCTCGGGGCGGTCAATGAGGTCCACACCGTCACGAGCAATGGCGTTCGGTGCCCAACGCCCAAGCATGCCCTGCTCCAACACCAATCTTTGTTCACCGTCCCGTGGAACAATTGTGTCTAACATATCAATTAGTGTTGAGTAAGTAAACAATTGCCTCTCGGAACCGGGACAAGTAGGAGGTACCATGTGAGCAATTCAAAGTCTACGGATGAAAATATTGGGCTTCATCTTCCGATGTTGTTAGGGCGGTATCCCTAGGACTCAAGTCACCAAAGATTGCGCTCTCGCCCACCAAGCTCTTGAAATGAAACATGTCATTCACGGCGAGCACCTCATCTTCATCTATATTCAAGTTCTCTATCGTAACTTCCTCCCGCTTCATTGTGATGGCTCGAAATGTGAATGGCATGCCAAACTCACTAGCACACAGGTTGAGCGGTGCTCTTGCTCCTCAATCCATTGACTAGGGACAGGACCTAGGCTCGGAACCGCTAATGGCAGTGATCTTCATCTCAGGTGGGTCACCTTCCCCTGTTTACATTTTGCCGACAACGGATCAAATCTGCCCAATTGGAACTCATAACTCGTCCCACCATAGTCCACAATGTGCAGCCTATTCTTCCCCACCATGGTGTGCATAATGCTCCTTGTGGAAAAAATGTGTGCTACTTTGTTGAAGGAGCGGGCTGCTATGTAAAGGCTGTGAGCCTTGCGGAACTCCTCGGTGATGGTTGCTCGCCATGAGCAACTTCGAAACCTGGCTTCCTGTGCTCGCTAGCGGGCCTCTAGCCCCTTGGAGAAACATAGAGCTAACATTTGTGTGGCATCCCCCATTGACGATGCGTCTTTGTTTGATCTCGCCCGGTAGCTCAAGCGCAATCTTGAGATTCTTTGGTGTCCACCGCTTGTGCACACTTGAATCAACAAAGTGTGTAGGCCCACCGGATCCCTTGCTGTCTTTTTACATCCCTTTTTGTTATTCTTCACTACCTTATTGTTCATGGCGATCGCAACTTCTCCATGTCACGACAAATGTCTCATATCCACACAAATGACATATCGTCAAACATCCGCATGCCAATCTCTTACGGCCCCTCCTCCGGATGCTCACACTTGTTACACCTCCCTACCTCCTCTAGATGCTCACACTGTTACACCTCTTTTTAAACCTTCTTTGGTCTTTGGATTCCCTGAACTTCTCGATTCATGTGATCGAACTTTAACAAACTGCTGCCCCTTGGTAAGAACTGCCTACCCTCTTGCATGCCCTTAAAAAAATACCCCCACCACATCATCGACCTTGTTGTCCCTTGATAAGAACTTCCTACCCTCTTCCATGCCCTTCAAAAATGCCCCTACCACATCAGCGCCCTTGCCGAAGCCCAAGCTAACCCTGGTTGGATGGGAGGAGAGAACATGGGCTAAGGCCTCTTTGCATACGGATTAACCCCGCCACATCGGCACCCATGTCAAAGCCCAAGCCGACACTAGTTGGATCACCACTAGAACCATTCAACAAACCCTCGGTCCCTACGAGTTCCCATTGTTGATTGTGCTGTTTTTAGCAATGGGAGGAATGCGAGGAGAGAATATGGGCTAAAGCTTGGAGGGAAGAGGGCGCCACCGCCGCCCCTCGATCCAACGCCGGAGGAGGACTGCGCCCGATGGTGGATCCGCTGCGGATTGAGGCCGGCGGCACCGGATCCGGTGTGGATCGAGGGTCGCCGCCGCCAGATCCGTCTCGCTTTCGAGCACCGGGGCGGCCGCGCCGTCGTGTGCCGCCAGGCGAGCCGCCCGCCATGCGCTGCCGAGGCGAAGCCACCGTGCTACCAGCGGCCTCAGGCGGCGCTCCGCCGGGGACGAGCCGAGAGAAGTGTAGAGAGAGGCGGCGAGGGGATCAAACTTTAGAAAGAGAGGCGCTGTAGAGAGAGAGAGAGTTGCCGAGAGACGGGAGAGGAGGCCGGTCGGGCAAAGAGGGAGAGGAGGCCAGTTGGGCTATGAGAAAGGAATGAGAGGTTGAGGACCCGAAACCCTAGAGTGTCGTATATATATGGCCCGATAGAGAGGGGGTTTAGGCTTTGCCGTGGGCTTCGAGGCATTTTCTATGGCGGGCCTCTGTAACCTGTCCGCCTCCGTAAATGCTTGTATTTTTCGTGGCGGGCCTTTTAATATGTCCGCCACGTAAAATCTAATTTCCGTGATGGGCAAAAACATATATCACGGTAAGTAAAATATTGCCCGCCACGGTTAATCGGAGCATTAACCATGGCCGGGCAAAAAGAAGTGCCCATCACGTTTAATATTTGGCTGTGTCTCGCAAAATGATTTCAGTACTAGTGTAGGGAGGTACGGGTGTGCGGACAGAGCTGCCTACCTTGCGTGCACAAGCAGTGGGCAATAAGGTTCATATATGTAAATTAAAAAAATTAATCATTACCTTAGCGTACGTGTCATATATGCCTGTAATATCAGGCCATGGTGACAAAGAAGATCATGCAATTTTGTTTGCTATGTGTGCATGCCGCACACCATGTCACCAGCACACGAGATACAACCTCGTGCTCTAGGTGTGCCTTCATGCGGCACGTCCTTGCTGTGAGTGACCGCCCATTTCAGTGGAGTCGCGGTAGTGTCGCTCTCCAGTATGGAACCAAATTAAACTCTCCGTGGAGTCGCGGTAGTGTCGCTCTGTAGGTGTTCCGTTTTATCTTCGCCGACACTCGTTGCTGGATTCTGTTGAAGCTGCGTGTATACTGTATAAAAAAGGTGGTGGGTCATCGGCATATAACGGCTTTGTCGTTCCAATGGGCCTAATCGCTTGCATCTAATACATATGCACTCAATTAACAGGCCTGCATGCGGCCTTGAGGTGCAGGTGACACGATTGAAGCCCATTGGAACCATGACCACTAGTTTCCCAGAATTTGCCGGCGCCATGAGACGCGTGATTCTAAAGGTTAGCAGCCGTATAATTCGTTCCAAACACAGCCATTCATGTTGTGTAGCAGAAGAGAATCTTGTGGAGAGTACCAATAACAATCCGAGGACACGATTTCAGATTGAGGAGTTCAGTTTTACAATTTTTCCTGCCTCTTACAAATGTTCGAAGCACTCTTGATCGTTGCTCACGGCTAGCAAAGACCCCAACTCAGCACACCACACCAATCATCTCCTGTTGGGTCTCTCCCTGGAACAGTCTCACCAGTAAGAAGCTCCGCCACAAAGTCAAGACCCCACATGTCCTCGCCCACTCAAGACCACACATAGTGCTATGTTGTGTTTTGCCACAATTGAATTTCCAGAAATTTGGCTACAATTGAATTCCAGATACCTCTCAAGCCATCTAACTTGTGCCAACGTCTTTGATATATATGGTGCCCTTCCTCTTTATATGTCCTTCTACCGGGCACCCCATGGCTTGTATTTGCCCTATCATATCAGTGTGTCTTTTTATATTCTTGTCCCAGTCAAGCATGCATTCAACTGTATCCTGCACCACAAACATGCATGCATATCTCAAACTTAATCAAAAGCACATGCTCGCTACAGCAAACACACTATCATAATTCGTAAGCTGACAGTACTCCATTTAGTTAACGTCATTCACACATTTATATTTCTACCTCAAGTTGTACTTTTGAGTGAGGATTGCCCTGCTATTTTTTTTTTGATGAAAACAGGAGGGGTGATACCTATTGTCTATTGATTAATTTAAGTATTGGGAAACTTAATTTCCACTAGTTCGTTCATGAGCTCTCTTGGCCTTATGCGGTTGCGAAAATTGTGGACGCCATGGGATGCGTGATTCGAAAGGTCAACAGCCGTACACAGCCACATAAACCCAATGACCATTTTTCCTTCATGCTATGGAAATGTTAGCAATATCAGGTATGAGAAGGGAAGGTTGCGGAAGCAGAAGGAGAACCAACTGTAGGATGATAGGATTTAAGATTCAGGAGTTCGGTGTTTTACAGTTTCATACTATTACAAATCTTCCAGGAGGCTATATAGCTAAGCTAATTGCCACACTGTGCTTCAATGGTATGGTCATCTACACCATCTGGAACGTTTGGAAAGAGAGAAACAGGAGAATCTTCTCCAACTCCATAGAGACGCCGCTTCAGGTCACGCTAAGAGCAAAGGAGGGCATCTCACAAAGGGCGAGGGCTATCTCTTGGGGCGTGTAATAGTTTAAACAACTCTTTATTTTTCTCGCTTTAGGCCCCAAAAACCATCTGTACATAAACTCTCTTTCCATCTTAATTGAAAGGCAGAGCTCCTGCCGTTGCGTTTCAAAAAAATTGCCACACTGTGCAAGTACTCTCACTGATATTGAGCTTTACTTATCTCCTGAACCAAATTGCAGTGACCGCCACGCTGTTGTTGCGGCGTCCCTGTTCCTGGTCACATTGTGTCTCCACCGTAGCTGAAACACAGTTAACATGAAGGCATTCATCACTCATCGGCCACAATTTCTCACATTCTCACTAAATTTTATCCCTAGCAACCCACCCCCCTCCAAAAACTGCAACTGAATTCAGTTTTCATGATCACTGTTGCAAATGTAATGTAGTTGAAAGCTGCATGTTCAATGACACTGTTTAATTATTAGACTGTAGCAGGCCCATATTCTTATTGGTTTACTGATGAGTTCAAGCTGGAAATTGTTTTGTGGAATTTGGCACATATTCTCTGTGGTAATACAATACTACGCCAAAAATAACTATGGAACAGAGGGAGTAATAATAATAATAATAACTAAACAAAGTCATTAAATGGAGGGTGCTTTGAGGCTGAACCACGGTTGTCAAGCGCTTCCACCTTGGTGAGCCTCTTTTCAGGAAAGAATCCAGCTCGCTTGCCAGCACCTCATATGCCCAGCCTCCGATAGATCCACGAAGCACTCCAAATCAAGCTTACTCACAACAGAGCTTGCAACGCACACCTCATGAATCATCTAGATCTCCTGCTGATTTAACACGCATCCAATCCCCCACTTGTCCATGGCTGGGCCTTTGGGAAGGAGGAAATTACTAAAAACCTTGTACATGCAGCTTCACTGCATTGCGTTGTGTCACATTTTAGTCTCCAAGAAAGCCCCGTGACAATTGAATTCCAGACACCACCCAAGCCTATCTAGCATATGCCAAAATCTTTGATATAGCCAAGGGCATCTATTTTCACCCTCCAGCTGGTGGCCTTCCTCTTTCAGTGTCCTTCTACTCTGGCACCCCATTACTCTTGCATTTGGCCTATCATATCAATTGTCTTCTTATATGCTTGTTCTAATCAAACATTGAACTGTATCGTGCACCACACACATGCATGCATATTTCAAACTTAATTAAAAAATCACGTGCTCTTGACAACAGCGTGCAATCATAATTCATAAGCAGACAATGTACCATTCGGACTCATTTAGTGAGTACCATTGACACATTTATGTTTCTACTTCATGTTGTACTTTTGAGTGAGGATTGCCTAACTTTTTCCTGATGAAAATAGGAGGGGGTGATCCCTATACTGATTTTTTAAAAAAAAAAATATATATGAAATAGGTTTGAACATTCAGTCATCTTAATTATTGAAGTTGGTCAGTCATTCGAAATTGATCCAAGTTCATGGCTCCATTTTTTCTTAGAAAGCCTAAATAATAAAAAACAAGTTCACCTAGACACCTGACCAACTCTCTCACTCTCTCTCAAAAAAAAAAAAAAAAAAAAAAAAACCCTCAGCTGGCCACCATTTCTTGCACTGACTGACTGTCCACCAGAGTATACACGATAAAGCAGGAAGCTAGCCTGCTCAGCCACAGCCCGCGCTTCGGTGCTGTGAGCCGCTGACTCAGTTGGCTGTGAGGTGTGAGCTCGTCAACAAATTCTATGCTTGCCTAGTTTTGCCTTGTGATACTGCGGCGCATTGCCACCAATAAGGCCATCTGGCTGACTGGCTCCCCCTGATTCTAGCCTCCTTTGTGCAAGGAACAAACATGCTCAGGGGAGGTTGCCGTATAGGCAGTGGTGGTGGGTTGTGGGCACTAAGTGGGAAACAGCGGAGAGACCGGTGCCTGTAGCGTAAAACAATCATGCAGTGATAAAAAAAAACTTCGATCAGGGGGATAACATCCCACGGTGTTTCATTAAGAGGAAGATCCTTCTTACCAGATCAAGAAAATCTCCGAACTCCGACCCCATAGAAATGAGACTGACGAGGGGATTTTTTGACCCCGAGCCCCTGAAATTCGCCCCATATCTCCCATCAAATGTGTGTGGGCTGGGGATCGAACTCGGACCTGAGGGGTGTCTCGGGTGAGCCAGAACCAACTGGACTATGCACCCTTGACACAATCATGCAATGATGCATGAACATGCTTAGCTTTGATCAAGTTTGGTGTGCTAAGTATGCATCCCGCACACCATGCCACCAGCACATGAGATACCACAATCTCGTGCTATGCGTCTGCCTTCATGCCATTATTCTTGTAGACCACGCTGCAGTTACAATGTCTGTATAAATGTCCACATAGCCTGAGGCCCAGCAGCCCGACACGAAGCCCGTCTTTTGGTTCGACACGAGAGGCAGCAGGCTGCAGGCGTTACAAATGGATATACCCCCTTCGTACCATGTTTGTTTAGAACGGCGTTCCATGTACCAGGTTCCCGTTCCTTGTTCCAGCCATCCCGGGAACCTATGTTACAGGCACCGGCCTCTCCGCATATGAGGGTGACTTTGATTTACTTCTCTGGTGGCATGACCACAAACTAACTTTTCTAGTACTTTCTATAATGGCTAGTCATATTATGTCTATTATGGTTTCTACTATCTCTTTAGAATCATGTTTCAGATTGACAGGAAGGATAATTGAAGAGTGGCGACGGCGCTTATTGCCTTAAACTGCGAAGATGGTTGCTTGCATAAAGCATTGGGAGTTGGGAGAAAGAAGATTGCAGCATGCTGCTGACAACCAAGAGTTGGAAGAATCCTTTCAAGAATCTCTCTATCTTGATGAAGATGCATCTGGGTCTAGCCTCATTCTGCTACCACATCTGCATCTATGCCTTCGGTTGTTAGTGTCTGTGTGAGACTTGACAATTGTGAGAGTGTGACGCTTGAGAGTGATTTGTCATTATCTGTATCCATGATATGTGAACCTTTGGATAATGTTTTTAGACTTAATTATAAGAGCTATGTTGTACTCTTTTTTTCCCTTTCTAGGCTTTCTTACGAGGGTGAGTTTTATCTAGAAAGGTTTTTATGAGGTAGCATTGTACACAACTCATTTATCTTTTAAGTTCTCCTCTATGCATTGTTCTTTTGTTTTAGTTTTGAGAGTGAGAGAATTCAATATCTGTAACTTTTCTGTGTCAACAACTTTGAAATTTGATAAGTGCTTGATGAACTGATTTTTTATGTGTTTTGAGGTCACCGGGGGCTGTGGACTGGCACATTCTGACAGTACCCCACGACCATCCACAGTACATCTGCGAAGACCTTCATTTCATTCCTCACAGCGAAGGCCCCAACACGCACACCTCCTTAATCATCTCTATCCTGTCTCCGCATGGAACAGTCTCCCCAGTAAGAAACTCCGTCATCACAGACTCAAGCCCCCACATGTCCATAGCCAAGCCTTCGGGAAGGAGAAAACTAAAAACCTTATACACAAAGCTTGGCTACGTTGTGTTTTGCCACATTTGAGTATCCGGGAAGCTTCGCAACTATTGAATTCCAGATACCTCCCAACTCTACCTAGCTTATGCCAATGTCTTTGATACATCCAAGGTCATTTCCACCCTCTAGATGGTGCCCTTTCTCTTTCTATGTCCTACCCTGGCACCCTATTGCTTGCATTGTCTTCTTATACACTTGTCCCAATCAAGCAGTCAACTGTATCCTGCAGCACACAGATGCATGCATGCATATCTCAAAATTAATTAAAAGCACATGCTTGTTCCAGGAATGACACAATCATAACTCGTAAGCTGGCAGTACCATCGGGATGCCATATAGTGTGAACATCATTGACACATTCATAATTTTCTACTTCAAGTTGTACTTTTTTTTGCGATGCTCAAGTTGTACTTTTGAGTGAGGATTGTTCTGCTATTTTTTTTATATGAAAACAGGAGGGGTGACACATATATTGATTAATTTAAGTATGAGTTCTGCTAAAATACCCATTTTAGCCAAGAACTTGAGATACAGCAGGGGCCACGGCATGGGCATTGACTAAAATACCCATGGTTGCTCAATCTAATAATTTGATGTTGTGAAGCTTATATTTGGAAACAGAGGGAGTAATTACTAAACGAAATCATGAACCAAAAGGGTTATATGAAGCTCAACCATATGGTTGCTCAAGCACTTCCACCACAGTGGGGCTCTTTACGAAGGACAGATCAAAGCGAGCACGCCTGCCAGCACCTCACACCCAGCCTCCGATAGATCATCTACGAAGCACTCCAGATCAAGCTTTTCTTCACAGCAGAGCTTGCAACTCGCACACCTCGTCAATTATCTCCTGTCATGTCTCCCCAAGAACAATAAGTCTCACTAGTCAGAAACTCCAACATGTCCACGGTCGGGCCTTCGGGAAGGACGAAACTAACAACGATATACATGATTAGGCTTCACTAAGTTGTGTATTGCCACATTTGAATCTTGTTGGGAGAAAAATGGCTACACTCGAATTCCAGATACCGCTCAAACCTATCTGCCTTTGATATATCCAACAAGGGAATTTCCACACTCCAGCTAGTGTCCTTTGCCCCTGGCACTCTATTGCTTTTATTATATGCTTGCTGCCATCAAGCATTCAACTGTACCACACACACACATGCATGTCTCACACTTCAATAAAAAAGCACGTGCTCTCGACAGCAAATGTGAACCCTATTGATTTTTTTTGATGAAAACAGGAGGGGTGACACCTATTGATTAATTTAAGTAAAGAGGAAGTTTGAAACCGGTGGTACTGTGGCCATAGACTAATGACATGGGAACCATTTACCACTAGTTCATTCATGCACTCTCTTGGCCTTATGCGGTTACGAGAATTGCAGATTCCATGTGGGATGCGTGATTCTAAAGGTCAGCAGCCATAGGTTCCAAACACAGCCACATAAACCCAATGACTGTTTTCCTCCATGCTATGGAAGTGTTAGCAATATCAGGTATGAGAAGAGAAGCTTGCGGAAGCGGAAGGAGAACCAACTGTAGGATGATAGGATTTAAGATTCAGGAGTTTGGTTGTACAGTTTTCATCCTCCCTTTACAAATATTCCAGGAAGCTATATAGTTAAGCTAATTGCCACACTGTGCAAATAATTTGACTGATATTAGACTTTACTTGTCTCCTGGACCAAGTTGCAGTGGCCGCCACACTGTTGTCGCGGCATCCCTGTTCCTGGACACAGCTAACAGGAAAGACATTAATCACTCATTCTCACATTCTCAATAAATTTTATCCCCAACACCCTCCAAAAACTGCAACTGAAAATACTTGGTAATTTACTGGACCATGTTAAATCAACAGTTTTCATGATCACTGTTGCAATTGTAATGTAGTTGAAAGTTGCATGTTCAAAGAGACTGATGCACACCGAAAGTAGTTATAGTCATGCTTTTCTCTTTAATTATTAGACTTATTATTTAAAGAGGAAATTTAGCAGGCCCATATTCTTGTTGGTTTACTTATGAGTTGAAGCTGGAAATTGTTTTGTGGAACTGGCACATATTCTCTATGGTAATACAATCCTACAACAAAAACAACTATGGAACAGAGGGAGTAATAATAATAACTAAACAAAGTCATGAATGGAAGGGTAGTTTGAGGCTGAACCGCGTTCTCAAGCGCTTCCACCTTCGTGAGCCTCATGTCCAGCCTCCGATAGATCCACGAGAAGCACTCCAAATCAAGCTTCCCCTCAACAAATCTCGCAACGCTATCTCCAACTGGAACGGAAGCTCTGTCATCATGCACCCATGCCCCCACACGTCCACAGCCGGACCTTCGGGGAAGGAGGAAATTAGTAAAAACCTTGTACATGCAGCTTAGTTGCATTGTGTTGTGTCACATTTTAGTCTCCTTGAAAATCAAATTTGGCTACAATTGAATTCCAGATACCACCCAAGCCTATCTAGCTTATGCCAAAATCTTTGATATAGCCATGGGCATTTCCACCCTCCAGCTGGGGCCTTCCTCTTTCAAAGTCCTTCTACTCGGGAAGCCATTGCTCTCATATTTGGTCTATCATATCAATCGTCTTCTTATATGCTTGTTCCAATCAAACATTCATGCTGTATCCTGCACCATGCACATGCATGCATATATAAAACTTACACTACAGGAAACCGCGTCTTTGCCGAGTGCGAAGAGGTTCGCCGAGTGGCAAAAAAGCGCGCTTTCGACAACGAACACCTTTGCGAGTGCCAATCTCAGCACTTCGGCAAAACCGTCTTTGCGAGTGCCTAGCCGTCGGCGAAGCACAGCACTCGGAAAATAATACTTTTTTTGCGAGTGCCCGGCCGTCGGCAAAATAATACAATCGGCGAAGGATAACGGGGACCAAGCGGGGCGCTCTCCGTCACCTTTGCGAGTGTCTCACGTTAGGCACTTTCGGCAAGCAGCGACGGCGCTTTGCTTGGGAGTGCCAAGCGGGCACTTTCGGCAAACCGTTAATTTTTTTTTATTTTTAGTCCCATATTTTTTTGTGTGCCATTAGTACCCTAATTACATGTCATATTCACAATTTGGGAGAATTTCACGCTGTTTTGCTATATTTCATGAATTATTTTTATTTTCTTGCATTTTCTTGGCGACTCCAAATTTGAACTGCAGGTACATGAAATAATGGGCGGTGTTCATTCAAAAAATGTTATTCACCATGTTTGGCATATGTTTAGGCTAAATCGAGGGGACTCGCCTGAAATTTCGAACATTTATGTGCGGAACATGGACGAGTCACGTGCGGGAAAGGTGTTTTTAAAATCTATAAATTCCAAAGCGAAGTTTAAAATTCACGAAACTTGGCGTGGTGTCTTGTCATCTCATGGGGAGGAGATGTCCGGGTTTTAGCCAAAAGACGAGCAACTTGCTCGAAATTTTTCAAAATTTTTCACAGCCTCCCCATGAGATGACAAGACACCACGCCAAGTTTCTCGGGAATTTTAAACTTCGCTTGGAATTTATAGATTTTAAAACACCTTTCCCAAGACGTGACTCTTCATGTTCCTAAGACATAAATGTTCCAAATTTCAGCGAAGTCCCCGATTTAGCCTAAACATACGCCAAACATCGTGAATAACATTTTTTGAATGACCCTTGTCCATTATTTCATGTACCTGCAGTTCAAATTTGGAGTCGCCAAGAAAATGCAAGAAAATAAAAATAAATCATGAAATATAGCAAAACAGTGAAATTCTCCCAAATTGGAACATGACATGTAATTAGTGTCCCAACGCAAAAAAAAAAAAAAATGGGACGAAAAAAAAAAAAAAGCATAGTTTGCCGAGTGCCGTATGGGGCACTCGGCAAAAAAATTACCGAGTGCTGGATGCGTGGCACTTTCGGCAAAGTAGGGTTTTAAAAAAATGCGGGAGCTTTGCCGAGTGCGCATTTCGCGGCTTTTCGGCAAAGCGTATAATATCTGGGCCCGAGGACCCATTTTTCCTCATTCTTCCCAGCGCCCCCGCTTCGCGGCGCCCGCCCGCCGCCCGCGCCCGCCGATTCCCGCCGGACCTCGCCCGCCGCCCGCCGTTCGCGAATCCGGCCGCCCGCCCGCGGACCTCACGCGCCGGCCGCCGGACCCCCGCGCCGCGCCGCCCGCCCGCGCCCGTCCGGCCGGCCGCGCGTGCCGCCCGCCCGCCCGGTACGCCCGCCCATCCTCGGCGGATCGGCCGCCGGGGCCGGCGTTCGCGCCGCCCTGCCGTCCGCGCCGCCCAGCCGGCGGCGTCGCCCGGCCACCGGCGCCGCCCGCCGTCTCTCGGGACCCCGGCCGGCCTTGTGCAATGAGGAAGGGAAGGGAAGAAGAGGAAGAGGGAGGAAGGGAAGGGAAGAAGAGGAAGAGGGAGGAAGGGAAGGGAAGAAGAGGAAGAGGGAGGAGGGAGGAAGAGGGAGGAAGGGAAGAAGAGGGAGGAGGAAGAAGGGGAAGGGGGAGGAGGAGGAAGAGAGTGCCTCTCGGACCGGTCGTCGCCGTCGTCGCCGACCGGTCTTCTTCTTGGCGGTGATCGACGCCGTCGTCGCCCGACCGTTCTTTGCTGTGGTGATCGACGTCGTGTCGCCGACCGTTGCTCTTGCCGTTTCTACGGCCAAGGTAAGCCCTATCTTTCTAGTAGTGGTTAGTACTAGTAGTTAGTAGGGTTAGTAGTAGTAGTTAGTAAATAGTTTGGTGGCCTTCGTGCCCATATTGGTGGTTGTTATATTGGTGGTTGGCGGCCTTCGATGCGCATATTGATGGTTGGTGGCCTTCGTGCCCATATTGGTGGTTGGTGGCCGCCGTGCCCATTCTCGGTATATGCATGTGGTTGTTGGCCTTCGTGCCATGTTTTTTGCGGGTTTTGGGTATCTCCCGTGCGGGGGGAGGTCTTTGCGAAATTTACAGTGGACACTAACTTTTTTTGGCCTTGTTTTGTAGGAGGACCTGTCGGAGGGACTCGGCGACCCGGTCGTCCTCGTGGGCGGGTCTTGCTGCACAGCGTCTCCACCGACCCGTGGGGGGTATGAATCACGTCCGTCCGTCCTTGTAGTTGTCTTACATAGCGACCCGGTTAGGCGTCTCCGTCCGAAAGAGATACGGGGCGTTGGTATGCATCGTGTGCATATCTGCGACCGTATCTGTTTCGGATTGTCCGTTTTTGGACAGCCCGTGGATGCGTAGACAAGGTTAGCATCCATGCTTTCGGCTCCGTCCGAGCGAATTTCGGCGGCACCTCCCGTTGTTCTCGGATACACACTCTCCCCGCCCGGGGCGTGTATCGGGAGCGGCGAGAGAAGGTGTTGTCGAAATTCGCCGGCTTTCGGCGGGCGAGCATGGATGCTAACCTTGTCTACGCATCCTCGGTGGGATTAGGACCTACCCCTCACCTATTAGATGGTAGGAACGCCGTGTAGATGCAATTCTTTGCTTATGTGGCTCGGCCCGACATGGGCGTATGATTGGAGGATGGATAACCGTGAGTGGATGTACACGGGCTTCGCAAGTAAGAGTCTTGAATGGGTTAGGGGGACCGATGCTTTCTGGAACATTCATTTGGCCCACTGCTAAAGGGTCATTCGGATGCCGTGTCCGTGCGGCAAATGTAAGAACAAGAAAAAGCGAGTCAAGATTGAAATGGGTAAACATATTTACAACAACGGATTCGTCCCAAACTATAGGCATTTGGATCTTCCACGGCGAAGTCGATCGTATTAGAGAGGGCGTGGTGAGGCCCCTCCTCGAGGAGTATGATCAAGATCTTTGGGATGGCGGAACATGATGGCGGACTTTCATGATGCAGTTCAATGGAGGATTGGAGGAGGAACACGAGGAAACCGCAAAGGCGTTCTACGAGATGATGGAGGCGCACGGCAGCCCCTTCACGAGAAGACAATGCTACTGTTTGGATGGCATTTCACGCCTTATAGCGTTGAAGTCCCAATTGAGCATTAGTCGAGGCGGCCGACACCCTGTTGTATGGAGTTCTTGGCAAAATGCTTCCAGAGGGTCACGTCTGCCGAAGAACACGTCACGAGTCACGAGACTTCTTCGTGGGTGAAGATGCCGTATGACTCGTACCATGCTTGTCCAAAGGGGTGCGTCCTCTTTAGGGGAGACCTCAAGGAAGCAACGCCTTGTCCCAAAGTGCAAAGCCTCTAGGTATGTGGAGGTAGAATGTAGTGATGGCGGGAAGAAAGCGGTCCAAGATCCCGAGATGGTCCTACGACACCTTCCTTTCGCACCGAGGCTCCAACGGCTGTACATGACGGAGGAGTCCAGCGAGGAAACAAATGACATGGCACAAGAAGGGCAAAAGATACAGATCCGAGAAGTTGGTACACCCATCGGATGGTGATGCATGGAAGCACTTCGATAATATGCATCTGAGAAAAAGCTATGGAGGCTCGAAATATGCGTGTAGCGTTCGCAAATGAATGGGTTCAACCCGTACGGTCAACTGGCGGCCCCGTACACTTGTTGGCCGTGTTTGTGATCCCTCTCAATCTTCCCCCGGTGTCATGTTTGAGCTCAAGCACCTGTTCTTGACGCCGATAATACCAGGGCACCGGGCAACAATATGGGTGTGTTCATGCGGCCGGTGTGGGATGAATTGCAAGATGCTTGGGAAAATGGGGAATGCGGCGTGCGACCGAGCTACAAAGACAAACTTTACAATGCACGTGTGGTACCTATATTCAATGCATGACTTCACGGCTTATGGCATATTCAGCGGATGGTGTGTTCATGGGAGGTTCCCTTGCCCAACATGCAAGGCATTTGTGCAGATTCACTGGCTTCTCAAAGGGTGGCAAGTATTCCTCGTTTGACAAACATCGTCAATTCTTGCCCGAGAACCATGAATTCAGACTAGACAAAAAGCACTTCACGAAAGGTATTCAAGTCACCGATCCCATCCCAAAGTTTATGACCGGTGAAGAGGTCCTTGCCGAGCTAAATTTGGTCTCAAAATCGATGAAAAGAAAGGTGGTTTTGTTGGATATGGTCGGACATACATGTGGACTTATATATCGGGCTTGACTAATCTCCCTACTACAAGGATCTTCTTCTTCCACACAACATCGATGTAATGCACACGAAAAAGAATATCTACGAGGCACTCTTCGCAACATCCATGGACCTTGGAAGTCAAAGGACAACGTTAAAGCTAGACTTGACATAGAGATCTTTGTGCGATAGACCAAAGCTAGTGATAGAGACCCCTAGCCACGGGAGGAGATGGAAAAAGGGCCCGGCCGACTACATCATCAAAAGGGCCGATAGGAAGGAAGTGCTACGATGGATGAAGGCGTTATCGTTCCACGATGGGTATCGGCGAATCGAGTAGGGGAGTGAACTTGCAAACTATGAAAGTCACGGGGATGAAGAGTCATGACTTCCACATATGGATTGAGCGGATCCTTTCTGCGATGACTTCGGGGATACCTCCCGAACCCGGTTAATGGCGCGTCTGGCGAGTTGAGCTTTTTCTTCCGCCCGGCTTTGTGTTAAGGAGTTATCTCGGGATGCGATTGCTGATGCGGGCGTGCTGCACCTGCGTTGATCGCAAGTTAGAGATGATATTTCCACCCGGGCTTCTTCGTCCATGCAACACCTGATTTTGCACACGCTTGGCCGAGGCACGGTTGGGGGGCCCGTGCGATTCCGTTGGTGCTATCAATTGAGAGGGCTCTCAAGGTACTTCGGAGAAAATGCGGGAATAAAGCCAGAATTGAGCCTTCCGTGGCGAGGCATACATGCGGAGGAGGTGTCGACCTTCACACAGGCGTACTATCTTGAGAAACTTCCGGCGTCCACAATCCTACCCCTCGTTACAACGCCCGAGGAGAGTTCATCGAACCTTAGCCTTTTTCGGAGGGCAAGTCGGAAGAGGAAGCGCAGCTACCCACAAGCACTTGTCCTTTGATGAGTGGCGCACTATCATGCTCTATGTGTTGTTGAACCTTAAAAACTGCTCCTTATCGCGATAAGTTCTCAATGAGCTTGTTCCACACCTCCGGCCTCCACCTATCGACCCTAAACCTCTAGCCTTGTTTTTCGAGGGGAATTTATTGGTCAACTTTGGAGAGGGAATGGGGCTCCTACCTTGCAACAAGAAGACAATCTTCTAAAAAATGGGAAACCCGATTTTATTTCACGGTTTACGCTCAAAGGTACCATCCAACTAACCTCGTTCGGCTTTGATATTCCACTTTGGTCCTAGTAACATATAATGTAACGATCTATGTGGCCTGACCTTGGGTGCCCGCACGGATCACCGATATGTGCGAAGATTTAAAAGCAAGTGGGCAATGGCTTTCCCCGTAGGGTCAACTCGTTCACCGTTTATGATGTGAATGGCTATCGGTTTCGCACGAGAAGCTACGAGGAGAGTCGGCCCAACCGGAAAACAACGTGCACCGGAGTTAAATGCGCCCGGCTTGGATAAGAAGGACTATTACGGCATAGTCGAAGAAATATATGAGCTCAACCGGGGTCCTAAAGAGCTCAAGCTAGTGGTATTCAAATGCCATTGGTTCGATCCCGATGACACGAAAGTGGACCCTACGATTGGGCAAGTCGAAATTCGACGAGATTCCGTATATGGAGGAGAGGATGTCTATATTGTGGCTAATATACACGCCACACAAGTTTATTACCTCCCATGGGCGTGCCAAAAACACGCGGACCTTGCGGGTTGGTACCTTGTGCGCGAGGTATCGCCGCGCGGTAAAGCGCTGTTCGAACGATGATGATTACAACCACGACCCAAACACTCAAGAGTTCTATCAACCCGAGGGGCTAGAAGGACGTTTGGAGATAGACATTCTTCGCCGATGGGCATGGAAGTAGACAACGCCATCGATGAGGACGAGGGTGATGAGGTGCGGGATGCTAAGGGACCTGCAAATTCTTGAGCGATGGAGGCCGGTGCGCGAAGGGGCTGTGGAGGGCGATGCACTTGGCGGGGCGATACAGATGATGAGGGTGATGACATTGATGATTACAATAGTGGTAGCGATAGTGATGACTACATCGGCCTTAGGCATTCGGGAGATAATTTCTAAATCATGTAATACTATTTTGTTATTATTGTTACCTTTCAATTATATTTCGTTCATTTTGCAATACTAATTGGTTTCCTATTTGTTTTTGCGGGGACTCGACAAAATGCCGGGCGGAAGGCGGCAACGTCGGCGGGGGTCGATCCGGCCTTCACGCGAGACCCCCCTCACCCTCTCCCCAGGCCGACGAGGAGGAGGCCGGCGAGGAGGAGGCCGACGAGCAGCACCGACGGTGGAGGCGTCGGCGCGGCCGGCGTCGTCCGTCCACGAGGAGGCTTGACTTTGTGTCGTCGTCGGACGGCCGGGGCCCGGCGTCGGGCCCGGCCGGGGCCGTCGTCGGGCCAGCCCTCGTCGGGCCACACCGCCGGACTCGGACTCCCGGTGCGAAGAGACACTGTCCACACGTCCTCCTCGAGTGCCGCCAAGGTCTACCGGCGCGGGGCCTCGAGCCTCCCACGGGGGCGATCCCTTTTCACCGCCGCCCGTGATTCGACCCAACGGTGAAAAGTAAGTAGCCATTGATATTTTCACTACTTCTTCATATGACATGTTGAAAATCGAACTTCAAACTAACAATTTGTCTTAATGCCTCGTGCAAGAATGGCGGAAGATTGTAAGCGGAGGGGGGCGGTGCGCGCCATATCAATGGCATCCGAGAGCTGGCGATTAGAGAGAACTACCCCGGCACGGTGGACCTCGGGAACAAGCGTGAGGGAGGTTCCACGGGCGTGGGACCACCCGTCTTGGCGTGAGCGAGGGCAGACTTGCCGGGGAGATCAAGACGGACTTTTGGGTGAGTGTGTATGCGGGATTACTTCACGTCGTTTGAATACTATGTTTCTTAAATAATTGAATGATACATGTTTTACGTATGCGAACTACTTCACGTGCGAGGCGGGGAAGGAGGAGGAGGCCGCTAGAGTGCGGGGCGGGGTGCGCCGAGAACGACTCAAGGACCTGTACCACGAGGGCGCGTGTTCTTGCATCACCTCCTACAACGCCCGGCGTGCTTGGCAAGGTGGTGAAGAAGAAGCGAAGCAAGGGAGATGATGCTCGAGAGGGAGACCGACCTCACGGGGGAGCAAGTACATCCAGGTTCGTAGAACGCATTTATTCAGATTTCTTCAATAAAAAAATAAGCAGACTTCCATTAATCCTCGCTATGTCATGCGGATGTGTAATGGGAGTGGTGCAGCAAGTACAAGGGCGGGCTGGGGAGGCCATTGTGGACAAGTGGCTCTTGGACGAGGCGTGCGAGTACAAGAGACTCCGTCGGAGGTGTCGCACGGAGATGCAAGGCGCTCCACACCACCAAGGCGGCGTGCCCCTCCCGGTGTATATGGATAGATGGGTACGATTGTGTTGATATTTTTATTTAAGCGCTCAAATCTCTTCACTTCTAACCATCTTTGTGTTCTCCTCGTAGTCGCCGCGCATGGAAACCGGGAGGGGTGAGTCTGCGGGGGTGGGCCTTGACTCACAGCGGGCGGGGCGGCCCGGCCAACCGGCCACGACCCGAAGGGGCGAAGGGGCACAAAGAACGCCCGGCGTCTACCCCAAGCTTACCCAAGATGCGCCGAGGCGGCCAAGCGGCGCTATGGGGAGGACTTCGATCCAGCCACCGCGCCCGGACACGAGACACGGTGATGAGGTTGGGAGGAGGGAAGCGGCACGGCCGGTTACGGATGGCCAGGCGGCGCGATCGACCCGTCCTCGTTGGTGGTGAGGGTGATTCGGCTCAAGGAGCACGACCTCCACCGACATCCCCATAGCACCTCGGCGGTCGAGCTCCATGCGGCAGCGATGCGGGTAACTTCAGTTTCATCGGTCGTTCAGCGGTTTTACATTTTCGCTACCTATGCATTGTTTCAATGTTACGGTTGTAATATTGCAGGTCCGGATGGCGGAGGCGGAGGCCGAGGCGAGGCCGGGCGGAAGAGTTTGCGGCCGAGGCGGGCGCCGAGCAGAGGCCCATCGGCGGGAGTTGGAGGCAATCACGCAACACTTTCGGTGCGCCCGGTGCGGGCCGTGGCGAGCTACTTCCGGGGCCTCGGATCCGGGTGTGACCGCCTCCGTTGCCTCCCTCGCTGTTCGCTCCACCCCCGTTTCCGTTCCTCCTCGTGAGCAGGACTCCGGTGAGTATATGTTGTTGTTCATTTATTTGGCATGTGCGGCTCACTGCGGTACTAATGAGATCGCCTCACACTTGTGCACCCACGGTCGGCGGGTTCGAACCCGACTCCTCCAGTGGCCCTTCTCCACCCCATCCGGCCTATCCGGTCGGCCCGACCGCACGGTATTGCGTGGCGGTGGCGTTCCTCCTCCGGCGCAGCGCGGCCACACTACGGGCTTCCACGCCCCTCCACGGGCGGGTGGGCGTTCAATCGGCGCCCGCAAAGACGGGTGGTATCCGGGGCAAGGTGAGGGCTCTTCGCACCGGGGAGGTCACGGTTCGGGGCCGTCAAGTTGAGGTGGTGGTGATGGATTTATTTTAGATGTTGGATATGTTGCACCTTTGGACGGATCTCGTTTCGATGTTGGACATGTTAGATTCCGTTTGGTTGTTGGACATGTTGGATTTTGTGGTATTTGTGGATTATATATGTGAATTTGTGGTATTTGTGGATTATATATATGAATTTGTGAGATATGTGGATTATATATGTGAATCGGTGATCTATGTGGTTTATGATGTATATATGAATGTTTATGGTATATGTATATGTTGATTTGCAGCAACAAGCAATAGAAACAGCAAAAAAAATGAAATTCCCAGCTTTGCCGAGTGCCAGCTTTTCGGCAAAGCCGGGTAACCTCTGCAGGAAAAATGGCAGGTTTGCCGAGTGCAAAAGGTGGCACTCGGCAAAATGACCATAACTTTGCCGAGTGCCTCTGTACAGCACTCGGCAAAGTCTATTTGTTTTTTTTTCGTAAAATAAATAATTTGCGGTGCCAACATCCGGCACTCGGCAAAGATTTAAAAATATTCAAATCTTTGCCGAGTGCGGGCGTTTGGCACTCGGCAAAGCCCCTTCCATATTTAACGGTCGGCGTCGGGTTCGCCGAGTGGCGACACCGACACTCGGGCGAACTCTTCGCCGACTGCAGTACTTTGGCACTCGGCGAAGATGGCTTCGCCGAGTAAATCTTCGCCGAGTGCGGGTCGCCGAGTGCGGCACTCGGCGAAGCCTTCGCCGAGTGCTTCTAAGCATTTGCCGAGTGCGGCGCGCACTCGGCAAAGGACGCGTCTCCTGTAGTGTTAATTAATAAATCACGTGCTCATGACAGCAAACGTGCAATCATAATTCATAAGCAGTCAATATACCATTGGGACTCACTTAGTGAGTATCATTGACACATTTATGTTTGTACTACATGTTGTACTTTTGAATGAGGATTGCCTAACATTGTTTTGATGAAAATGGGAGGTGGTGATCCCTACTGATTTTTTAAAGAAATAATATGAGATAGGTCTGAACATTCAGTCATCTTAAGATTCTTAACTCATGAGTTGGTCAGTTATTCCTAATTGGCTCCATTATCTCTTATAAACAAGTTCAGCTAGAAACCCGACCAACTCTCTCTCTCTCTCTCTCTCTCTCTCTCTCTAAAAACACTCAGCTGGCCACCATCTCCACAAAGGACCCCAGCCCGCTTGGCCGCAGCCCTCGCTTCAGTACTGTGTGAGCTGCTGACTCAGTTGCCTGTCAGCTCGTCAAGAACCCTATGCTTGCCCAGTTGCCTTGGGATAGTGCGAGCGCACTGCCACCAATAAGACCATCTAGCTCCCCCTGATTGTAGCCTCCTTCATCAAGGAACGAACACGCTTAGGGGAGGCTACCATACAGGCAATATGGTGGTGGGTTGTGGGCGGTAAGTGGGCAACAGCGGAGGAGGCGGCTTCCTTGAAAAACAAAAACCCTGTCTCAATTTTTAAGCAGTAATTTTATTCTTCGATCTAGCTTATATGTCTGCAAAGATGGGCCGGTGTCCTGTAGTGTTGGCTCCATGAATTCAATGACTGCATCCAATGTTTTGACATTGTTTTTGTAGTTCACAGATTATAACTCCATTCATATAAGGAATCAAGCTTTACTATATGCATGATTCTCAACATGCAACCACATTTCTGTCGATCTTGTAATTTGCAGCTCTGACTTTTACTAAGCTTACTCAAGGATAAACCAGAGCATATCAAAATTCCTTTATCTGATCCTGTAGGGCATTCTATTGTTGATCATTATCCAATAGGTAGGCACTATCAATAACGGAACTTTTCCTTTAATTTGCTGGCAGGTGAGAGTGCTCCAGGCGATGCAGAAACTGGACTAGTAGACTTAGAAGATTGGGGCGTTGCTACTCTTGACATTGTGGTCATAGATGACCAGGACAAAAAAATAAGGAAGCAACACAAAAACTTGCTATGATTCCAACAGATCTAGTTCAGCTATTTCTGCTTTGCAAAGTTCTCTCCTCAACCAATCTGACGTCCTGTCTTTTTGATTGAGGGAATTTTAAATCTTATTGGGCTGCTATCGGTGGTGGAACCAGCAATTTTGATTAATTAAGGGAGGCCATGCTGATATATATAGCCCCCCTGGTTTAGCATCGGCAGCTAGCGATGCTTGACATTATTATAGGGTGTGTTTGGGACCATGGTGGCGGTGGATAACTGAACAGTGCAATAAGGGTGCCTTGGCTATAGATCTACAGCATGGGAACAATATATAACTTCTAGTTCATTCATGTGGTCTCGGTGCCTTACGCGGTTGCAAGAATTGCAATCCCTACTAGATGCTCAATGTGATTCTCGAGGCTAACAGATGAGAACCTGATTATACTCGGCACCACACTGCCATAGAAACCCAATGACCACTTTGCCTCCAAGTTGCGGAAGACCTTAGTAATCCTCCGCCACCACTGCTCACATTCTCACCCCAAGATTTTGCCCCCCACCAAAACTGCAACCGAAAATGCTTGCTAAGTTTACTGGACCTGGTAGAATCAAAAGTTTTAATTTTTAATGAAAACTGTTACAAATGTACTGTGGTTGAACGTCCCATGTGTTTAAAGAGACTGGTGTATACTGTATACCAAAACTAATCATCGCTTCCCACTTTATTGGACTGTAGCATATTCTTGTTGGTTTATGTACGAGTTACAGCAAGAAATTATTTCATGGAGCATGCTATGTCCGTGGAACTACAATCCTGCAACAAAAAACAACTACTAGCAATCAAAACAAAATTGTGAATCGAAAGGTGCTTTGAATCTGAAGCATGGTTGCTCAAGAGCCAGCAACATGCACCAGTCTTCAGGACATATCGAAGCCAGAAAACGTGCCAACACCTCACTTCAGACTCCCATATAGAACCCGAAGCACTCCTGATACTTCCCCGTAGTAGAGCTTGCAACTCGCACACCTCAAAAATTATGACCTGGTGCCCTATGCCTCCGCCCGGAAGTGTCTCACTAGTTATAAGCTCCGCAATCATAAACTCAAGCTCCAACATGGCCACATGTACACGGCTGTGTCGTTGGGAATGCAGAAACTAACAACCTTATACATGAGGCTTCTCTACTCTGTGTTTTGCCACATTTGAGCTTTCCTGGAGTTTTGCTACAATCGAATTCCAAATACCACCCAATCCTGTCTAGCTTGTGCCAAAGTTTTTCTATGTCCTTTACCATGGGGTACCCCATTGCTTGCATTTGGCCTATCACATCAATCTGTCTTCTTATATATACTTGTCCCAATCAACCATCCAACTGTATCCTACACCACATAAATACATGCATATCTTAAACATAATATTAAAAGCATGTGCACGCTACAACAAATGTGCAATCATAATTCATAAGCTGACAATGCCATTGGGACCTAATTTATTAGTAAGCATCACTCACACATTTATATTTCTGCTTCACAAGCTATAGTTTTGTGTGAGAACTTCACTGCTGTTTGTTTATGAAAACAGGCACCTACTGATTAATTTAAGTAAATGGGGAAGTTGGAAAACCGAAGGTGCATATATCTGAGTATGCCATCACCGGTGGTGCGCCAATCTCCTAGCGCTCAGCTTGTCGAGGTATGTCGCCACCATGTCTTGGAACACGGCAAACTGCTTCGTAATGGTCTCCATCGTCGTTTTCAACTCATCAACCACCTGATACTTTGGCAGATTTCTCTTCTTCGGTGCCAGATTCGAATTTTTTTCCCCATATTCACAAGGCCTGTAATACCAAATATTAGGATCCTGATAACTAGAATGGAAGTAGGGAGAATCGTAGCAAAGAATCCAAGACGAAGAGCAAGAACACGACTGATTCGCGAGGTTCAGGACTGATTTGGGGAGAAGCAATTCGATAACCGTTCTTACACGACACAACGAATATAAGCTGGTCGGCACCCACCACCAGAGAGGCAAACAGAAGCCCAACAACACCAGGCCCATGGCCTTCTTCCTAACACACGTGAAATGTTTCATTCTCGATGTTTCCTAAGCCTACATTAAAACTCAAAGGAAGAAGGTTGTACTCTATAAAAACCAAAGGTGCATATATCTGAGTATGCCAAATCATCCTGTATCTCAAATTTAAGTATATCATGTAGATGTGCTACGTTCAGCATAATAGCATCAGGTTATTTTTATCCTTGTTGTGCTAAGTCTATGATTCAAGGACTCACCAAAGAAGCTCGACACATGCAAATTATAGTGGAAAACTTCCGTTTTCTTTTCTTTTCCTATTGTAATTAATAATAAAAACAGCCAGCTCTATTACAAAAAGTTCATAGAGAAAGAATGATCCTAACATAAATCCAGCAGATCACAGGAATTCAACTATGATTATATTTTTGTGAAATGTTAGCAAGTTATCACAAAGAAAATTGAACACTACCGTTCACATTGTTAGCACGCCATCTTCAGGCTTGTCACAATAGGAACCAAGCAGTTGTCGCGGCTTAAATCTTGGGATGAGAATGTGAGAAGCGGTGCCCAGTGGATGACTAAAGTATTCCTGTTATTAGCTGTGTTCCAGCTACCGCAGTGACACAATGTGATCAGGAAGCGGAAGCCGCAGATTTAAGCCACTTCTATTATATCTGAAATTAACAGAAGTGGATTAAATCTGAAGTTTTCTGGCCACAGCGTAACTGAAAATTAAATGCTTGCTAATTTTGCTGGACCAGGTGGAATAAAAAAGTTTTCATGAACACCAATACAATATACTGTAGTTGAATTTTCCATGTTCAAAGAGACTGATGGGCACTGAAACTAGTCATGCTTTCCTCTTCACTGGAATGTGGCATGCTCATAATCTTGTTGATTTATGTATGAGTTGAAGCTAGAATTAAACTGTTTCGTGGAACAGGCTCATTCATATTCCATTGGTACTACAGTTCTACGTAAAAAACAGCTACTAGCAAACTAATAAGTTGATGTTTTGGAGCTTATAATTTGAAATGGATTGAGTAATAACTAAACAAAATCACCATCTCAATAAAAAAACTAAACAAAATCGTGAACCATGGTTGCCCAAGCGCTTCTGATGTCGCCTTGAGCCTTTTACAGGATAGATCAAAGTCAGCAGCCTGCCAGTACTTGATACCCAGCCTCCAATTGAATCACAAAGCACTTCAGATGAAGCATTCCCACAGCAGAGAGCCCACTATCGCATAGCTTGTGAATCGTCTCCTGCTGAATCTGTCTCTGGAGGAGTCCCTGCAGTCACAAGTGCTCCACCATTACACACCCAAAGCCCCACATGTGTCCATGTCTGGGCCTTAGGTGCATTGGGTTTTGCCACATTTGAGTCTTTGAGAGCCAATGCTACAATTGAATTCCAGATACCGCCCAAACCTATCTACCTTATCAACTAGCAGTTTCGATGTCTAGGGTAGGGGAATTTTTTACCCTCTAGCTGGTGGCCTTGCCGTTTCGATGTCCTCCTACCCTGGAGCCCAAGTGCAACATTTGGCCTATCATGTCAATCGTCTTCTTATACACTTGTTGCAACCAAGTATTCTGCACCACACACATGCATGTATATCACAAACTTAATTAAGAAAGCACGTGCTGTCATAATTCTTAAGCTGACAGGACCATTGGAAGTCCATTTAGTGAACATCATTGGCACATTTATATTTCCACTGCTTCTAGTTGTTCCTTTTAGTGAGGATTGCCCTGCTATTTTTTATGAAATAGGAGAGGTGACACCTGCTGATTAATTGAAGTAAACGGGAAGTTGGGAACTAGTGGTACATTTATCTGAGATGGCGTCATTCCGTGTCTCAAATTTAAATATATCATCTGGATTTGCTAAGTTCATCATCAGGTTATATTTTTACGAGGATCATCAGGTTATATTTAATTATCCATGTTGTGCTAACTATATTATCAGGTAATAAGGCACTGAGAAGCTCCTTACGAGGCAGTGGAAAACTTATCATCATCTATGTGCTAAGTATATCATTCAAATACTCACCAAAGAAACTTGACGCACACAAATTACAGTGGATCATTTTCTTTTCTTATTTTAATTATTACTGATAAAAACTACTAAGTCTATTACAAAATGTTCATAGAGAAATAACACCCTTTAACTTAAACCTGGCAGATCACAAGAATTCAGCTATGATTATATTTGTGCAAAGTGTTAGCAACTTATCACAACAAAAAAGAAAGTAAACACACTACGGTTCGCAATGTAGGATGCCATCTGCTGGATCCTGTTAACTTTCTTCTTAGGTGTCACTGTGTCATCAAGATAGAACTATTGTATATTTATTCGGTGGAGCCACACACCATAAATTAGGACCAATAAGCACACACAACGGAAATAAGACTAGTTCTAAGCTCTCTGTTCTTGAATTGGAGGACACATCTGACATGTGTGCACTGTTTCAAGCTTAGCTTGGACCACCCAAAGGAATTCAGGTGCTGTTTGGTTTGGCATTTTTTACATGTCATCGGTTAGCAGCGTGAATGGATAACAGCGGCATCCGATACGGCTCTTCAGAACGTCGATACCCATCAGCCAGTGTTATGAGTTCCCATCCCATCTGTTGGATCCAAATTCAGCTTTCGCTTCCCCTATAAGAGATCACTGCGCTACCTGATTACACTAGCATTCCCCTTTGGCCCTTTCCATGGCTGAACCAAACAACACCTGAAATGTTTCATTCTCGATGCTTCCCAAACCTACATTAAACTCAAAATAAGAAGGTAGTACTCTACTTTGCACTGTTTTTTTATTGGTGAAGAAATCACAGTACTCAGCTGCATGCAGCCCCTAGGAAGACGGCACACACTGCTAGCCCTCTGTCTCTCTCCACCCTATGTTCTGGACTTGTAACCTGGTACCTTATATATTTATAGACATGGAACTGCTATAAAATTAAGTAGATGGGTAAATAAATATATGTACTTTCATCTTCATGTTTAATTATTCTAAGAGAGTAATTAGCACATATATATGTAACTCTTTTCATCAGTCCCTTTCATCACCTCTTATAACATCGTAGGTATCAGGTTGCACAACCACGACTCCTCACCGGTACCAACACAGAGGCCATTGTCTGGTCGGTGCCCAGCTCTTGCGATCGCATGTAGTATCATGCCAACAAGCTCACCTCATCAACCATCACTACTACAAAAGCTTACTATGGGAACGCCTCCCTTTTTGATTAGGGGCAGTTCACGTTTTGAGCCGCCCCTACAGTGAAGCAAATCCTTCCATCCGACTAACCGCCCCTACAAGTGAGCATCGTAGGGGCGGTTTTTGTTTCAGCCGCCCTACTAATAGCAGAGGCGGTTCAATATCCAGCCGCCCTATTGTGGTCCCACCGTAGGGGCGGCTCTATATTGAGGCGCCCTACTGGTGGGTTGCCGAATTTAAATACGAGGCACTAAAAATTAAATTTTTATAAATGACCTCGGATGAAAAAACTTCCTATATATGAAATGTAGATCTCGAAAAGTTATGAAACTTTGTAGTTGACCACTTTTAGTTTGAAATCATTTAGTCATGCAAAAGCTGTGTTCAAATGTCTCAAATTTGAAATTCAAAATTTGTAAACGACCTCGGACGAAAAAAAACTTCCTATATATGAAATGTAGATCTCAAAAGTTATGAAACTTTCATGTTGACCACTTTTTAGTTTGAAATCATCTAGTCATACAAAATTTGTGTTCAAATGTCTCAAATTTGAAATTCAAATTTCGTAAACGACCTCGGACGGAAAAACTTTCTAAATATAAAATGTAGATCTCGAAAAGTTATGAAACTTTGTAGTTGACCACATTTTGGTTTAAATCTGTTTAGGCCTCAAATAGTTAATTTACACTCGGATTTGTATAATATGTGGGAATGCGGAATGAGTTATGGACACAAACACATTTGTAGCCTAGTGGTGAGGGCTCTTCACGCCGCGAGCGGTTGGTCATGGGTTCGAATCACGGCCGCCGCAACATTTCCAAAACATTTGCAAAAACTTTGAGAGAATCACAGTGGCAAGGGATGGCGGGTGGGGCTCTTCCCCAATTAAATAAAAAATCTTTTGCTATTTTTTTGAATTTTGAAATGTAATTTCTAAAAACCACAGTAGGGGCGGTTGATAACACGAACCGCCCTGCAATGGTCACAATAGGGGTGGTTATCCAGCAGTTGGATAACCGCCTCTACAGTAGACCTTTGTAGCAACGGGGGAGTTAGGGGCGGTTCACGAAAAACCGCCCCCTACTGAGCATCGTCAACCGCCCCTACAGAACGCGATTGCTGTAGTGCATGTCAGGTGTCATGCAGTCTTGCGACTCTTGCCACCACATCCCCCTAACAGCTACCTAACATTATGCCAACCTCTTTTGGATACATCAAGAGATGGAACCAGATGCAGGAGCAGATCAAACGTTCCCGTGGAGCAAGAATGGCCACGCACTGGGCGAGATCAGGAGGAAGAGAAATTCACTACACCAGGGTACAATTTAGCATGAACCATGACTACGATGAATAATGTGATTTTCCAAAGTTTCTATTTTTTTGGATAAAATATCATATTCAATATTGCCATGCACATTCTGTTTTTGTGTGTAACACAACCCGGTTTTTATCCTCTAATCCGTTGTGATGGAAATTAAAGTACGAAAATGCCGTGGAACCACCAAAGCACAAAAAATTGAATTAACAATGTCACAAGAGAAACCCAAACTAAAACTTCCTTTCTAATCTTAAGCTCCAACCAAGTAAATGAATTGAAATGTTGGATTCTCAATGTTTCCCAAGCCTACATTTGTACAATGCAGGAACAAGACACTCCTTCACACATCGGGATTAGGGGAGATATAAAATTTGGATGCAGCTACAAGGAAGAGGGCACTCTGCTTTGGCTCTCTCTGGTTCTGGTCATGTGTTCTGGACTTGTGGTGTCCGTAAGCTTGATCCACATTGGGATTAGGGGAGAGATTAAATTGGACTTAGCAGAGGAGCGAGTCTTCAGGAGTACAGCGAAACCGTGGTGAGCGCGCTGGGTGAACTGAGCACGAAGCAAACAACGTTCGGTGTGCACGATCGATCTGTATTTTCGCGTTTTTTCATTCCTTCAGTTTTGTAGTTCAGATCTTGTGCTGTTTTATACACATCAGAGGAAATAGCTTTGACCTTTGAGACAAATACTTGTCGCTGTGTTCATCTTCTTCCTAATGAGATCTGGCTACGATATGTCTACCCTACTAATGCACCAACGCCTCTACATTCAAAACCATTCAAATGAACCGCCTAGATTACTTATTAACCTTCTCTCTCCTTACTCATTCACGCTTGGACGATCAGGATCGAAAGTATGGACACCTCCCTCCACCCACCCGTCATCCTAAGCGTGCGCCAAGGCTGGAGACACCGGCGAGAGATCATCGGCACTTTCCTCTTTCCGCCGCACTCCTCCCTTTTCGCGACTCCACGCGACCTAGCTCCCCTAGCGCCACCGGCTGCTCGCCGTGCCACCCACCGCAGCGCCTCTTCGCCGAAGCGCATCCGTCCCGTCGTCCGCGGCGGACAACGCCCGGGTGCTTGACCCTCGGCGGAAGTGCCCTCCCTCCGGTTCCCGTTTGGACCGAGCTGCTGGTCTCCGCGGGGCATCAGCGCCGGAGCCAGGTAGCGAGGCCACGACGCCAGCGCATCAGGTTGGATCGGGCTGCGCGATTGAGACCCATCTTTTCCTCTCTCATTCTCTTAATTTTGTCTGAAACAGTCCCCGACAGTGGTATGTAGGGATGGGGCTCTCTCCTGAACTCCCGGTTGCCAGTCCCATGGCGGCAGTGCATTTGCTTGACGGTTTATGGTCAAAGATCATTTTTTTGGTGGTTTTCCTGCTTTCTTTGGCGGTTTTCGGCCCTCAAGGCAATTCAGGATTCTGGTAGTATATGGAGAATAGCTATAGAACACATCAGTTTTAACACAAGGAAGTGCAAACAATCCTCATCTGTTCATGGCAAAATCATTAAATTCCTCACGTAAGATTTCATACTCATAGTGTGTATATGCACAAACATTAACTAAAATACCTTTTCAAATTACAGGAACATATACGCGAACGGCAGTTAGCCTAGATATTTGGGCCAGCGGGCTGTCAAGCTAGCCATTTATTAGCATCGCTCTTCAGGTCCATTTCATTAAGCAAGCCGTCTTGAGATTAATAGCCCTCATTCTTCTCAACGACCATGGCGACGGCGTCCCAACTGACGTACCAAGCATCGATCTGGAATGGACGACCCCGGAACGTAGAATGCCAGTCTGTACCACATCTCCGTCTGGAGCAGAAGGTCCACCATTACGCATCCAAGCCCCCGCATGTCCTCGGCCAGGTCTTGAGGAAAGAGGAAACTAAAAACCTTGTACATGCGGCTTCGCTGCATTGTATTTTGCCACATTTGAGTTTGTAGGAAGCCTTGCTACAATTCAATTCCAAATACCACCCAAGCCTATCTAGCATATGCCAAAATCTTTGATATATATATAGCCAAGGGCAGCTGCAGGTGGCCTTCCTCCTTGAATGGACCTTCTACTATGGCAACCCATTGCGCTCTTCCATACCAATGTCATCTTCTTACATACGTATTGTTCGATCTAATCAATTATAACTGTATCATTCACCACGGACGCATGCAAAAGCATATCTCAAAATTAAGAAAGGACACGTGGTCTCTACAGAAAACGTGCAATCAAAATTCATAAACTAACAATACAATTGGGACTCCATTTAGTGAACATCATTGACAACTTGATGTTTCTACTTCATGTCGGAAGACAAAGGATGCCAGCCCATCTTATCTTATTATTACTAATTGAGGCTCCAACGAAGCCTCCACGTTAACTCTCACCAGATGCGCTAATAAAAAAGATAAATGCTAGAAAATCTCACATTAATCAGAAGTATCCAGCCCTCCAAACAAAAGTCAATAGTCACTCATAACCATTAGATCAAGTTAAAAATTACCCATATCTGCCATTATTAATTAAAAAGACTAAAATATCTTTTTCCAAACTAACGTTGAGAAATCCATCCAACAACGGTGGTATACACCCTGGTTAATTAATATAAATAGTTAAATAATATAAATATCTTTCCTTCCCGGCTACCAACCACCTCTCCTATCATAAATTAAAAAAATCACATTTAGAAATGCATGGTATGCGTGGTGAGAATATAAATATCTTTCTTTTTGACCTCTGCTCACCTCTGTCATTATTAATTTAAGAGGACATTTTAATAATTTTAAAAGATATGTTTTGAGAACATCCAACCGAGTGGTATACGTAGGTCAAATATCTTTCTTCCACGTCTATGCCATTTTGTACATACAAATTTGCTAAAAAACTAACTGTCTCGGGGACAACAATTCAATTACATAAAAAAAAATTCTAGATTAATTAGCCATACGAGGGCTTTGATCGGCTGTAACCATATTCTAAAAAAACATATTCAGTTGTTTTGTTTAATACTTCCTCTGTTCTAAATTGTAGGTCGTTTTGGGGTTTCTAGATTCATTTCTTTTGCTATGCATCTAGACATAGTGTATAACTAGGTGCATAGCAAAAGCAATGTATTTAGAAAAGCTAAAGTGAACTATAATTTGGAACGGAGGGAGCAATAGAATTATATCATACCGAATCTCACACACACGTACCAACATATTCGTGGTTGATCCATCTATTAGTAGAAAAAAATAGTATAAAAGGTTAATATTTTAATAAAATATCAAAGCCAAAGAAGATAATTCTATTAAATATTAGAGGTAATTTATCCATGACTACAAACAAGATATACATGTGTTGTGTAACAGATCTAACTGATGAAAAGAAAATACGAATTATAATGCCATCTCATCCTATCACGAAGGCCTACTGAAATTGTCGTTCAAGCCGCCGCCGCAGCCATGGCACAATGTCCTCCGCCCGAACATCAATCCACCTTTCAATTCTACAAGTCGGATCTTCCCTCCAAGTCATGTCTTTCTGATGTATTGCCTGTTCTTTTGAGTAATATATAGTTTTTATTTTGATTCTCTATACTACTCGGTCTCCAATTTTGGCTTAGGCATATAGGGTTCATCAGACCCGAGCAGCTGAGATTGAAAAGAGATGTCAAACCACCAGATTATCATGGTGTCTGGCCTGCACAAGAACCTGGCGTCCTTTTCAATACATGGATGGACATCCCAGGAGTGAGATCAACTAGGTCTCTATCTACGCTATTAGCATGGACAGGTGGCCCTGTCGCCACTGAGCTATAGGTACCCACTCTTTCCTGCTCATACTACTCTTTTTTGATCTATCACTCATACTACGATATATGCAGTGAAGGATTTATTCATGCCTTGAAAAATTCTTTCCAATTTCTTCTAAAAAGGATATAAAGATATTCTGTGAAGGAGAGGCAGATTGCTTAATGCCACATCTGATTCCTACGGCCGAGAGGCAAAGAGAAGCCCAACAACACCAGGCCCATGGCCTGCTTCCTAACACACGTGAAATGCTTCATTCTCAATGTTTCCTAAGGCTAACATTAAAACTCGAAGGAAGAAGGTAGTATTCTACAAAAAAAAAAAAACCAAGGTGCATATATCTGAGTATGCCATATCATCCCGTGTCTCAAATTTAAGTATATCATGTAGATATGCTATGCTTAGCATAATAGCATCAGGTTATTTTTATCCTTGCTGGGCTAAGTCTATGATTCAAGGACTCACCAAAGAAGCTCGACACATGCAAATTACAGTGGAAAACTTTCTTTTTCTTTTTTCTTATTGTAATTAATAATAAAAACAGCCAGTTCATAGAGAAAGAATGACCTTAACATTAATCCAGCAGATCACAGGAATTCAACTATGATTATATTTTTGTGAAGTGTTAGCAAGTTATCACAAAGAAAATTGAACACTACCATTCACATTCTTAGCACGCCATCTTCAGGTTTGTCACTATAGGAACCAAGCAGTTGTCGGGGCTTAATTCTTGGGATGAGAATGTGAGAAGCGGTGCCCAGTGGATGACTAAAGTCTTCCTGTTATTAGCTGTGTTCCACTTCCAGCTACCGCAGAGTGACACAATGTGATCAGGAAGCGGAAGCCACAGATTTAACCCACTTCGTTAAATCTGAAAATTACCGTAAGTGGATTAAATCTGAAGTTTTCTGGCCACAACGTAACTGAAAATTAAATGCTTGCTAATTTTGCTGGACCAGGTTGAATAAAAAGTTTTCATGAACACCAATACAAATATACTGTAGTTGAATTTTCCATGTTCAAAGAGACTGAAGGGCACCGAAACTAGTCATGCTTTCGTCTTCACTGGAATGTGGCACGCTCATAATCTTGTTGATTTATGTATGAGTTGAAGCTAGAAACTGTTTCGTGGAACAGGCTTCAAAAGAAAAAAAACATGTGCTTGCTTGCATTATTCTTGTGCTATCTGTCCAGCAAGTGGGGAAGAAATTTATTGGCATCTGTTCTTTGAATGTCCTTTTAGCCAAGCCTGCTGGATAGTCTTGGGTATTAATTGGGATCTCACCCTTCCTCCATTAGATATGTTAATACAAGCTAGATTGGACTTCGATGTTGTCTTCTTCAGAGAAGTGGTGGTTGCTGCCTCGCTGGTCAATCTGGTGCACAAGGAATGGTATGATCTTTGATAATAGGCCTTGCTCTTATGCTAATTGGAAGATTCATTTCAAAGAACAAATTGGTTTGATTTGCATCAAAGCCAAACCTAGCCTTGCAGGCTCCCTTCTTAATTGGTTGAAGAGTATCCCCTAATGTAATCTTGTTTTTTTCTCTTTGGCTGTGATAGCCCAATTTTTTTTCTTTCTTGCACCCCTTGTGCACTTGTAATCTGTACTTTACCTTTTATTAATGAAAAAAAATTAGGTGGGGGTTTTTTTCCCCACTCGAGTTCTTAAAAAATATTCCTACAGTTCTAAAAAAAACAGCTACTAGCAAACAAGTATGTTGATTTTTGGAGCTTATAATTTGAATTGGATTGAGTAATAACTAAACAAAATCATCATCTCAATAAAAAAACTAAACAAAATCATGAACCATGGTTGCCCAAAGCGCCGATGTCGCCTTGAGCCTTTTACAGGATAGATCAAAGTCAGCCACCGCCAAGTACTTGATGCCCAGCCTCTGATCGATCCATGAAGCACTTCATATGAAGCTTTCCCACAGCAGAGAGTCCACTATCGCATAGCTTGTGAATCGTCTATTGCTGAATCTGTCTCTGGAGGAGTCCCAGCAGTCACAAGCGCTCCACCATTACACACCCAAAGCCCCACATGTGTCCATGTCGGGCCTTAGTTGCATAGGGTTTTGCCACATTTGAGTCTCGAGAGCCATTGCTACAATTGAATTCCAGATACCGCCCAAACCTATCTACCTTATCAACTAGCAGTTTCGATGTCCAGGGTAGGGGAATTTTTACCCTCTAGCTGGTGGCCTTGCCATTTCGATGTCCTCCTACCCTGGAGCCCAAGTGCAACATTTGGCCTTCATGTCAATCGTCTTCTTATACACTTGTTGCAACCAAGTATTCCACTGTATTCTGCACCACACACATGCATGTATATCACAAACTTAATTAAGAAAGCACGTGCTGTCATAATTCTTAAGCTGACAGGACCATTGGGAGTCCATTTAGTGAACATCATTGGCACATTTATATTTCCACTGCTTCTAGTTGTTCCTTTTAGTGAGGATTGCCCTGCTGTTTTTATGAAATAGGAGAGGTGACACCTGCTGATTAATTGAAGTAAACGGGAAGTTGGG
Organism: Hyparrhenia diplandra; assembly: GCA_015847255.1. Lineage (NCBI taxonomy): Eukaryota > Viridiplantae > Streptophyta > Magnoliopsida > Poales > Poaceae > Hyparrhenia > Hyparrhenia diplandra. Next base: position 113,117 of record JADLZK010003742.1, read on the forward strand.
AACTAGCGGCCGGTACATTTATCTGAGATGGCATCATTCCGTGTCTCAAATTTAAATATATCATCTAGATTTGCTAAGTTCATCATCAGGTTATATTTTTTTACGAGGATCATCAGGTTATATTTAATTATCCATGTTGTGCTAACTATATTATCAGGTAATAAGGCACTGAGAAGCTCCTTACGAGGCAGTGGAAAACTTATCATCATCTATGTGCTAAGTATATCATTCAAATATTCACCAAAGAAACTTGACGCACGCAAATTACAGTGGATCATTTTCTTTTCTTATTTTAATTATTACTAATAAAAACTACTAACTAGCGGTTTGGTTGACTCACAGGTAAGGGAAACGTTATTGTTAACAAATTGCGGAGGGAATGGAATTCAATACTGTTTACTCATTTTGTTTGGAGGCGTGCAGGTTAGGGAGACGGAGCAGCGTAGATGCCAGAAGCTTCGAGGCGTGCAGTGCAGACCACGTGGGGCGTGCAGTGCAGACCGCGTGGGGGCGAGATGGTGGAGACCGAGGCGTCACGTAATTAGATAGAGGGCCGGAGCTGGCGCTATCAAGCATGTACGCAGCGTTATCTGATTGCGCTGTTTCCTAATAACGGGCCAGGCCCAAACAAACGATTGTATCGTTATCATGTCACAGACGTATTCAGGTTGCGTTACATTTTGCTCAACCAAACAGCACGTAAGTCTATTACAAAATGTTCATAGAGAAATAACTACCCTTTAACTTAAACCTGGCAGATCACAAGAATTCAGCTATGATTATATTTGTGCAAAGTGTTAGCAACTTATCACAACAAAAAAGAAAGTAAACACACTACGGTTCGTATTGTAGGATGCCATCTGCTGGATCCTGTTAACTTTCTTCTTAGGTGTCACTGTGTCATCAAGATAGAACTATTGTATATTTATTCGGTAGAGCCACACACCATAAATTAGGACCAATAAGCACACACAACGGAAATAAGACTAGTTCTAAGCTCTCTGTTCTTGAATTGGAGGACACATCTGACATGTGTGCACTGTTTCAAGCTTAGCTTGGACCACCCAAAGGAATTCAGGTGCTGTTTGGTTTGGCATTTTTTACATGTCATCGGTTAGCAGCGTGAATGGATAACAGCGGCATCCGATACGGCACTTCAGAACGTCGATACCCATCAGCCAGTGTTATGAGTTCCCATCCCATCTGTTGGATCCAAATTCAGCTTTCGCTTCCCCTGTAACAGATCACTGCGCTACCTGATTACACTAGCATTCCCCTTTGGCCCTTTCCATGGCTGAACCAAACAACACCTGAAATGTTTCATTCTCGATGCTTCCCATGCCTACATTAAACTGTTCTTTTTACTGGTGAAGAAATCACCATACTCAGCTGCATGCAGCCCCTAAGAAGAAGGCACACTCTGCTAGACCCCTGTCTCTCCACCCAATGTTCTGGACTTGTAACCTGGTGCCTTATATATTTATAGACATGGAACTGCTTCAAAATTAAGTAGATGGGTAAAAAAATATATGTACTTTCATCTTCATTTAATTATTCTAAGAGAGTAATTAGCACATATATATGTAACTCTTCGTATCAGTACCTTTCATCTCCTCTTATAACATTGTAGTTATCAAGTCGCACGACCACAACTCCTCACTAGCACTAACACAGAGGCCGGTGTCCAGTTAGTGCCCAGCTCTTGCGATAGTATATATCACGCCGACTGGCTCACCTTATTGACCATGTCAGGTGTCATGTAGTGCCCCAAGAGATGGAACCAGATGTAGGAGCAGATCCATCGTTTCCGCGGAGCAAAAATGGACACACACTGGGCAACATCAGGAGGAAGAGAAATTCACTAGACCAGGGTACAATTTAGCATCAACCATGACTACGGTGAATAATCTGATTTTGCAAAGTTTCTGACATTACTGTAAACTTGCCAATTCCAGAGTCGTCATGCATATAGTTGTGTTAATTTAACAAGCCCGATATCGTTCATTATTTGTATTTTGATAAAATATCATATACATTCACTATTGTCATGCACATTCTGTCTTTGTGTGTAACACAGCAGGGTTTCTATCCTCTAATCTGTTGTGTGATGGAAATTAAAGTACAGGAAAATGCCATGGAACCACCAAAGCACAAAAAAATAGAATTAACCATGTCACAAGAGGAACCAAAACTGGGACTACCTTTCTAATCTTAAGCTCAAACCAAGTAAAGGAATTTGCAATGTTGGATTCTCAATGTTTCCCAAGCCTACATTATACAATGGAGGAACAAGGCACTCCTCCACACATGTGTTTTCACTTTTTACTGGTGAAGAAATCACCTGTGTCACTTGAATGCAGCTGCTAGGAACAGGGCACTCTGCTCTGGCTCTCTCTCGATCTCCAACTACCCGTGTGTTGTTTGCCAACACAGTAGTCATATCATACTTCTACACAGCAAGTAGTTCAGCGACATTCTGGTGGACTTGCATGCGCGTGTAGAAACTGGTGGACTTGTGTTGTATTGAGGCATGAAAGCGGACATTATGGATTCCTGATGTCCCTCAAGCTCGAATGCCCTCGTCCTCTCAAGCTCATTCTTGACCTTGTAGGCTGAAAATGCTTGCTAATTTTACTAGACCAGGTTAAATCAAAAGTTTAAACTTATAATGAAAACTGTTGCAAATGTACTGCAGTTAAATGTCCTATGTATTAACTTATAATGAAAGCACTTTAACTGCAGTACATTCGCAAACGACACGTGAATAACAGAGGCATCCCATACGGTGCTGTAGAATGTCTATACCCATCTGTTCGATTCCCTCCAGAAACCAGACAAATTCAGCTAAATTCAGCTCTCGCTTCCCCTGTAACAGATCACTGCGCTACCTGATTACACTAGCATTCCCCTTTGGCCATATCCATGCCTGAACCAAACCACATGTGAATGTTTCATTCTTGATGCTTCCCAGGCCTACATTAAACTCAAAGGAACACACCACTGTAATTTTTACGATTTTGAAAGACGCCATTACTATTCACTTAACTGGCCTCACACCATTACAATTTCGCAATAGTTTGAAATACACCACTATCTACCCTTTCAGGCATATACAGCTGGTACGTGGATTTGAATGGACCCTTTTGCCCCCATCAGCTGTGAAAGGGCACTGTGACCTCAAGTTTAATGGACTTAGCAAATAAATTCGATAGGAAACTTGGAAGTCGACTCCATTTTGCGTGACCATATTATCTTTTACTAACCAGCCTCTGAAGAAAACCGACCAATCTACACTGGCACTGAATTCCCCCCCTTTTTTTTTGACATATGACTTGACGTTGAAGTTTATCTCCTACGCACCATAATTGTAAAAAAAACCCATGCACTGATGACACTCAATCTTGAGGATTATGTTTGAGATTCCGACCCCACCTGCAGGAAGACGATGATTATTCATATAACTATCCAGCCATATGGATTCCGATCAGCTTGAGCTAGTTCTAGAATATGGCACCGAGAGAAATTGCGCTGATGAAGATCATGGAAGCGAAGATGAAGATGATGAGGAAGCACGTCCTAGCCGACTGATCAACTTTCTCTGGCTGATGATGGCAGCTGTATACGCCCATGTCTGTGCTCATGTAAACAAAAGATGGGGGCAAAAGGGTCCATTCAAATGCACATACCAGCTACATACGCCTGAAAGGGTACATAGTGGTGTATTTCAAACTACTGCGAAATTGTAGTGGTGTGAGACCAGTTAGACGAATAGTAATGGTGTCTTTCAAAATCGTAAAAATTACAGTGGTGTGTATCCAATAAACCCTTTTTTTTACAGGTGAAGAAATCACCCTACTCAGGTCAGCTGCATGCGGCCCCTAGGAAGAAGGCACACTCTGCTAGCCCTTTGTCTCTCTCCACCGTATGTTCTGGACTTGTAACCTGGTACATTATATATTGAGAAATTTTATGGTGTTTAGAAATAATAATAGTCGTTCATTAGTTTGGATCTAATGCTAAACACAGAGAGGTACCTATTAGGAGGAACCTTTAAAATTTGTAGACATGGAACTGCTTCAAAATTAAGTAGATGGGTAAATATATATACTTTCATCTTCAAATCTAGTAATTCTAAGAGAATAATTAGCACATATATATGTAACTCTTCGTATCAGTACCTTTCATCTCCTCTTATGACATCGTAGTTATCAGGTCGAACAACCACGACTCCGCACCGGCACCACACAGAGGCCGGTGTCCGGTGATTGGTGCCAAGCTCTTGTGGTCGTTCCATCACATTATTCTCCCTAACATTGTGCCATCCTCTTCTGGCTACATCAAGATATGGAACCAGATGCAGGAGCATATCGAACGTTTCCGCAGAGCAAGAATGGCCATGCACCGGGCGAGATCAGGAGGAGTCAGGCAGAGAAATTCACTACACCAGGGTAGAATTTAGCATCAACCATGACTACGATAATAATGTCATTTTCCAAAGTTTCTGACATTACTGTGAACTTGCGAATTCCGGAGTCGTCATGCATACTAGTGTTAATTTAACAAGCCCGATATCATTCATTCTTTTTTGTTTTGATATAAAATCATATATTCACTATCGTGATGCACAATCTGTTTTTGTGTTAAACCACCAAAGCAATTGAAATGTTGGATTCTCAATGTTTCCCAAGCCTACATTATTCAATGGAGGAACAAGGCACTCCTCCACACATGTGTTTTCAGTTTTTACTTGTGAAGAAATCAACGGTGTCACTGGCATGTAGCCACTAGGAAGAGGGCACTCTGCTCTGGCTCTCTCGATCTGGTCCTGTGTTCTGGACTTGTGGTACCTATTATTTTATCCTGCCCGTGTGGCATTATGGAAAGAGTACGTGCCATGCATCTTCATAGATGGACTCTGTGTTAAAAATCCATATGGTTATTACTTTAGAAAATAAACAAAAAACTGCATAGATCAGTAACTTTGATTATAACTTCACACAAAAAAGTAATATTCTAGCCCGTGTAGACACGGGTTTGGTAGACTAGTGGCCGTAACTTGCACGTTAACTTTACTAATGTCTTTCATTCTTCAAAGGTTGGAAAAATACATCAGAAATCTAATATTTGTTCTAATCTGCTATGTACGGCACAGTGAGTGACACAAAGGTGAGTGTGCACTGAAGAGCAAAAAGCAGATGTATTAACAAAGGTTTGGTTTCCGTGAAGTTGGTATTAACAGAGAGTGGCCAGCAGGGAAGTTGGTGATGATCGATGCGGCACCTGCTTGGTTTCCGTGAGCTTGATCCACATCAGGATTAGGGGAGAGATTAAATTGGACTTAATCTTGTCTGTGGGCCTTCAGTTCCTACGAGTCTTCAGGAGTCTGTGATAGCTCTGACCTCAGAAAAATACGATAGCTCTGACCTCAGAAAAATACTTCTCGGTGTGTTCATCTTCTTCCTAATGAGATCTGTGTTAGAATTTATATATGAATAGTTCCCCTAAAATTCATATGAAGAAATTCTGATAAATCTCAAAGGCCCAATATTTGTGTTCTCTAATGGGCTTTATTGTTTTAGCCCATGAGTAAAGGTGGGAGGTGCAATATCAATTAGTACCATATTACTAATTGATGTGGAGGTAGGGAGTTTTCCTCCCTATATATTTGTACCAAGCCTCCTTGGAATAGACATAATACAACAACTACAATTGGGAGTTTCAATTAGAAAATCCTAAAGTAGTAAAATAGTATTTTCCTATTTCTCTTTGCGCAAGCCGCCGTTGCCAAGTCTCCAAGCGACCGGGCGAGCAGGTCTCCCGAACCGCCGTCTTTGCGATCCTCGCACCGAGAAGGCGAATAAGGTTTTTGGGAAGCGCTCTTCGCGCGACCGCCTCCCAAATCTCAGCACGCCGCCTCGTCGCCAGAAGGCTCGCAAGACGGAACTACATCGGCAGGTATTACATCTGTAATCTAATCTTATTGTCCAACATGTTCAATCTATTTAATCTATCTGGTGTATGTGTTGTGCTAGTTGTGCCTACACCAGTTGCCATGATCATGCCATGTTTTATGTTGTTCTACCATGCTATGATCTGTTATATGATTTTGAATCATGCTTGTTTGCTTCACATGCTTATTCTAGTAGATCAGTTCATCATGATTTATATTATGGAATTAATCTGGAAATTGCCTTATATTTCAACAATCCAAAAACCTTAATATAGGCTTCTTCTTGATTTAACTATGGCTGTTTTCACTGACGTGCTGAGACTAGAAAAGTTTTCTAGTGTACATTTTAAGAGATGGCGAGTTAAGGCCATGCTCTGGCTAGAGGCTAAAATGTTCTGGATTACTGTTGGATCACCTCAGGGAAATATCTCTAGAGATAAGAGAAGATTCTGGGGACACAACACTATCTTTAGAACAATCCTAAATAGTCTTGCTAGTCATCTAGAAGATGCAAACTTGCACTTCTAAAATGAGAAGGCATTGTGGGATCAACTGAATGCAACCATTGGTACATCTGAGTTGTACATTATGGAGAGCTTTTATGACTACAAGATGGTTGCTAACCAGTCTATAGTCAAGCAAGCGCATGAGGTTCAACACATGGCAAGAGAACTTGAACTCCTTAAGCATGTCATACCCGATGAGTTTGTAGCCGGATGCAATATTGCTAAGTTGCCTTCTTCATAGAAGAGCTTCTCGCACAATTCTTAAACACAAGAGACAGAAAATATCAGTTGTAAACCCGATAGCATCTCTTGATGTTGAGAAAAATATTCGGTGAAGAATACTATTGATAAGGGGAACAAGAGCCATTCTAGCACTAATTTTTGTGCAGAAAAACCCACATGGCAAGAACAAAGGGAATAAATCTTCCAATGCCAAATTAACAACTACCTTTGAGAAGAAGAAAAATAATGATGAGGTGCTTTGCTTCACTTGTGGACAGCTTAGTTACTTTTTTAATGGGAATAATAAGAATGTCAACCTCGTGACTATTAGCAATGCTGATGAGGTGTACAGTAATGTTCCTACTGTACTATCGGTATTTCAATCACCAAGTTGGTGGGTTGATACAGGTGCTAATATTCATGTGTGTGCCGACATCTCTTTGTTTTCTTCTTATAAAGATCTACAAGGGTTCTTGTCTCTAATGGGGAATGGGTCTCATGCTTCTGCTCGTGGCGTTGGCACGGTAGATCTGAAGTTTACAGGGGAAAATTGTGCAGCTGAAGAACGGCAAAGATGTCCCTACTATTCGCAAGAACCTTGTTAGTGTTTCCCTTCTTTTAAGAGATGGGTTTAAGGTAGTGATGGAGTCCAATAAAATAGTTATATCTAAGCATGGACAGTTTATTGGTAAAGGTTATGACTGTGGTGGCTTGTTCCGCCTAAGTTTGGCAGATTTTTATAATAAGTCAGTGAATCATATTTGTGGCACAATTGATGATAATTCAAGTGTTTGGCATTCTCGTTTATGTCATGTAAATTTTGGTTTGATGTCACATTTATCTAGCTTGCGGTTAATTCCAGATTTCACCATTGCCAAAGGTTCTAAGTGCCATAGTTGTGTGCAATCTAAGCAACCTCGAAAGCCTCACAAGGCAGCGGAGGAGAGACACTTGGCACCTCTAGAGCTCATACATTCTGATCTATGCGAGATGAATGGTGTGTTGACTAAAGGTGGAAAGAGATATTTCATGACGTTAATTGATGATGCTTCTAGATATTGCTATATTTACTTGCTGAAAACTAAAGATGAGGCATTAGACTACTTTAAAATCTTTAAGGCTGAAGTTGAAAATCAACTAGAAAGAAAGATTAAACGTCTAAGGTCAGATCGTGGTGGTGAATATTTTCCTATAACATTTGATGAGTTTTGTGCGGAACATGGTATTATTCATGAGAGGACACCTCCCTATTCGCCCTCAATCCAACGGGTTGCCGAGAGGAAAAAATCGCGACGCCGACCGACTTGGTTAATGCCATGTTAGACACCGCCGGGTTTATTTAAGGCATGGTGGGGAAACTATATTGACCGCGAGTCATGTCCTCAATAGAATTCCAAATGTAAATAAAGAGACAACACCATATGAGATATGGGTTGGAAGGAAACCATCACTTTCATACTTTTACGATGGGGATGTTTGGCAAAAAGTCAATGTTCCAATTAATAAGAAGCGTAAGCTTGGACCAAAGACGGTAGATTGTATCTTTCTTGGATATGCTCACAACAAAGATTGCCTATCGATTTTTAGTAGTAAGATCTGAAGTTTCGATATGCTTGTTGATACTATCTTTAAATCTCGTGATGCTACATTTTTGAGAATATATTTCCTTTAAAAAAGATATGCGTAGCAATGTTAGATTTTCTACTTGAATTAGCTCCCTCGATGATACTATACCTATCGAATATCCTGTTGAGTCATTCGAGCAACCACTTGAGAAGGATGACAATGAAGTTCCTGTAAGGAACAAGAGACAAAGGATTGCAAAATCTTTTGGTGATGATTTCATTGTGTACCTTGTGGATGATACTCCCACCCTCTATTTCAGAGGCTTATGCATCTTTAGATGCGGATGATTGGAAAGAAGCTATTCGTAGTGAGATGGACTCGATTTCTTTCTAATGGAACTTGGGAGCTCTCAACTACCTTTCGGTTATAAACCAATCGGTTGTAAGTGGATGTTCAAAAAGCTTAGACCTGATGGTACTATTGACAAGTACAAGGCTCGGCTCGTAGCTAAGGGCTACACTCAAAAGGAAGGAGAAGATTTCTTTGATACTTATTCACCTGTTGCTAGAATGACCACTATTCAACACTACTATCCTTGGCTGCCTCATATGGTCCGATCATTCATCAAATGGATGTGAAGATAGCTTTTCTTAATGGAGAGTTGGATGAGGAGATCTATATGGATCAGCCCGATGGGTTTGTAGTAAAAGGTGAAGAGCAAAAAGGTGTGCAAGTTATTAAAATCTTTGTATGGCTTGAAACAAGCACCTAAACAATGGCATGAGAAGTTTGACACCACGTTAACTAGTGCCGGTTATGTTGTCAATGAAGCCGATAGGTGTGTGTATTATCGACATGGGGGGGCTTAATCTGTTATATTATGCTTATATGTTGATGATATTCTAATCTTTGGAACAAACATGAATGTCATAAATGAGGTCAAGTCTTTCTTGTCAAAGAATTTTGATATGAAAGATCTAGGAGAGGTCGATGTAATTCTAAACATTAAGCTTATTAAGGAAGAGAGTGGGATTACTTTATCGCAATCTCACTATGTTGAGAAGGTCCTAAGCCGTTTTTGGCTTTATGGATAGAAAGCCTTCTCCAACACCTTATGATCCTAGTGTGACATTGCGAAAGATTAAGAAGCGCACTAGAGATCAACTCAAGTACTCTCAGATTGTTGGTTCACTCATGTATCTAGCTTAATGCAACCGCACCAGATATCTCTTTTGCCGTGAGCAAGTTGAGTAGGTATATGTCCAACCCGGGTGATGATCATTGGCATGTACTAGAAAGGGTCTTGTGCTATCTTAAAGGTACAATGAGCTATGGAATTCACTATTCTCGGGCACCCAAACCGTGCTGCTAGAGGGATATAGTGATGCTTAACCGATTTTTCGATATTGCTCAAATCTACGCCACAAGTGGGTATGTATTTACTCTTGGAGGTGGCGCAGTGTCGTGGAGGTCTTATAAATGTACTATTTTGACTAAGTCAACCATGGAAGCAGTAACTTATCGCTTTTAGAAACAAAGATCCGCAGAGGCAGAGTGGCTGCGTGAGAGTTTGTCCGACTTCTTGGGTGGTTGAAAACCAGCACCGCTATCCTTATAAACCGTGATAATCAAACATTGATCACTAAAGTGAATAGTGCAAAGGATAATTCAAAGTCAATAAGACACGCTAAAAGACGTTTGAAGACCGCCGTGAAATTGAGAAACTCCCGAGTAATAATCGTATCCTATATACGTACAGGATAAAAACCTGGCAGATCCCTTTACTAAAGGGCTATCACGTAATGTGATAGAAATTGCATCTAGGGAGATGGGTATGAGACCCATATGAGTTTTTCAGTAGTAGTAACCCAACCTTTTTTGATCGGAGATCCCGTGACTAAGGACCCCGGGAAGAACAAGCTATTGGTAAACCGAGGAGAGTAAACTAATAAACCCTCTCTATGTGAAGATGCAATACTCTCAAGATTTAAGAGGCTCTGATGGTAGGTTGGCGAGAATGCCTTAATATGTCCTATTGACTTTATAAGTAAAGATGCTGCCCCTACGTAGCATTCTTGAAAGGGCATACCTATATGAGTTCGACCGTTAAACGTCGCAGCCTATGAGATTTGGGTGATCTCTAGTAAGCTCATGAAGAGACTAAGGAGTATGACGATATGCTCCACCCACGGAGAAAGGCTACTAGCAGCCAAGTACTAGTTTGACTTTGAGTTTAAACTTATTCATACAAAACTTGCAATTCAAGGCGTAGTCCATTGTTCAAGTTGTGGATGAGTAGAACTTGAAGCTCTAGGCGGATGTTCAACTTAACAGCCTCGCTGAAACACTAGTATATAAAACAGTAGTGAGATAAGGAAAATATCTATACCGGGCGCTTGAGATCTGGTGGGGATTGTTAGAATTTATATATGAATAGTTCCCCTAAAAATTCATATGGAGAAATTCTCGATAAATCTCAAAGACCCAATATTTGTGTTCTCTAATGGGCTTTATTGTTTTAGCCCATGAGTAAAGGTGGAGGTGCAATATCAATTAGTACCATATTACTAATTGATGTGGAGGTAGGGAGTTTTCCTCCCTATATATTTGTACCAAGCCTCCTTGGAATAGACATAATACAACAACTACAATTGGGAGTTTCAATTAGAAAATCCTAAAGTAGTAAAATAGTATTTTCCTATTCTCACTGCTGCGCCGCCGTTGCCAAGTCTCCAGCCCGATCGTTCGCGTGCACCAGCAACCGGGCGAGCAGGTCTCCGAACCGCCGTCTTTGCGATCCTGCACCGGAGAAGGCTTAATAAGGTTTTGGGAAGCGCCGCTGCGATCGCCCCCAAATCTCAGCACGCCGCCCTCGCCGCCGTAGGGCTCGCCGAGACGGGAACATCTACAAGGACATGCGATCATCGCTCGCGATCTTCATCACCATGTACTTCTACATCGGCAGGTATTACATCTGTAATCTAATCTTATTGTCCAACATGTTCAATCTATTTAATCTATCTGGTGTATGTGTTGTGCTAGTTGTGCCTACACCAGTTGCCATGATCATGCCATATTTTATGTTGTTCTACCATGCTATGATCTGTTATATGATTTTGAATCATGCTTGTTTGCTTCACATGCTTATTCTAGTAGATCAGTTCATCATGATTTATATTATGGAATTAATCTGAAAATTACCTTATATTTCAACAATCTGGCTACTGAAAATTGGGCGTATGTCGTTCCTTTGTTGTTTGCCAACAGATAAGTGTCTAGTAGAGTGACATTCTCTACGTTGCTGTGCGTGCAGAAGCTGGCGGACTTGTGTTGGCCTAAGGCCTAAAAGGGTTTCATGGCTAAAGCGGACATTGTAGATTCCAGATGCCTCTCAACCTCAAATGCCCTCGTTCTCTCAAGCTCATCCCTGGCCATGTAGGTTTGTACCAGCTGTTCTCTCGTTTTAATTTATAGGCATATCAGGACAATTTGCTCATATTCAGTTACCAACATTAATTGTATCGATGGTATTTACGCTCCATGTTGTCCATATAAAAGGCTACTTGCATTGGGTTCTGAAGTCACATGTAACCCCAGTCTCTGCACGTGATAGGAAAACTATAGCCAAGCATACTGCACCGACACAATTATAGCCAAGCATATCCAAACCCAGTGATAAATTCAAAGCGAGGCCCCAAGATTTCAAAAACTTGTAAATAGGAAAACTATAATATTGTTTCAAACCATTCCAAATGAAAGGTTTTACCAACTATGTTGTAATTGGGAAAAAAAAAAATTGCGAAAGGAGGTAACAGTACCGGACTCAAATTCATCCGTGTGTGCACAAAACACATAGGAAAAATGTGAATACCATCAAAAAAAAAAGAGGTAACAATACTGAAAACTCCAAGTATTTGAATGGATGTTTTAGTTCGGCTCACGCCATCTTGACCCTTTGATGTGGATAAGATGGTTGTCGGATGAGGTGGAGGTTAAATTGGGTTGCTGATTTTGGTATTCGCGTGATCTTCAATTGTGTTGGCCTGTTGACCTTTAAAGGTTTTTCTTCTTTTATTTCAAATTCCAATCACTTTGTTAGTTAGTATTGTACTTGGTTTCTATTTTATAACTTGTAGTGTTCTAATAATCTTTACACACGCTATATTACCTAAAATATGCTGCCTAGAATATTTATGGATTTTCAAGGTGACTTGATATTTTCTAAGATTTAATTGATTTTCTACGTGGTTTTGTAAGTCAACCCTAACTTAAACTGCATGTTATGTCAAACAATGTCCAAAATGTAGATAAATATATATATAAGAATACATTTTATATTTAATCCCACATCCAAAAAAAAAAAATGATGGAAAATCAAGTGTTCCTTTTGGAATTATTCGAACTTGTATTAATTTTTGTCTCCGAAAAAAAGTAATAATATCGTAAAGTGGTTAATAAAATCCTAAACATTGGTATGTGGACAAAATATGGGTGTATAATGTTTTAGTAAAATTTCAGATCAATTTATTAAAGTATGCCTATACATTGTTCACAAATTGATATTCTCTCGCATAGTTACTTATAACAATGTGGGAGATGTGTCTATTTGCAACAAGGTGCCGTGCCACTTTCTTAAAATCATTTGAAACTTTTATGTAATGGTTATACACCAAAAACATGTTATCATGCATGTTTTGAGATTTTTCTAACACAATTTAGATATTGTTATAATTATTACATGGTAATTGCACCAACTAGTTGCACAATAATATCTAAATTTTGGCCAGATATGATTTTAAATGAAAAAGTTTGTCAACTACAAAGTTGCACGTGTTATCACGATAATGACTCTTGTTTTGGTCGTTTCTCCATCCGAAGTTCATTCTTAATACTTCCAAAATAATTAAATTTTTAAATGCCACAATGATTTGTGTTCTCCTGCAGAGGTTGGCTCAGCTAAAATCAAATACAATAGCTAGGCTTAAGTGGTTACATAATAATACGTCCCAATGTATATGTAGACATGTTTGCCATTAGCATGAGTATCGGACACATTTGCTATTAACACGAAAGTATCGGACACATGCCCTGGCGAACACACAGTCATGTTTTTGCTAGTAATAACTAAACCAAAAAGTCATGAATTGAAGGGTTCATTGAAACTGAACTATGGCCCTGAATGCATGCACGCTTCCACCATCCTATAATCCTCTTTTCATGAAAGAAGCCAGCTCACCTATTAGCACCTCATGCCCATCGTCCGATTGATCCACAAAGCTGAGATCAAGCTTCCCTGCAGTAGAGCTCGCAACTCGCACACCTCAGAAATCATCCTCTGCTCTATCTCAACCTTCAAAAGAAGCTCCGCCATGATGCACGCAAGGCCCCAAATATCCACACCTGGGCCTTTGGGAAGGGGGAAACGAAAAACCTGATAGATGCGACAAAGTTGTGTCTTGTTTTGGCACATTTGAGTCTCCAAGAAGCTTTACTCCAACTGAATTCCTGATACCGCCCAAGCCTATCTAGCCTATGCCAAAATCCTTGATATAGGAAAGGGCATTTCCATCCTATAGTTCTACTCTGGCATCCCATTGCTAGCTCTTGCATATATCAATTATCGTTGTCTTATTATATAGGTATTCTAACCTAACATTCAACTGTATCCCGCACCATGCACATGAATGTATATCTTAATTAAGAAAGCACGTGCTCTCTACATCAAACGTGCAATTAAAATTCATAAGCTGACAATACCATCATTGATACATTTAGTTGAGCTGGCTACCATCTCTTGCGCTGACCAGTCCATACAATAAGGCCATGCGTGTTATATTGGGTACATTTCTAAAAAAAAGCGCACGAAGCAAGCATCTAATTTAATTTAAACAAACTTATATTGGGTATTATCCAGGCACGCTATCCATGCTGATAACAATGTCCGGCCCGTGCCCAATTTCTTTGATACGATTGGGTGCTCTACAACACGGCGCCGCTGCTACGTTTTAGTCACGATTCAGTAACTCATTGCAAGTTTTGAGCAGCTGAACTCTGAAACAAAAATTTGTACGAAGAGGTAGCCTATTTCGTGGAAGTGATCGAAACAACCGGAGATGCAGCAGGGGGACCTCCGCATAGGGCGATGACGCTCTGTTGACTGTCACTGGGTCGCCACCACCTTCAGTCTGCAAGAGGCAGCACGGCCAGCACACGAAAATCAGCGCAATGAAGGTGATAAGAGAGATGTGGTCGCCAGGCTAAGGCGTGGCAGAGGACGGTCGCTCTGGCCGCCAGTGCAGCATGCAGATGCCGCCACCGCCGTCCGTCCTTTATTTTGAGTTTTTTCTGCTTTTCAGAGTTCTCTCCTCAACGAATCAGATGTCCTACTAGTGCTTTTTATTTAAAATTTTTTTGTTCAGACCTCCTAGGGATGCTTAACATTGTCTGGCCGGGTGACCACATAGTGCGGCATGGGTACCGCGGCCATGGACCCATGGCAGTGGAACCATAACCACTAGTTCATTCATGGGTTCTTGGTGCCTTGAGCAGTTGTGAGAATTGTCAGCGCTATGAGATGCTTGGCATGATTCTGAAGGATAGACGCCAAGAATTTTAACTATAGTTTTTTTTGCGTAAGAAATTTTAACTATAGTTGGTTCCAAACACAGCCACAGATGCCCAAACCCCAATGACAATTATTTTCCCCTTTACCCTATCTGTGGAAGTGTTAGTAATATGACTGTATGAGGTAGGAGAAAGGAAGGGGACGGAGAAGCACCTTTCACAGGACAAAATTTAAGATCCAGGAGTTCAGTTTTACAGTTTGCATACAGCTCCTACAAATGTTCCACGCACCACTATAGCTAAGCTACTTGACACACTAACTATGCCAAATACTCTGGTATTGGGTTTTACATGTCTTCTAGCCCGAGTTGCAGCAGCTGCCATGCTGTTGTCGTGACATCCCTGTTCCTGATCGCATTGTATCGACGTGGTAGCTAGAACACAGTTAACAGCAACAACTCAGTCATCCACTGGCCACTGCTTGCTTCTCACATTCTCACCCGAAATTTTGAGTTGAAGCTGGAAACTGTTTCATGCAACAGTCTCACATTTCCTTGGTACTAAAATCCTATATGTAAAAAACGGCTACTAGCAATGTAAAAAGTTGATGATTTCAAGATTATAATTTGAACTAAACAAACATGAACTATGGTGCTTTAAAGTTTAATCTCTGTAGCTCAAGCACTTCCGCTGCCTTGAGCCTCCTTACAGGATTGATCGAAGCCAGCATGCCTGCCAACACTTCAAGCCCTGCCTCGGTCGGATCGATCTGCGAAGCACTGTAGATGAAACTTCCCCACAACAGAGCCCACAACTCGCACACCTCGTCAATCGTCCCCTGTATCTCCTACTAGAGCAGTCTCACTAGTCACAAGCTCCACATTATGCACACACAGTCCAGCATGTCCTCGGCCAGGCCTTCTGGATGTGGGAAACTAACTCGTGGTGCCACATTTCAGTCTTTGAGAAGCTTTGCTACAATTGAATTCCAGATACCGCCCAAGCCTATCTACCTTATGTCAATGCCTTCGATATATACAAGAGCATTTTCCACCCTCTAGCTCGTGGTCTTTCTCTTTCGATATCCTTTTACCCAAGCAGCCCAATACATGCATTTGGATGCGGCAGATAGTGTCACCAAGCTATAGGCCTTTACGTGCTCTACAAGGATCAATCATGGATCTGGCTCAGGAGCTTTGTAACTGACTCCTCAACACCAGATGTGGGACACAGTGAGACTTTCCAGCTTGAGCCGACTTGTCTCAACCTCACTTGACTTACTTTCAGCAACAGACCCTACCAGAGAGCCTCGAGAGACTGGAGAGTTTCTGAAGAAGATAGTGTCATTATTCACGGATGTGGAGCTTCGTGAGATGGATCACACCCCTTCCCCACCACCTTGCTGTTGACACACTCTTTGAGGTTTGTGCGCATCTCTTATCTCCTCTCTCTTAACGAGCTGCCTGGCAAAGTTGTGACACAAACATTCCTGATGCTTCACAAGCCCATATAGGCTGCCTACATACTGAAAACAGCACATCCTGGGTTCCGGCGACACCATTTGATACACTTGAGATGGCTGAAAATAAATACTTGAACGAAGAGGGCAGCTTATGTAGCCTAGCACCAGCTTTGTTTCTGAGGACTTCACTAAGATTTATAAGGTTTCGCCTTTAGCTCTTGGATAAAAAATAAATATTGTTCATCCATGCATCATGTACACCTGAAAAACAATATAATGCGCCCACATGCTCACACTGCAGAGAAGTGGCATATGGGGAATGTTAAAAACATTAAATTCAGTTGTCATAATAAATATACTTTATTTCCTATCTACTCCAAACATGTTTTGTGTCTCAAGAATATCACAAGCATTAATGAATGTAGTACAAGTGTATCATCAATCTGGATTTGACCATTACTATTTGACATGGTTCAGAAAGGCAGTTTATTGATGATTGTAAGGAGTTCATTTTTTTATAAGAAAATACTTCACAAATAATTCTTGGTTAGCAGCCTTTTCATTCCTCACACCATTCTAACTGGACTAGGAGCTAGCTGTGTTCCATTAAATAGAGCCGGCAAAGGAGATTTGGGTTGACACTTATATCAAAATCTGCCCCATTCGTGGTGCCCTCACATGGTGTATGTTAGAATAATAAATCAGTTGCAAATGCCTGTAAATATGTATTTTTTTCTCGAATACACAAAATGTTTGCACATTTTTGTATTTAAGCAGAAGAGCTTGTAAATATGTCTAAATCATGTTGAGCCTTAGCGTGCAGATCAAGTCACATCACATGTCAAATGCACATACAGTTCATAGTGTTTGGCCTGGGGTGTTGTTTTCATTTGAACACCAACATGCGGCGATGTGGCAATGGAATTGTTTGCGTGGTGATCACGCATGTGATCCAAAACAAGAGTTCCATAATACATAGTTGAGTTGTACTTTTGCATCGCGCGCTATATGTGTGTGTGTGCATTCGTGCGTGCGTTCTGGCCTGTTCGCTGCGCCGTGGCTGATTTGAGTTTAAGCTAGACACCGCCTGGTTTGAATACGTGGCATCGAGCAAACCGGGTGCATGTTCTATGGTGGTGACATCAACCGGTGTATGTTCTATGGTGATGACTTCAGTTCACCAGAATTCCATCTATCGTTGAAGAAGCTCCAGCGATCTGGTGAGAAAAATGGACAAAGCGGAAGTTGTTGACAAGGTGGCGCAGGAAGGCAATGGATCGCGATGATAAAGGAAGCATTTGGAGACCTCACACTAAAGATGCGAGAAGGATCAAGCAAAGCATCAAGAACCTGAAGAAGGTGCGAACAGAGTTGAGAAGACGGTTGCTGTCGGAGGCTGCTGGAGGGCACCATTGGCCTCAGTGGCTGAAGAAGGCCAACCCTCAAGCAGATGAGCCAGAAAATAGCAGAGCTTCCTATTGTAACGGCATCATGAGAGAGAACTTGGACTTGGCTTATGTCTGAACCATGCCCATAGGCAATGACGGCACCAGGGTCATCAAGAAGTTTCTTCGCATCATCCATCGAGATGTTCAGCCACATGAAGCAACAAGAATAACCGCCTGCAGTCTAACAGTCTGAGTCGCCACCATCCTCGTTGAGGAGCAACGACATTAAACACTCGCGAAAAGGCAAAGGTGAACGTACATGGTGAAAGGGTCAATTGGAAGTCCAAGACACCATAGTGGAAAGGGAAGTGCCGGAATTGCAGCATATACATGCATTGGACGAAAGGGAGCATGAAGCCTAAGGAGAGTCAGGAGCTGCTTGATCATGTAGGTGAATATTTTTGTAATGGCACAGAAAACATGTGCACAGTCGATTGGGTTGAACTCGATGTCTAGCCTTTGTCAGGATGTGATTGTAGTTTGGATTACAAGATTAGAACAATCAGTCAGTTAATCATACAATAATGGAACAAGCAATCAGGCCAATTACTAATATCTTAAGAACTAGATTATCATAACAAATATTCCATGCCCTTAATCTTGTTGCATTTGAACCGCATTGAGACGGCTGACACACCTGCATATGCTTCACTGTCCTGAGCTCCTTGGTCATGATGTCTGCCAGCTGACCCGCAGTGCCAACTGCCAACATGATCGATGTCTACGCACTCTTCGTCAACACACTCAGGAATTTATGGATGATGTGTGTCAATGTGCATAGTCATTGATGATGTATGTGGTTCTTGCTGAGCTCAATTGCAGACTAATTGTCAATGAGAAGCTTTAATAACTACATCGGAAATTCACCAATCAATCTGCTCATCCACGTGCCCTGACATGCTGCTCCAGCTTCTGTAATATACTCAGCCTCGCATGAAGAAAAGGCTACCACTTTCTGTTTTTGAGAAGCCCGACTGATTAGGCTTGAACGAAGGAAAAATATCATCCCAGATGAGCATGAAAAGGCTGTTGGTTGGAGCGTCGAAGCTTCTACAAATTCGATCCTGGGTCCTCCTAATCCTACAATCTATCCCCTGATGAAAAATTCATAGCCCCATTTTCAAGTCATGATGTCCATGGCATGAAACCTCTTATACTCTATCCTAGTAGGCTAGCACTGCGTCCTAATCCTACAATCTACCTCCTGATTAAAAATTCATAGCCCCATTGTTCTTGTCACGATGCTCATGGCGTGAAATCTCTTATATGATATCCTAGTAGGCTAGCACGAGCATCTTGGCTGTTTGGTGTCTGTGTCCTTTGGTTTTTGACACTCCTCTGCTTGTGGCATGTGAAATCACGCAATAAATGCTCCCAATCGATTCAGATGCAGGAGACCTACTAAATAAACTCTGAATCTCTCTCTTCTGCTCATAGACATAAAACCAACAAGCAGTTCCAAGAAATGGCGAGTGAGTGTTGAGTATGTTCCAAATTCAGGCCCCGAAGGAAGGCCGGGCTAGGGTTTCACCTGGAGCATCGCCTCATTCTCTTGTAAGCACAGACGGGCGTTGTAACCGACTCTTGATAATAGTGAGGAGTGTTTAAATCTTGTGTCTCTCTGTGGTTTGATTTCCTTGTTCATCGTTTTCCTGTCGTCACCGATTATAACAGTCACTAGTAGAAATGTGTTTATCTATGACGATTGTCTCGTGACGCTAAGATATTTCGTCACAGGACAAGAGCATTGTATGACGAATTATTAGGCTTCGTCATTGGTTATAAGTGACGGAGCTTTGGCACGAAGATTAATGACGAAAATAGGACGAAAGTCATAAAACATCAAATATTGATCGTCATGGATGATGTTGGTTGTGTGCCATATCCTGATGATGATTTTAATTCGTCATTGTTTTTTTTTTTTGAGATAGTCATGATGGTGTTGGCCCAGAAGTGACACCGCAGGGCCCACGAGAGGAAATGGGACAGCGGCCCAGCAATTCCACATAAAACCAACAAGCAGTTCCAAGAAATGGCGAGTGAGGAGTGCTAAGGGAGACGTCCATTTCATGCCAAAGTTTCACATCTTGAAACCGGAGGTGAAACTCTCCATTGAGACTGGCCTAATATAATGCGTACTACTTTCATCCACCGCCACTATTTTTTGGCCATCTAGCCATTATTAGGGATGCCAATGCCATGTGAGTCTGCACACATGGGCTGTCCTGTATACTTTTAGTTCAGTAAATTCAAATTTATATCGATTCACCTTAAGACTAAAAAAACTGAGCATATTTTGATAATTCAATCCAATGTTTTGACATTTATTTAGGAGTTCATAGATTATAACTACACTTATATAAGCAAAAGATTTATGTATGGGCCTCTACATATAAAGTTTCTATCTTGTAATTTGCTGCTCTGACTACTGCTAAGCTTATTCAAGAAAAATGGCCAGCACCACAAGACGCTCGACGTGATTCTTGGGGCCAGCAACCAAGAATCTGAGTAAAATTGATTCCAAATATGTCCACAGCAACCAGATCACCATTTTCTCTTCACATTGTAGTGTTAGAACTTAAGTAATGCATGCATGAACACCTAATCCATCACTAAGTCATAATCCCACATAATTTGCACTTGGATTTGTACTGACCTTTAGATCCGAACATGCCCAGAGGGCTGCTGAAGTCTTAGTGCCGGCTCAAGCAGCAGGAGCGACATGGAACTCCTGCAATTGCCGTTGAAGGTGAGAACACCGGCACAGGGGTGGCTGGCATGGCTGGCTCCGGTTAATTAGAACTAATTCCCTTCACTCTAATTACAGAGGTGAAACATCTTATAGCTCGGTATATGGCCAGGGACAGACCGATTACTTAGTTATCGAGCCCACCGATCATGGGCCCACTTTTAATCAGAGAAAATCTCCTGAAGACACGGTCAGTTCTGACTAATCCAAGATCAACTCTAACATGAGAAGACCATAGTCACCCACTGGCAACCGCTTCACATTCTCACCCAAAGTTTTATCCTGTGGAAAAGCTGCAACTCAAAATGCAGTTGAACGGGTTAAATCAGATTAAATCAAGTCATGCTTTCCTCTGTATTGACAACTCTGATTTGCAGTTAAATCAGATGTTTTAATGGACATTGTTTCAAATATATTGCAGTTGAACTTGAACGTTGAATCAGATTAAATCAAGTCATGCTTCCCTCTGTATAGGACTGTAGCAGGCCCATGTTCTTGTTTGTTTATGTATGAGTTGAAACTATAAATTAATATTCCCAGTGGCTACAATCGTACATCAAAAAATAGCTACTAGCAAAACTAAACAAAATCAGGAATCACTGGGTGCTTTGAAATTGAACCTCAAGTTGCTCAAGCGTTTCGCCGCTGCTGTGAGCCTGTTTTCAGGACAGAAGCCTAGCAGATTTATCAGCACTCTCACGCCCAACATCTGATGGATTCAAAGCTTCTCTACAGCACAGCTCATCTGATTTTGAAACTTGAACACCTCTAGCAACGAAGTAGCAGCGTCATCATGTACCCAAGGCCCCCATGTCCACGCCTAGGCCATTTAGGAGGGAGGAAACCGACAACATTATACATGAGTCTTTGCTGCAATATCTTTTGGAACGCCTGAGTTGATGAAAAGCTTTTGCTACTATTCAATTCCAGATACCACCCAAGCCTATCTAGCTTATGCCAATGTCATTGATATCCTCGGGCATTTACACCCATCTAGCTGGTGGCCTTCCTCTTTTGATTGTAGTCCTACTTCTACGTTTGCACCCGTCTCATTTCATGCATCATCTGGCCTATCATATCCATCGTCTTATATACTTGTATTTTTCCAATCGAGCATTAAAATTGTATCCTGAACCGTACACATGCATATCTCAAACTTTATTAAGAAAGCATGTGGTCGTTGTCTACAACAAACAAGCAATCATATTCATTATCGACAATAGCATTTGTGACTCCATTTAGTTGAACATCATGACAAAGAGTGAGGATTGTGCCCTGCCTTTTTGATGAAAATATGAAGGAATGACTCATACTTATATTTAATTATATAATGGTCTCTGCATATAACATTTCTATCTTGTAATTTGCAGCTCTGACTATTACTAAGCTTACCGAAGAAAAAATGCCAGCACCACACAAGACGCTCGACGTGGTTCTTGGCCTGCAACCAAGAATCTGAGTAAAATTGGTTCCAAACACGGCCACAGCAACCAGATGACCATGCATTTTGCCTTCACATTATAGAGAACCTTAATTAGCCTAATGCATGAACACCTAATCCATCAGTAAGTCATAATCACACTTAATTAGAACTTGGATTAGTACTGACCTTTAGATCTGTTGAAGATGACCAGAGGGCTGCCGAAGTCTCAGTGCCTCCTCGAGCAGTAGATACGACACGGATCGAACTCCTCCTACAATTGTTGTCGGAGGCGAGGACACTGGCACAAGATCGCTGGCGGCTTGGCTCCAGTCTTCCACACCACTCCCGATTTCAACTTAATCATTTGGTCTTAGGTTAATTAGAACTTTTATTTTGAAGGGAAGTTAACTAGAACTAAGTCCCGCCACTCTAATCACAGAGGTGACCGTACCCATCTTGCTGCTTGGTATCGCCTAGGACCTGGCCCATTACTAGTTATCGAGACTACCAATCATTGGTCCAGTTTAATGAGAGATGCTAGGATCTTGAAGACTTAGAGCCTGTTTGGAGGGGCTCCGGCAGCTCCGGCTCCAGCCACTGTAGCAGTACTGTGCACGCACTGTGGCGGAGCCGGTAGAAGCACTAAAAACCCAGCTTCTTAGGCTCCTCTCTGGTGGCAAGCGGAGCCAGAGCCGTTTTAACCAGCGCTACAGGAAACTACAGGATCCTACAGGGCCAAAAAGGTGCCAAGCAGGAGGAGCCGGAGCCGGGCTCCGATCGCCAAACAGGCCTTTAGATCAGTTTTCACTAAGCCGAGATGACTCTAACATGTCGATGACCTTAGTCACCCACCGCCACCTCTTCTCACATATTCTAACCCAAAAATTTATTTGGTTTTTCTAAATATCTTCCGGAAATTTTTGTTTTCTTTTACTTTTGTATGGTCAAGATATATATGCATGTGTTGTATATGTGTTGTATATGTTGTCACTTTTTATTTTTATTTTTAATCATTTTAGATTTTGATTTCCTCAAAGTGGAAGATAACAAGTATAAAAATCTTCTAGAATCTATCATGGTAATGTCATGTGTAAACTAGTCATTTGCTGAAACATTAAGTGGAAGACAACAAATAAAGAAATCTTTCAGGACATCGAGTCAGTCCCAAAATTTATCCCGTGCAACTCAAAGTGCTTGCTAAGTTTACCGGACGAGGTTAAATCAGCTGTTTTAAGGAACACTGTTTCAAATATATTGCAGTTGAACGTCAAATGCTCAAAGAGACTGATGCGCACCAAAACAAGTCATGCTTTCCTGTTTGTTGGACTGTAGCAGGCCCATGAGTTGAAACTAGAAATTATTTCGTGAATGGCTCTTATTCCTAGTCGTACTACAAATCCTACATCAAAAATAGGTAGTAGCAACTAACTAAACAAAATCTTAGCAAGTAGATATATCCGTTTGCTCAACAGCTTGCTCAAGCGCTGCGCCCCTAAGGCCAGTAGATATATCAGCACTCTCACGCATTCACGAAATCGCTCCACTAGATCAAGTTTCTCCGCAGTACAGCTCATCTGATTTTCAAACCTGCACACCTCTAAGTCAAGCGAAGCTGCACGATCCTGGACCCAAGCCCCCGGTGTCCACAACCGAGACGACACCAACAACATTATGCATGACGCTTTGCTGCATTGTCTTATGATAGCTCTGAGTTCAGGAAAATTTTTGCTTCAATTGAATTCCAGATGCCACCCAAGCCTATCTACCTTATGTCAATGTCTTCATACATATCAAAGGCACTTCCACCCTCCAGCTGGTGGCCTTGCTATATCTATTGTAGTCCTACTTCAACCTTGGCACCCCGGCTAATTGTATGCATCGTCTGGCCTATATATCATATCAATCGTCTTATAATGTACTTGTATTTTTCTTTTCTTTTTTGCAATCGAACATTAAAACTGTATCCTGAAACGTACACACACACATATCTCAAACTTTATTAGGAAAGCATGTGCTGTCTACAACAAACGTGCAATCATAATTCATTATCTCTCAATAGCATTTTGCGACTCCATGCAGAAGCTGGGATATTAATATATTCCCCTTTCTAAAAAAAAAAAAGCATTTGCGACTCCATTTAGTAAAAATCATTGCCACATTTATATTTCTACTTAAAGTTGTACTTTTGAGTGAGGATTATGCCCTGCTTTTTTTTATGAAAACAGGAGGGAATGAGCCATATACTGATATTTAATTATAATCAGGATGTGCTAAGTTTGTTGTCATCAGGTTATATCATCACAGGTTATATTTCTGTGACACAAGGAATTTTCATGGACCCACTAATTTAAAGAAGCTCAACGCACACAAATTACAGCAAAATTTTATCAAAAGGGTTCATAGAGAAAGAATGACCTTTAGCATAAAAGGGCAGATGATAGGAGCTAAAATAGGTACACAAATGGTAAAAACTAGGAGCTGCAACATCGCATCCCAACTATATCAAAAGCATTAAAATGAAGCAATTACAATAATAATAAAATGACTGATGACTTCAACAAGACCAAAACTGTTTTTTGAAAACGACTCAAATCTGAAGAAATCTTAAAGTGGAACTTAAGTGTTGATCCGCGATCACATTCGATATGACGAAGACGACTGAAAAGGTGAATTAGTAGTTAAAGAAGCTACTCTCACTGAACTTTATTTCCAATCCCCAGATGAAATAGCATCAGACTCGAGACGATCGATTTGCCTAACTAAATTCCAACTTTTTGCCAGGCCATGCAAAGTTCACTGGTTCCCGATCGGTGTTGGCAATTTGTCGGTGGCTAGCTTCCGCTGGAAACAAAGGTACCAAAAAAATTAAGCTTATAACCGTGTTATAGATGTATTTTAAAACAGATAACCAAGCTGTAGATCAGCAATCACACTTGCATGAGCAAATGGACTCAAAGAAATAACAGCATGCCCGGCTTTGCAAAAAAAAAAAAAAGCTAATTTCATCAAAGTAGCTAAATATTGGTAGGAATGATGATATAACTGCGCGGATGCTAGAACTGATATGATATTAACATATACTCGTTCATTATATAAAACAGGAAAATATTAATCTGATCGACTATTACTTGCCTGACTTTTTGTTTTTTGAGGAAACTGGAGGGCCATGGCCCCTACAGAGCGAACTTTGTTAAGAATAAGAACACCAAAGTACAATTACAAAGAGCAAGAAGAATTAAGAAACAAAGAAAATAGTTGCCTGACTAAAACTATGAAGTCATCATGAACCAAACATATATAAAGTTGAGAGAGTATAGGATAGAGGCCATATGTACCAGCAATGACTCAGTGTAGAAGCTCACGAAGGGATACATCCAGTTCCAGTCGTTGACTACACCCTTCTCGCACACCTTCCTTGCCTGCAATGACGATCCGCCGAGATCGACGCTGAAGACGCCATCTTCCGTGCTTACAAAAATTACATTGGCATCTTGCGCGATGCCCATCAAACATGGCTTCCTCGTGGGGTTGCCCACCGGGAGCATCGTTTTGAGATCGATGACCCTGCGCGCTGCACCCAGGCGGTGGCACCATTTCCAGCTGCGCCTTCTGTGCCCCTTGCCAACAGGTAGAGCATGGTACGAGTCTTAGGACACAGGCAGGCCAATCCCAGTCCGCCGCCCTCCGCCTCCATGACGACGAAGGTGGTGTTCTTGCCAATGCCAAGATGCTTCCTCCTCGGTAGCTCCATCATGGACAGGACGTCCTCTTCTCTGATGCCTGCTTTGAACATGCTCCTGTCGCCCAAGCGGCGCGGGGAGGCCCGTACCGGTACCGCAGGATCCCCCGCGGCGTGCATAGGAAGTAGAAGCGAGTCCCCCACCAGTGCGGCGGGGCTACCGTCCAGGCCACACTGGCCTGGGCCGAGGTGGATATCGATCTCTCCGGCGAACTTACCGGTGTCAGACGCGATAGAAGCAAGCGTGTGCGTCAACATACGGGCCGTTATCGTCATCATCGGTCATGTCGTCATCGACGTCGACATCGTCCTCGTCGATCGTTTGTTCATTGTCATCATCATCTTCCTCGTCGGTCGTCTTGTCATCGTCATCCTCATCATCATTGAGATATAATTCCGGTATATCCTCCAAGTCAATAAAGGCGACGATGAAAGGCCCCCGCTGCAGCTGCGGTGGTCGCAGCCTTCGCCCGCAGCACAGACCACAGCTGGGCGGGGCAAGCCTTCGCCGCCCGGCTCCCGGGGAGTCTGTGCAGGTCGCCGGTGACCGGGTCCCAGACGGCGTAGCCGCCGACACCATAGTCATAGAAGACAGCGCGGCCGTGGCGGCAGTCGAGTGGGTGCTGGCGATGGTCGGCGGCGCCGGGCGGAAGGATGTGGTGGAGACGAAGTGGGGAAGATCCTGGTTCTTCGGCGGGCGGTGGAGGAAGCCGAGCACCGGGGCCGTTGGGTGCAACGCGCTGTAGCGACCGTGGAAGTCGGGATCGGTGATGATGCTGCGCCAGGCCTTGCAGACGGCGGAGGCCCGGAGGAAGGCGGAGGAGGATGTCAGGGATCACATCGTCCGGCAGAGGCTGCCGAGACGGCGCCGCCACTCTGTTGCCCATTAGCGTAACCACACCTCGATCGGGATCCACAAGGAGAATAGGTATCAAATCTTGTATTTCCAAACGCTGCATGCGCGCTTGCCTTTGTTATTCTACAAATTTGCTCTGCCCAACTAGAATTATTTTGATTATTTTCTTTTTTTATTCATTTTCACTATTATTTCTTAGTCTTGTATCGTTACGCTTCGATGCGGATGAAAGATTCCATGTCCATATTCATTTTAGTGTCAATATATGGATAATATGGATATGCATATACTGGTTTACATTTTTTTAGTATGAATACTACGTGCATGTATCCATATTCTTTTCTATAATTTCTTGTATACGATTGCATATTGGTGGTATTAAAAAATTATAGAATACCCGACATTATCCGTTTCCACAAACTACAAAATCTACCTATAATAAGTCATGTTAAAAACTTGAATCTATTGCTAACTAGTAATTTAAAAGCGATATTTACTTTGATATAGCAAATGAAATCCATCAGTTCAACTATTTAAAACTTATATCTGTAATAATAATATTGTTACTAATATAGGTTAGTTTCGATATGGTTAATAATTAATTGTAAGTGCATAGTAATCGTATATATGGATGAAATTGTTCATTTATTTTAAAAATATTGATTAATGAATATTGTTGATAGTTATATTGGTTTATGTATATACTTAATATATTTTATTTTTATTTTGAAATCTATGGTTTTCATACCGCTGATGATGGATTTTATTTTTTTTTTTCCAAAGGACGTGTGTGATGTTAAGGACAGACTTGTTATTGAGTGTCTTTTAGTGTTGGGAGACATCTAGAATACGCTCACTACCGGATTTTCTGCGATTTCCGTGAGGCTATTCCTCACGGGAAAGGGTTTTTACCCCCGGAAAGCCTTTCCCGGGGTAAATCACGGGTATGTCCGTCGGGAAAAAAAAAAGGATTGGGATTCCCGGGGTAAATCATGGGGTATCTCGGGAAAAAAAAAAGGATCGGGAAATATGCCTTCCCCGTGAACACAGTAGACATTCACGGGATATCCTTTCCCGTGAACTAGTTTAGCTCACGGGATAGAGTTAACGGGGGGAGGGGTGGGGGTGGGCGCCAACGGGGAGGGGTGTGGAAACGGTTATGGCCTACGTGGCTGTTGTACGAAATGGCGTTTACGCCTTATTTCCCGTGGCGTAACGGGTAGCTCACGGGATATCAGCACTTTCCGTGAGTAAAATTGTGCTCACGGGAAATATTTGGCCTCTTTCCGTGAGTCGTGACTGCTCCACGGGAAAGATTTTGGCCTCTTTCCCGTGAGCTACTCACGGAAATTGTTTTTTTTTTTTTTGTTCCAGCACATAATAGACACATATAAATATATATATACATACCACGCATTGCATAATATCATATATATTGCTCGATAAATCCATAATACCACATATATTACATATATTGCTCACGGGAAATATTTTGTTTTTTTTCCAAAGGACGTGTGTGATGTTAAGGACAGACTTGTTATTGAGTGTCTTTTAGTGTTGGGAGACATCTAGAATACGCTACACCACAACACTTTTTTAGGGTCAGAAATTTGACACTAAAAAGTATATTTATCGATGGGTTATCTCGACGCTAAGATAACTGATAGATCATTTGACACTAAGTCCACGTTTAGCGACCAATTGTTTATCGCAATAGTTAGGTATATTTATCGTCATAGGATCTGTCGCTATAAATGCTTATATCGTCACGTGGTCTGTCGCTAAAAAATGGTCCCACATTATGGCCCAACTCGTGATGTTAGCCTAGCCCAAGAAGAAAGAACGCAGGTTCTATTTCTCCCCAAACCCTAAATCATTGTAGTAGTTGCAGCCGCCGCCGCCGCCGCCTGCTCCCTCGGCTCCTCTTCGATTCGATCTCTCGCAAAAATCACCCAACCACGACAGCACTGAAAGCCTCCTCCTCCTTCCCGATGTAGATCTCCTACTCCCTAGTGCAGATCCCCTCCTCGTTGTAGATCTTCATTTTCGCTTTCCTGGTGTCTTGCGACCATGGCTGCTGGCCCCCACGGCTGCGTGATGCCGGCGCCGCTGGACGATGGCGGCCTGCACGACGCCAGCCCACCGCCGGCCGCCGTCTCCCAACACCTGAGTGCTGCTCTCTTACTCGCTCCTTTGTGCAGCTGTTGCGTGGTGTATGCGCAGGTGTTGTCCAAGAAGGTTGGATAGCTGATGTTGTTCCTGAACGTTTTTGGGTAATTTCTCCGCTTTTCTTGAACTTCACTACTTCCTTTGTGCTTTTGTCGTCGGATTGTCCATCCTTAGAGTTGGTGTTGTGGTGTAGTGGTAGTTTTTCAGTTATAAAGATTTTATTTAATTTCAAGCATTGTATATGGAGTAAGTGTGACATAAAGAGAAAGGGGGCTGCCTAGTTGCTTGGAGACTCAAAATAATGCCCTACTTCTCAAGCATCACTACTACATTAAACGTTTTTGTGGTGGTTTTTTGGATTAACCGTGGCGGTTTTTAAAACCACCACTGAGATAAGGTCACGATTATTCGTCGATTAATCGTTGTGGTTTTAGGACCCCAAATAACCACCACGGTTAATGAAATAAAAAATATATAAAAAAAGAAAACCTAGATCCGGGCCCAAAGCTGGTCTAGATCCGCCCACCGCTGGCCCGTTAGGGTTAGGGGAGGGGCCTCGCGCAGTCGTGGTTGCTACTGCGTGGCCGTTAGCCGCCGTGCCGCTTTGAGCCGCCGTGTTTGCTGGAATCGAGGAAGCGGGCCGCAGCGCGCCGGGCGACAAGCTCGCCGCCGCCCGGCCCGGCCCGAGGGGCGGGCTGCGGTTAACTAAACGACAAGTGCTTTGTAAAAGATTTAACGTGGTAGCGTAGCTTGATAAATTCTACAACGGATAAGATACCCCCTGGGTTAGTCTCACTTGGAATAAATTTTACTCCAACCCCTATACCACCCCTCACTCTAGAAGCCTAGTTGGTTCCTTTTGGTGGAAGGATATCATCAAACTCTTTGGAAATTATCGTAACATAGTCATTTGGTACCCCCACTAAAGGTACTACGTTGACCTTCTCGACAAACAATTGGTCAGGACAAGTATTTGAGGATTTATATGCCTAGCTATTCTCCTTCCATGAGAAAAACAAAAGAGCTCCCTGAATCTCTACTTGAACCAGAACAATGACAAAAATTCTGGCTTCCTCTGCCATCCCAAGTAGCAAATCAGCTTGAAGAGATTGAGTCTATCATTGAAAAGAGGGATTGGAGCCCTAACACTAAAGATCTTTGGATCTACTCCTGGGGCAACACCAAATATAGCATCAAGAAAGCATATAAAATTCTCATTGGCCATTTTGAAGCCTCTCTTCTTATCACCTGGTTATGGAAATCTAGCAATTTGGTAAAATACAAATTTTTCTTTTGGCTTCTTTTGAGATATCGACTTAACACAAGAAACATATTGAGAAGGAAAAATCGTGCTCTTGATGACTACAATTGTCTTTTATGCCACTCAGGCCATGAAGAGACAAGCTTCGATCTATTCTTCAAATGCTCTTTTGGCTGTCATTGTTGGAACTCCATCTCCATCCAATGGGACCTTAATTAGCCTTCCCCCTTTGGACATGGTAATTGTTGCGAGAAACAACTTTGGTAATGCTATTTTCAGGCAAATCTTTGCATGTTGGATAATCTAGAAAATAAGGAAAACTAACATTTTCAATAATGGGCAAGCTAATCATCTCGACATTTATTTGAAAATCCTCAGAATAATTCTAATGAGATTTATGTCAAGGTCAGGAGATCTTCGTGATCTATGTGTTAGTGTTCCATCTTCAATGTCATAAAAGTAGAGTTGCATGTGGCGGAGCCCCTTGGAACCCGGGACCAAATGATCAAGACGATGGTACAACGAGCCTTTGACCCCGAATGTATAGATACCAGTGCCTGCTGCGGTTGCAACTGGTCGATCCAAGGTAACCCCAAGGGTTGTGAAAGTTAAATGAGAGTTGAAATAACGTATGTGTTTTCTAAAATATTTTGCATCAGTGTGAACCTGGCTGGTAAATAGCCTCTTCAGTTCAGGTGGCACTTGAGGAATATGCATATGAACCTTTCCCTTCCGGTAATAAAATCCTGGTGTGGTTCATATTCGAACCGTATAGCCCCACAGTACGTGCAATCAGGCACCTTTTTCAATACGTGGTGCTGATTTGATCAATCATTGTAGACATAGTCATAAGGATCGTTGATGTCACTATGACTAGGTATACGGTATGATTCGAATCCTTATCTGCAGAGAAGTTAAGGATCAGATATAGATAGACATGGTTTCACTAAAAAAGACATTGCAAATAAGTACATTTACAAAGGTAACTTCCCCAGGAAGGTGCCTAGCCTCATCGTCGTCGCTCTGGTCTTCCATGTCTTCCACGTGTAGCAAGGGTCTGAACTTGGACATAATATCTCATCGGTTACAAAAGGGTCCATTTGATATTTAATAATAATCAGTTTATTTTAAAAAGGCACCCACCTTCTTCTTCATCTGAATAAGTGCTTTCATTGTGTGCAGGCTCAAACAAGGATTTGTTAAATTCATGTACCACTTCATCCACGTTTCCATATTTAACCGTTGGGGAGGATGGGGTGGTTCTGCAGCAGGTAATGGCTCCCATGTTACCTGTGGTTAATATACGCTGGGTGAAATAGAGCAATTTGGTACAGATCTGTAATCTGGACATTAGGTGGAGTAGCCTGCATGGATGGAGGTGTAGTATTCCTCTTATCAGTTGTATACTCCCGCATTTTGGTCAATGCTTCTTGTCTTTTGGTGGCATCCATATTTAAGTACACTAGTACCGAAAATCTTTTGCGTGACAGGCTATTTCAATTTTGCGTGGCGGGCATTAGAGCCCGTCACCCTTGCAAGGTCCACGGATTAACCGTGGCGGTCTACAGTGCCCATCACCATTAATGGATTAACCGTGGCGGGCACATTAGGACTCCCGCAACGGAAAATAATTTAGGAAATTAAAAAAGCCCACCGAGCCCGGTAGCCCGCCGCCGCCGGTGCCATCCAGGGCGATCTGGACCTCCGATCTGCCGCCATGGACCTTCTCCTCGCCGGATCCGCCGTCACTGGCACCTCCTCGCGGATCTGTAGAGAAAGCCAAGAGTGAGGAAAGAGAGGGATAAGAGATGGGAGGAAGGGAAGGAGCGCGTACTCGACGCCGCCACCGAGGACCGCCACCGAGGACCGAGGGACCGCGCAGCCCCAGCTTCCGGTCGATGGGCAAAGGACGCCGCGCGCCTCCCCGCTGCCGGTCGGCTGGTGGACCGCCGTGACGCCGCGCGAGCCTCGCAGCCGAATCCACGGGTGGACCGCCGCCGCAAAGCGCGCTGTTGAGGAGGGGATCGGTGTGGGAGGAAGAGAGTGGAGAAAGAGAGCGGTGCGGCGCCGCGGGAGGAGGAGCGTGTGCGGGACTTGACTGCTGGAGTGTGGGGTGGAACCCTAAGTCTCTAATTTATATCAGCCCACTACGAGAGAAAGATGGGCTTTTCTAGCTGGGCCATCGTTTTTAACATGGCGGGCTTTTAAAACTGCTGTCATAGAAAACTGATTTTCCGTGGCGGGCATCTTAACACGCCCGCCACGTAAAAATTGACCGCCACGGAAAATAAAAGCTAAGTGTGGCGGGAGATTAACCGTGACCGTCAAAAGGAGTGCCCGCCACGGAAAAGATTTGGCAAGTGTCACGTAAAATCATTTCGTTAGTAGTGGTACCTCTTCTTCTCATGAGACTTTGGGCACTTGAACCGGACCCTGATAAGGTTTGTGTAATATATTTATGAAGTCATTAAACAGATTGACAAAATATAAGTAGAAAACAAAGAATATATAAACAATACCTGTTGCTGATATATTAGAAGCACCAAAAGATTTCATTAGGCTGCTGAAATGCATTGTTCACAAGGATTTGATGACGCCTGACATAATTATCATTTCGATGCAACCATTCCGGAGAACCATGAGGGTTTTAATTTTCTTTATGTACAAGCGAAGATGTTTCATTTAAAAATACAGGGGATTGGTCAGAACCATTCCGGAGAACCATGAGGTGAGTTTAGCCTTTTGGTTTTCCTGTCACCGATAGTCATAGTTTGGATAGGAACACATGTCAAAGCCGATTGTTGCAACACTGTCGATGGCATTGTCACGTTGTGCACCCTCCTCCACCGGTGTTAGGTAGTGGTCCTTTTTACGCCAAGGGACATAATAAAATATTAATTATAACTCATCATAATCTCATCGGTTACCGAAGATTGACACAGTTTGAATGTCATATCGTTACCTGCCGAAGATTGTGGTTGTTCTGCTGGTTTTGAAAGTGTACTTGTTTGAGCCCTTCGCCGTGCACGATACTTACTCACACTGCTTCCTATTTATCTCCTCCCTTTGTTCCTCGGTTTGTTGTGCCCTTACCCTTGCGTGGTACTCATGTTGTTTCCTATTTCTTTCTCCCTCGTCTGCTCTTCTTCTGTGCAAGCTGATCGGCCTGACAGTGTTATATATACAACCATGTACTGTTTTATTATGTATGTTGCAGTAATTTGTTTAATCACGTACCTGGGGTTTTGACGTTTGTTAAATCACTTAAGGGAGTGCGGCCATCTGTTGGCGTCCCCATCGACAAGTGGAGGATCACTCAGCTGAATGGGCTGTTATTCAAACAGCTGTGAAATTTATAATGCATCCTATACAGATAATTATCGTCGTGCTCGTAAGACTAGAATTAATTGAAAAGATATCCACCATATTTTTGACAGCAACACCATCAAATAGATAGGCAAGAATTTGAGAATTTAGAAGTGACAGGAGCACATCAATGGTACACACCAACGTACACACCAGGTGTATCAAAGAGGGTAGAAAATATTGCTGCAGCGTTGCTACAGCAGCATAAGATTGCTTTCTGACAATTTCATCTAAAGCTCATTTGCCAATAACCTCCGTAGTCATTAGGGTTAAACTATCTAAGTAGTCAAGATAACAATTTTAGTATCTATCATCACAAAAAATGCCTCTGTTTGAAGTTCTAAATATACCTTAGGTGGACCTTGGATTGGACCGTAGAAATATGATAGATTTGTTTGAAAAAGTACCAAAATGTCAGATGCCATGTTCAGACATATGGCAGAAACAGATTCGACTAATGGAGAGGAAGATCACCACAGAAGTGTCACTAACAGATTGGACTCACCAACCGAGATCCCAGACTCCCAGTACATCTTACAGATGATTTACTATAGTAATCAATAATATTGAAAAATCTTACATGACCACTGCATAAGGCATTATATCAAAGCTCATTCCATACCTTTCATCAGGTATCAGATAGACCACTGCAAGTAGCACCAGAGAATTTCATGTTGTAGCTGATTGGCCCAAAATCAGAGGATCGTTATATCTTTAGACAGTTAACAGGACTATGTGAAGCTTTAGACTGTTAATTCAGTTGAAGATTTAGACCGTTAACAGGCCTATGTGCAGTGATAGGTTAATTGCTATTGTCTAACTGCACCAAACTGAAATCAAACTCACAGATTCGCTTCTTGAAATCAAACTCACAGGAAGGCAACTTGATAGGTACAAGTACGTGATCAGTAAAGCCGTACCTGATTCAATTACAATTGCCGACCGGCCTCTGCTCTCGATGGTGCCCCTCCTCGGCGCTCCCTCTCCAACCTCCGCCCCTCCTTCCCAGTCAATGACCTTGCGGGGAGGGCAGTCGCAGTAGGGATGACGGGAAGGGCAGTCGCTGTTGGCGCCCTGATGGTGGTCGACGCCGCGCACCGTCCGGGGGCCGGTGTCGGCTGCTGCCGCGATGAGGACGGCGAGCGCAGCGTGGCGAGCGGCTTCGTGGGCGTCGGGCGGAGTGTCGTGCACCGGTCTGGGGCTTCGGTGTCGAGACTGCTGCCGCCGACGACGACGGCGAGCGCAGCATGGTGCAGAGCGGCTTCGCGGGGCCGTCGGGGCAGAGTGCGTTCAGGGCCGAGGTCGGCATCGACGCCGTGGAGGGCACCGTGGAGCCAGAACGACGGAGAACGCAGCTGGATTTTGGCGCTTGGTGCGTCGCGTTAGAAGCCATAGGAGGAAAGGTTTGGCGTTGAAAGGAAGGAAAGGAAAAGGAAGGAGTAAAGATTTCCAAACGGGCCGTGCCGGCACGCCCGCCTCGCCGCTCGCTCGCACGGCCCGCCTCGGCCGGGCCCGTAGGCACGATACAGGTACCGTGCCGTGCCGGGGCGTGCCACCGTGTTGAGAATCGGCACCGGCACGGCCCTATGGCTGCCGTGCCGTGCCGTGCCGTGCCGGCCAGCACGCAGCCCGGGCGTGCCCCCGTGCCAGCCCTGGCACTATACCAGCAAACACATAATATGTCATTCAAATCAGATTTTTGAGATCTCAACATCCATTCTTTCAGATTTTAACAGAAAAGTCTAAGTTCAACAGAAAACAGCAGAGACAAGTATGATCAAACTTAATATATTAAGGGGGAGCTGTGCAATGGCTGCCTCATTAAAAACCTATTTAGGCAAAACTCACCCTTGTGAGAAACCCTAAATAGGAAAAGAGTACAGCCAGCTCCCCATTAAAATGTTCATTACATCCATCATCACCACACAGGTCCAAGTCTTAGTTATTACTGAGCCATTACAAAAATAGAGATGGGATCTAATCCACATCAAGATTAAGTCCCTCAAATGCATCCGCCCGACTCCACATCGACCACCAAGTCTTTTAATCTGGCCTCAAAGCATTCTCCCAGTCCTTGATGCGGGGAAAGAGCTTCCACACTTTCGGGGTTGAGCCTCCGGCGCCGCTCCTCGATGATCCCGCCGTTAAGCTAAAAGTGGACCGTGATGAAATCAGAGAAACAGGGACTGTAAAAATGTCTTTAGCAAGTATTGAAAGAACAGGATAAGTAAGTTTGTGCTCATGCCACCAACTCATGATGTCAAACTTATCATCATCCAACTGGCTCACAACATCACAGTCCAAGTAAGATGCAAGTTCACTGCATGAACCAGAACTTGCTGCCTGCAGTAAAGAAGTGGCAGAAACACCCCTGGAATGATCAAGACTGGAAGGGAGGGAAGGGCAGGCATCTCCAACAGTCATATCATCATCATCATAGATTTCAGCCCAAGCTGTCCTCTTCTTACCAGCCAGGGATGTAGGAACAACCCTTTTTAACCTTGTGGAGCCATACATTGCTTCACACCTGTTATACATTTTAAACAGAAGAGCTCTAGTGTCCAGAAGCTTATTAGTGTGTAGTCGTGAAAAAAAAAAAGAGTATGCAACTTTCTAAGCACAGCTTGGAATCCCTTCATTTTAGCTCTAGGATCCAATATGAATGCAATAGAATAAAGGTCAGGTATGTTCTTCCAGTACTTATTGTATTTGTCAATCATAGGCTGGATAATAGGTCTGAGGTGCTCATCATGCTGGTACCTATGCAGGTGTATAGCAATCTTAACAAGATGATGCATTGCTAATGGAGAAGTAGGATAGTAAACACCAGACAAAACAACAGTGGAGTTATAGAACAGCTCAAGAAACAACAAGATCTTTTTTCGCCATAGCCCAATGATTCTCGGTCAAAAGGAAACCAGCAGACTGAGCTCTAGGATAATTGGCCTCAATAAATGTATTGAAACTACTCTTGTGAGGCAGCAAGTGTTTAATCATCAGATAGGTAGAGTTCCACCTAATATCCATGTCTAATCCAAACTTTCTAGGTGTAACACCACTAGCAATGCAATAACTCTTATAGGCAGCAATTCTTTGATTAGAAGAGTTCAAAAAAGAGATTGCTGTTCTTATATCCTCTAGGAGAGGATTAACAGCAGCCAATGCTTCTTTCACAATCAGATTCATAATATGAAGAAAACAACGTTGATGCAAAAACAACTCAGAACCCAAATACTCTTTGAGTATAGGTTTGAGTTTATCCATGGCATTTTTGTTTGCGTAAGAATTGTCCAATGTAATGAGAAAAAACCTTGCTAAGTACACCAAAGTCATTCAAAACAGATTCAATACGCTCGGCAATGTTCTCGGCATTATGGGACACATCAATCAACCTTAAACCAAGTACCCTTTTCTCCAATTGCCAATCAAAGCATTAATGACATGAGCCACAACAGATAGGTAATCTTCTTTGGCCTTTCCGGACCAAATATCGAGGTAATAGCAATGGAAGAAACAGATTTATCCTTCAAAAAGTCCATCAATGCAACACGTTTCTCATTGTAATATTTAAACATGTCTCTACTGGTGGTTTGCTTAGAGACGGTGAAAAACTAGGGTTATGAGCTCTTTTGATGTAATCTTTAAAAGCCTCGGTTTCACCAATCAAAAGGGGTAGGTCCAATCTAGCAAGCATTCTAACCAGTTCAACACGAGCTACTTCAGAACTATACTCCTAACGACGAACAGTACCATCGTAATTAAAAGCAATATGAGTCCGAGTCATGCCACGGGTTTTCTCCAATTTCTTAGCACACTTAGCAATATGTCAAGTAAGGTGGCCGCTGCCGATTAGCGTAGTAAGCGCAGTAGCGCTTACGGCAATGGAGGCAAGTGGCAAAGATACCCGATATCCCTACGCCCGGGGATAGGATTCTTTTGTAGTGCTTCTCAAAATCGCCCCGCACAGCGTAAGTAGAAGGTCGATTGGAACCGACAAGTAGGCTCGCCATCGCCATCGCGATCGACCTCATCGGGCCGGGCGAGTCGAAGTCGCCTACCGAAGAGGATCGGCAAAGACCGCCGTCGTCGAAGAGCTCATCATCCTCCTCATCATCCCCGCCATCCCGCATTATGCGCATCTCATCGTCGGGTGTGGTCCAACTCACCAACTTCGTGAATGCCGAAAAGCCGCGGGCATCTCAACCTCCGCCGCCCTCCCCGGTACCTCGACGGCCGCAACAACGTAACTTGGTTAGCAAGCAAAGCAAGCAAGAACAGAGGAAGAACAGAGGAAAGGATTAGGGTTAGATTAGGGTTAGGGTTACGACTTACCACTACGGCCGGAGCCCCGGAGACGATGCGGCGGATGAGGTAGCCCTGCAGGCCTGGCCCCCCGGTTCCTCGACGGTTCCAGCCATGGCTGGAGACCGGAGCCCCGGAGGTGGCCTCGGCCGTCGGTCGACGGAGTGCAGGACCGTTCCCAGATTCAGCCAGGATGCGGACCACTTCCCTCAATCGACGCTCGGGGATGATGAAGAGAGGAAAAGAGGGCCGTGCCGTGTCCCCGAGCCAGCCGGCGGAGGCCGCCGGAGAAGAGGAAGAGGGAGAACAGAAGATTGAAGAAGGAAATCACCAGATCTGGTCACCTCACGCCCCTCACCGAGCACCCACCCGAGCACCATGGTCACGGCGGCGACGACTAGCCACCGGAGAAGAAGAGATGCGAGGAGGAGAG
The DNA here is from genome assembly GCA_015847255.1 of Hyparrhenia diplandra. Lineage (NCBI taxonomy): Eukaryota > Viridiplantae > Streptophyta > Magnoliopsida > Poales > Poaceae > Hyparrhenia > Hyparrhenia diplandra. The sequence continues at coordinate 151,133 of JADLZK010003742.1, forward strand.
GAGCTAGGGTTAAGAACGACGGGAGGAAGAGCGACGGCGGGCGGCGGCGAGGATGCGGTTGGGGGTGGGGGATGGGGAATAGGGCTAGGGTTGGGCGGGGGCCCGCCCTATATATATGCCAATCCCCCCCCCCCTCCCCCGCTCCCATCCAACGGCTATAATAGCCCCCCCCCCATCCAACGGCCGTGCCGCCCGTTGAGCCGGGCCGCACGGGCCCGCGCCCTGACGGGCTGAAAACTCAGCCTGCACGGCCCGTAGCGGGCCGGGCCAGCACAGCACGTTTTGGGCCGGGCCGCACCGTTTTAGGGCCGTGCTAAATAGGATCGGGCCCGTGCCGCCCAGCCGGCTTGGCCCTGTTTGGAAATCTTTAGGAAGGAGTGCGGAGATTGCGGAGCAAATTCATCTCGCGGTATGACAAAGGATGCGGGCAAAGTATGACGACGGGAGGGTGGACACCCATACATTAATCCTGCAGATCGAGAAGGTTGAGGAGCAATCTGGAGACGTTCATTTGAATAGATTTGAACGCAGAGAAGTTGGTGCATTAATAGGGTAGATAGATTAATAGGAATTTTTTTATTAGGTTCTGCTTAGGGACGTTAACTGAAATAAAAAAAATCAATGTTTCACAAGTTGGAAAAACAAATGAGCATGCTATGAATAAAGTGTGCAGCCACATTCCTCCACAGATTTTGTTTTAATCGGGAACATAAGGACAATAAATCAATGGTACAATTATATTGTGTTCAGGCACCTTTTTTTTTTTGTGGCAGGTGTTCATGCCACCGTTAGGAAGCGGCCAGAGGGTTTTGGAAGGAACGAATAGAAGAGATCGAAACTAACGAAGTTACGTACCATCGTTGCACGATAAATAAGGATGAAAGGTGCTAAGGGTGAACCGTTATGAAAAAAAAAAATATAATAAGGACGAAAGGAGTTACAAAGACCTCCGATCCGGTTCATCACAGTCTGGTTTAATTTCCAGATGCTTTCAGAGCTCTGAGTATGATATCGCCTGCTTCAAATTTGATCCGGTCTAGTCGTTCTCGATCTGGACCCTCAGGCCTCAGGTTGCACCAAGATTCTTGTATGCTTCTGATCGGCTGAGTCTTCTTGAGGCTACAACTCGCGCAGACCTTCCTGTGCGAAATGATAAGGACGTGACACGGGCACAGGATGCGGATCAAGACGCACGGAAAGCGAGCCAAGTGTACCGCTAGGTGATGTTGTGCATTCAAGTATATTATTGTCACTTCCTGAAGCCTCTCCTTCCTATATCTCCGCTAAGAAAATTCAACATAGATAGTTGATAGTGTTCTGTGCCTTTGATTCCATGCACATGCCGAATAATCAGAATACACATCCTGGTTACTTATATATATAGAAGTTTATTTCAGCTTTTGAATGGGCAGCTTTCTCGAGCTTAATATGTTGGACCAAGTTGCCGCTGTATGCTGTGTGCATATAAAAAGAAGAGAGGGGAGCTAGAATGCACAACATTCTAATGCAGCAGCATGTTTACAGTGCCAAAATTTACAGTGATCTCATAAATTAATTATGCCAACTACAACTATATAAATTGTTTTCTACATCCTGGCTACTTATATAGAAGCTTTCTGATAAAAGCAGGTTTTGGCACTCGTTCACTTCTCAGTAGTATGCTTCAGAGAACCGTCTCACCGGCCTTTCTAGCTTCTCCACAGCACAGGTCATCCAATTTCACAACTCGCACACATTTTCATCCTTTGTCTCTGACTGGAACAGTCTCCGCCGTAAGATGCTCCACCACGATGCACCCAAGTGCCCACATGTCAGCAACGGGCATTTGGGGGTGGAGGAACGGACGTGCTTCTCCATCCATGTCCGCTAATTAAATCGTCTTTTGCCAAGTCTGACTGAAATGCAAAATAATCTGTATATGCATTTGAGAATCTCAGAAGCTTTGCTACAATTTAATTCCACATGCCACCCAAGCCTATCTAGCTGGTGGCCTTTTGATATGCAATGGCATTTCCACACTCAGCTGGTGGCCTTCCTCTTTCCTTGTAGTGCTAGTCCTACCAGGGCACCCCACTGCTTGCATTTGAGCCTATATATCATATCAATCGGTCTCATAATACAGTTGCTCTAAGCAAGCTATGTAACTGGACCTTCTCTGCACCAAGGATATTTAATATGTCAAGCTTATGAAATTACGTGCTCTGTACATCAGGTCACAAGTGCAATAAAAGCACAGTAGGGGCACCTTGCCCCTCCTGTTTTCCCTCCAAAAAAAATATCAGGTCACAAGCTTAAAGTAACTTTGGCTAGCTAGTGTATGCTTGTACGGGCAATGAAAATTTTAGGGGAATTGCAAAATTCTTAAATTTATGAACATTTTTTTGGCCCTTCCTTTATTTTCACGCCAGCTCCGCCACTGTATCTAGTCTGTTCTCGATCTGGACACTAGAAGCCAACAAACGACGACCCTCAGGACTCAGGTTGCACCAAGATTATTGTTCTTGACACAGAAAACATGCTTCCGATCAGCTCAGAATCGTTGAGGCTACAACGTGCGCGGGTCTTCCTGTGCCAAATGAAAAGGACGTGAGCCAAGTGTACCGCAAGGTGATGTTGCGGATTCAAGTATATTATTGCCAGTTCCTGAAGCCTCTCCTTCCTATATCTCCGCTAACAAAATTCAACATAGATAGTTGATAGTGTTCTGACCCTTTGATTCCATGCACACGCAGAATAATCAGAATACGTACATATCCTGGCTATTTATATAGAAGTTTTTTTCAACTTCTGAATGGGCTGCTTTTCTCAAGCTTATTAATATGATGAACCAAGTTGCCTCTGTATGTTTTGTGTATATAAAGAAGAGAGGGAGCTGGAGGTCGATGTGCAAAGACGACATCAAATAAAGATGAGCGGAGCTAGAGATCATGATATGCGTAGACATCAAAATTGACAGTGTCCCTAATGCAATAGCAGGTTTACAGTGCCAAAATTTACAGTGATCTCATAATTATTTCCGCCAACTACTACTATGTAAATTGTCCTACATCCTGGCTACTTATATAGAAGCTTTCTGATGACGGCAGGTTTTGGCACTCGTTCACTTCTCAGTAGTATGATGCTTCAGAGAACTGTCTCAGTGGCCTTCTGGGTGGAAGCTTCTATATATTTGGGGCACATGCACAGTCCATTGATTTTCTTTGGAGACAGAGCATGGTGCACATGCACAGTCTATTGATTCCCTTCTTTTATTTATGGGTAAGAATCAACTTCATTTGGGAGAACTAATGGCTCCTCTCGTATTTGGAGCTTTTTCGGCGGCAACCGCACAGACAAGGGGAGTTGGGGAGCGGGCAGGAGATTCTAGGTTGTTTTGCCAAACTGACGCTCCTGATTGATCGGCAGTGAGAACTGACAACTTGGGATAACTTAAACAGTACCCATATTAAGTCCACCATTGGCACACTAAACCAACATGATAATACGACAATTGTCAGCGGTTCAACTACTATTAAATTCTTCTGGAAACAAGTCAAAATAACCTCAACTGTACGTGACAGTTTTCTTCCTTCTCATTCATATAAATGCAAAAAAAAAAAAAAAAAAAAAAAACATTCGCCGTGTAGCATTTGTCTATATCAGGAACTGTAGAGATCAAATCTGTGCACTGCCACTTTCGAAGTAGCATTGAAATGGCTTTGCATTTCAAAAAAGAAATGCTATTCAAAGACAAGGCGTGGATAACGCTAATCTGCTTGAATATTTTTCATTGATTCATTAACACAATGAAAACAATATACAATTTGGACAAGCATATATCTGTACTCGTCTGAACAATATTAAAACTACTTATACTACTTTTAAACTACATGTAATACCTAATGAAGCTACCATGGTTGCACGACAAATAAGGACGAGAAAGGTGTTGGGGTGAACCGTTATGAAACAAATTATAATAATGAGGAAATTAAAGGTGTTACAAAGACCTACGATCCGGTTCATCGATCACAGGCTGGTTTAATTTCCAGATGCTTTCGGAGCTCTGACTATGATATCACCTGCTTCAGATTTGATCCGGTCACGACTAGTCTTCTGCATCTGGACACTAGAAGCCAACAAACAACGACCCTCAGGCCTCAGGTTGCACCAAGATTCTTATTTTGACACAGAACACATGCTTCCGAATGGCTCTGACTTCTTGAGTACAACGCTAGTTGCTTCTGGTCATCGCACGCGCGTCTTCCTGTGCCAAAATCATAATATGGACGTGGCTGGGGCACAAGCTGCGGATAAAGAGGGACGCTAAGCGAGCCAAGTGTACCAGAAGGTGATGTTGTGCATTCGAGTATATTATTGTCAGTTCCTGAAGCCTCTGCTTCCTAAATATCCGCTAACAAAATTCAACATAAATACTTGATAGTGTTCTGAGCCATTCACCATGCCCACTCAGAATAATCAGAATACACTACTGTATATAGAAGTTTGTTTCAACTTTTGAATGCGCTGCTTTCTCGAGCTTAATATGATGGACCAAGTTGCCTCTGTATGTTGTGTGTATATAAAGAAGAGGGGGAGCTCGAGGTCGATGTGCAATGAGTCGACATCAAATAAAGATGAGCAGAGCTAGAGATCATCCATGTGCATAGATATCAAAATTTACAGTGTTCCTAATGCAACAACTTTAATTGATCTCATAATTAATTCCGCCAAACTGCAACTATATAAATTGTTTTCTACAACCTTGGCTACTTTTATCGAAGCTTTTGGATAAAAGCTGGTTTTGGCACTCGTTCCCTTCTCAGTAGGATGATGCTTCAGAGAACCCTTCTTGGGTGGCAGCTTCTCTGTTTATTGTAACTGCATTTTCTACACGATCAGAGCATGGTGCACATTTTTTGGAAAAGGGAAATTTTATTAATTTCAAGAGGTTACATCAAGGTGATATAACGACTTGAACATTCCCGGCCTCTGCCCAAGAGGCACACAACCTTTAGAGTTTGAAAGAAACTATACACACTAATGAGTGTCAATCTTAAGACTAGACCGCCACCCATGTGCTGGGAAAAATTGGCCACTCGCTCCAAGAACCGAGATGCCACTACAAACACCTTCTCGGGAAATAGGCTGTTCAAGGATAGCCCACGAGCAGAACCATCGAGAAGAGTACCTGCAAAAAGGAAGATCATTTGTTTTCAAAAACATCTGCATTTCTGCATAACCAGACAAACCAACACAAGGCGCCGCCGTGCCAACCAGAACAAGTGATTTAAACTCTTTTGGCATCCCAATCAGCCATCCCCCAAACATACTAGTTATACTAGATGGCTTTTTAGTTCCCAATGCTGCACATACAAGATCCATTTAATTTCTGGATTTGAACGTAGAGACAATGTTGCGGCTTGCTAAGTTGAATTAACGAGAATTGTCATTTCTACCAGCTGAGTGAGTAGGGACAAAGCATTTTCTTCGGAGACAGAGTATGGTGCAGATGCGCAGTCCATTGATTTTCTTTTTTTTTTTCTGGGTAAGAATCAACTTAATTCATTGGGGAGAACTAATGGCTTCTCTCGTATTTGGGGCCTTTTCTACCGCAATGGCACCGACAACAGACAAGGGGAATTGGGGAATGGGTGGGTGATTATTCTAGGTTGTTTTGCCAAACTGACGCTCCTGATGATCGATCATTGGCACACCAAACACACATGACAATACGACAATTGTCAGCGGTTCAAACACTATTAGATTCTTCTAGAAACAAGTCAAAATAACTGCAACTGTACGTGACAGTTTCTTTTCTTTTCATCATTCATATAAATACAGAAAAAAAACATTCGACGTGTAGCATTTGTCTATATCAGGAAATGTACAGATCAAATCTGTGCAATGCCACTTTGGAAGTAGCATTGAAAGGGCTTTGCATTTCAAAAAAGAAATGCTATTCAAAGACAAGGCGTGGATAACATTAATCTGCTTGAATATTTTTTCATTGATTCATTAACACAATGAAAACAGTATACAATTTGGACGAGCATATATTTGTACTCGTCCGAACAACTATTAAAACTACTTATACTAGTTTTAAACTACAAATACTATCTATAAACTACTTATATTAATCAAAATATGATCACCTCACTAAGAGAATCATCATCGCTTCGCTGGCTTGAGAGGAGGGGCGAGTCAATGTCGGCCGGGGTCACCGTCGTCGTCTTCATCGGCGCCCGCTGCCGTCCTCCTCCGGATCCTCCTACTTCGAGGCTCAAATCAGAATCCCAGGGTCGTCAGAGGACATGTCCTCGGAGGAGTGATGGGACGCCTTATCGCCCCTCGCTGGACAACTCACTGCTTGGATACCTAATGGGGTTGTCCGACATTTTTTCCATACTTAATTAATTTTCATAATTAGTAAGTGCGGTAAATATTTTCCATGGGAGGAACCAGTAGCTCTCCTCCAAGCACCGTAACAAAGCTCTATATTATATTGTGTTGAGAGGGACCGTTATGAAACAAAATATAATAAAGATGAAAGGTGTTACGAAGACCTCCAATCCGTTCGTCAGTCTTCTTTAATTTCCAGATGCTTTGCCAGCTTTGAGTACGATATCACCTACTTCAGATTTGATCTGGTCATGAGCTATCTAGTTGTTCTCTGGACAGTAAAGGCAACCAAACAACGCCATTCAGGCCTCCAGTTTGCACCAAGATTGTTGTTCTTGACACAGAACATGCTGCCGATCGGCCGATATTTCTTGGGGCTACATCGCCAGTTCTCATCGCACGCCGGTCTTGCTTTGCTAGATGGTGAGGACGTGGCTGGGGCAGAGTCCGGAGGTCAACTTCGCCTGGGTTGACACTGATAAACATGATGTAGTAGCATCTGGAGCCAATCTCGAGGGTTCGCTGAGCACGACATCTTCTGGGAAGGCATGGTGACGTTGTGTATTCAAGTATATTATTGTCTTTTCCTGAAGCCTCTGCTTCCTATATGTCCGCTAACAAAATTCAATGTAGATAGTTGGGAGTCTTCTGAGCCTTTGATTCCATGTCCTGCAGGCTACTTATAGAGAAGTTTCGACTGTCGAATGCGCTGGTTTCTCGAGCTTAATATGATGGACCAAATTGCCTCAGTATGTTGTGTATATATAAAGAAGAGGGAGCTGGAGGTCGATGTGCAAAGATAACATCAAATAAAGATGAGCGGAGCTAGAGATCATCCATGTGCACAGACATCAAAATTTACAGTGTTCCTAATGAAACAACATTGATCTCATAATTAATTTCCGCCAACTACGTACAACTACATAAATCCACATTACAAACTTAGACATGTACTACTACGTACATCAATGGTTATGCTACACTGTCCAATCATTAACGGAGGCAGTCACAAAATTCAACTGTCCCTGGGTTTTTTGAAGTATACGTTTCATTTATGGAGGTGGTAAAAAACTGCCCGTCTCCTAAACTTGATTTATGGACAGGGTAGAAAATTTCTCGTTTTCTAAAATGAATATATAGAGGCATATGCCTATTAAGAGTTTCATAACGAGGGAGGAGGCACCCCGGTGGTGTGTGGCATTTTGGAAGTAGCATTGAAAGGACCTGTTTTGCATTAAAAAACAAATCTCCCATTTAAAAACGAGGCCTGGGCATCGTTAATCTGCTCGAACTTCATTGATTCACTAACACAAAGAAAATAATATACAATTTGGACGTGCACATAATTGTACTCGTCTGGATACATAATTAGTAACCTAAACTATTAAAACTACTTACAAACTATAAATAATATGATCATCTTACAAATAAAACCATCCTCGCTTCGCTCGCTTAGGAGGAGGCGAATCGAAAATGGGGTAGTTGGCAGCGCCCACACCGTCCTCCTTCTCGTCTTTGTCATCCTCCTCCGGATCCTCCTTCTCAGAGCTAAACAGGGGCTCAAATCAGAATCCCAGTGTCTGAGAATATGTTCTCCTCGGAGGAGTGAAGGAGCAAACATACAATTAGACTACATCAAAGCAACAGATTACATAGGAGTCGGTATATACTGTTTACGTCACTCCCATCTCCCAGCTATCTCAGACTTGAGGACGCACAAACTGAATCTCCGAGCTAGGAATCGTTCCCAGGAGGAATCGTTCAAACACAGCAGTCGGCAGTCGGCAGCCCCTTGGTCGTCAGGATGTGTTTCAGCTAAATAGAAGATAGAAGAGTCATTGCATAACGTGGATTACTGAAGCCTCCCAAACCTAAATTCTTAGGTAGCATGGAACCATTCCTCCCAGATTATTACTATGGTTCGGTTCTGTATTCTGAGTTCTAACATGCATGGTCTATATATAACGAGACGGAGGAAGCCGCCGGAGGGGAGCAGGCCAATGCTAATTGGAACTTTTTTTGACCAATATCAGTCACTAATTTTAGAGTTGTGTTAAATTGGCTGAGCAGAGCAAGCATGCACTAGTATAGGGTGGACCTTTATTCCCGGTTCTATTGGGGCTTTATTCCTGGTTGTAGAACCGGGAATAAGGGTTGGACAGTAAAGGTAAACGAACGGGGAATAAAGGTATGACTTTATTCCCGGAGAATAAAGTTCCTGGGTGTGCTGCGGTGGCCTGTCGAGTGGCCTTTTACTCCCGGTTGGGGATTCGAACGGGAATAAAAGTACCTTTATTCCCCGTTCAATTACGAACCGGGAGTAACCACGTTTTTGGGCTCGAGAAGAGAAGTCCTTTGTGTAGTAGTGATGATAATAATGAACATGTCTTGAGTATGGACCATTTGTAACTTGTAGATGACAACTCAACTGCATCAGTGCGAAATGGAGAAGAAAGAGAAATGCTTGCTTAGGCGAACCAAATCAGTCCACTAGTATATTTGTTATCATCGTCCACTGAAAGGACTCCTCTATTATCCCAAAGATGAACATATAGAACTTGAACGAAGTCAGCAAAGAATGTGACTTGTTTCTGTAGGTGTGTAGACACATCCAACACATTAGTGGAGACGATCGAGATCTAAAACGAAATTCAAGATCAATCAGCTGATGAACATTTTTAAGATCTGAGTTATCTTATCTTCGAAAGCAGCTTGAAGAGCTGTAGCAGCAGAATGCACACAGAGACTAAACTTGCATCAGCAAAGGAGAGAATGTGCGAGGAAGAATTCCTAGAGACCAACACCGGTGAGAAGTTCACTTGAAAATTTAAGTGCTTTGAAACCTCAAATTGAGAAGAACGGCCAGGTGAAAACACTGTCCTATCCATTCCATTCAATCAGAGACAAAGGACCCAGCTTCCCAAAACTGCACGCAATGCTAGCAGCTAGCGATGTTGCTCCACAGCATAGGGGGTGGGTGGCGAGGGTCCTCGACTCCTCGGTAAAGCCAGAGTTCTCTCCTCCAATTGGTATTGCTCCAATCCTGAACAACACCAATCCTATGCCAGGAAAGTGTTGTTCTAGTTCGTGACAAGCTGGCCCACAAACAGAAGTCATCAAGAAAGAAACAACACATCGTTTATTACTGATGCCTCCAAAGCCTAAATGATTGAAGCTGATGATACCAGAGCCTTGATCATTTCCTATAATTTATGCAATCTCCTACCAGATCAGTGCCTCATATGTGCTCAGTTCTCAGACACCATGGGTAATTCCTTTGACCTTGATGACAACCTAGAAATCCAGAACTATATGCTACTCATTCTTGAGTTATACACATATATGTGCCATTTTATAATTTGTAGGCATGTCTGCCTGCCTCAGCCGGCTAGTAAAAAAAGATTCATTTATAGTGTTAACCACTCAAAATGTTCAACAGCGAAAGCACATAAGGTTTTTCAAGTGATTTACTATAGCAACTTTGTGAAGAAGGACGATTGACTTAATGTAGGATCTCAACTGAAGTGTGTGGCGCCCTAAATGTCATAAAGACTAGAGCTATCTGTTGCGTGCAACAGTATTGATGGTTTTGTTTCATAGTGTGTGAGAGGAAACTTCACTGCAACAAGAACAACCATTGTGATATATTACCTATTATTAGAAATGGCTTATTAATCTTATTAAAACGTTTTGGCTTTTCATCTACTATACAGGGAACAATATTAAGCTCTTCCATAGGTGAGTCATCAATAATTTCTGTCACAAGTGTACAGCTAGTGTGCATGCTAATTATTATGTGTTCAAACTTGGGAAATTATACTGAACCCAACTTGAATCTTAGTGTACATCAATATATAGGCCCGTTGAACTCGGGCAGATTTTGAGTATAGAAATTGAGAAGAGTCGAGGATAGAAAATTTCTATAGTAAATTATTGCAAAGAGACATCTAAGCTGCTCCCGACTCATTATTTTCTATCCAATTAGGCGTGTTTCATATATTTCTGCTACGTTGTGTGCGGCAGCTATATGGCTATTGCCTATTTACAGATCATGCAAAATCCACCGGTAAACAGATTTGCTAACCAGAGAGATAGAACATTGCCTGCGCCACAAGGGTGTCACAAGGAAGAAATTAAAAAGATGAAAATCAGTCATAAAAAACAGAGCAGAAAAGCGCACAGTGATAGAAAATTGAAGTCACCATGTGAAATTTTTTAGGAAAGCTGGAGGGGCTGAGGACACAATGCTGGCAGCGATGTTGCGCGATGGCAAGGAGCCCAAGTCCATAGTTGGCACGCCATGAGCTCGACCTCCTCTACAACCTCCGTTGGTACCACAGAGGACGACATTGGCGGGGTGGGCGGCGAGGGGCCTCGGTAAATCCAAAGTTCTCTCCTCCGATTGGAGTTTCACATATTTCTGCTAAGTTGTGGTGCTAAATTACTTATCTGCGCTATAGCTGGCTTGCCTGGCTATTGCCTAATTATTGCTGATGTGAAATCCACCGGTAAACAGATTTGCTAACCGGAGATATAGAACATTTGGTTTCAGTGCCCAGGCCACAAGGGTGTCAGAAGGAAGAAATTAAAAGATGAAAATCAGTCACAAAAAACGGATCGAGCAGAAAACGTATAGTGACAGAAAATTAAGGTACCACATGACTTTTTTAGCAAGTCAATAATTTAACAAGACAAAATAAAAGGTTACAACACACAACAAAGCAGAGCAGGGTAGAGAGGATTAAGCAAGAGAAGAGTGGAATAAAGTACAAATGAGAGCGCAGCTGTGAGCGAGGTGGAAGACACTGCTCCAATGAGACCCGGCTCAGTAGAACAACCTCCTGCGACGAGCATGAGCCTGGGATCGAGCCCGTACATCAGCAATCCTATGTTGGAAAAATCCAGTTTGTCTGAATGGAACCTAGCCCTGAAATGAACGTTGGAAAAACCTGATTGCACATCCTAGATTATTGATGCCTCCCACGCCTAAATGATTTGAACTGGCGTTCCAGCAGCTTGATCAAATGCAAGCTTTCCTGGATGTGCAATGCCTCGGACCTTGGTGACAGCCTAGCTATCCACAACTGTGCTACTCACTCTTGAGTTCGTATGAGCCCTTCTATAATTTATAGTGCAATGCCTCAGACCTTCTTGGCAGCCTAGCTACCATATGAGCACTTCTATAATTTATAGGCACGTTTGTGTCAGCCGGCTTGTCAAAAGAAAATATGCTATTTGTAGTGTTAACCACTGAAAATGTACAGTAGAGCCGCCAAAGCAGATAAGGTTTTCCCAGCGAATTACCAGCAACTGTGTGAAGGACGACGATTGACTTAATATAGCATGTAAACCAAAGTGTGTGGCCTGAAGTTCATAACGACTACTAATTAATAAAGATCTCTGATAGCCTAGGCTATATGGTATGTGAGAGGCAAACTTCCATGCAACCAGAATTATTCAACGTGGCTTAATGTTTTTTTTAGAAATTTTTTACAATAATTGAGGAAAAATTCAATGGCTGAGAACGGCCGATCCGACGGCTACAAAGGCTGGAGGCAATGGGAGGCAAAGGCACGGAGACAAAAATTGCCTCCCTGTTATGTCTATGACAGTGGACCATAGAACAAAAAATCGCCTCCGGTTGCCTCCGCAAAATGGACGGATTAAGAATGGTCGGTAATTACATTCTTGTAAAAAAATCGATCAAGAGTAAAATGGTAACTACAACTACTATGGTCGGTAATTGCCCCTCGTCGTAGGCGCCGTCGTCTAGATACCGCGATCCGGCCGGGCTCCGCCTAGAACTGAGAGCAGTGCAAGTTGAGCACGGGCTGCTCGATCGATCGGGCGCCGGGCGAGCGATCGGGAGACGGGCGATCGGCGTTGCGGCGAACGCGATGTTGTAGGCGGACGTTCACGCCTGCAAATCGATCGGAAGGCTGCACTGATATGCATGATCGAGTGGGAGCCATGGCCACGTGATGACCTTGGAATTTTCTTTCCGATCCATGCATGGCGACCTTGATTTATCTATCGCGCCTATTGGCTGCAAGCTGCATGCAACTGCTGCTTTGCGACCGACCAGCCTGGACCTGCCGCCGTTCCGACGATCTGTCGGCGGCGAGGGGCCAGCTTCGCGATTTTGACGTAGAGTGAATTGGGATCTCTGCGGGAGTCCGCTGCGGGTTAGGAGGGGGTGCCGGTGGGTGCGGGTGGGGTAAAATCTTCACAATGACTGTGTTACCCTTTGAGTTGAAAAAAAGAATTTATGGAAGGCAATAGTAGACAATGGTAGGCAAAATCAAGTATCGTAAAAGGGTCCGTTTTTTAAGGTCACCAGGGGAGAGCGTCCCCAACATAAGATATTTAGTTTGTCCAAAGACAAGGAATTGATCAAAAACCCTGTTGAAATCGTTTGTCACGCCTGTGCCCTCATGACCTACTAGACAAGCCAGTATGATGAAGATGAAAGAAAGGAGATGGAGGAAGGCGATAACACCATGTTGAAGATGGCCAAAAAAGATCCTTGCAACTCAAACTACCAGGTAGATGAATCAGATGTTACATCTGGAAGATGATTCACATGATGGGATGGAGAACTGAAAGAAATGTCAAGATCTGATGGTGGAGCAGGTTAAGCTCTCTCAAGATGATGGTAGTTCTGTTGGGCTGAATGTGGTTCAGTCAGCAACTCTTTTGAACTGTGCCTGTTGTGGCTAGTAGTTTCTTTTGTTAGTTTGAAGTCAGTTATAATGTCTGTTCAAGCACTGTATCAGGTTTTATGTTTGAGGACTGTTTGGGAACTCAGCATTGAGGTTAGCTATTTTGTTCAGTAGATGTTTAGGGTCTGGGAAAAGCGCCAGCTATGTTGGCTGCTGTTATGTGTGAACACATCTAAAAAACTTTTGTATTTCTGTTTCATTTAAATGGAAAACCGCCATCGGTAAACAGATTACTAACCGGAGATATAGAACATTGGTTTCAGTGCCTAGGCCACACAAGGGTGTCAGAAGGAAGAAATTAGAAAGATGAAATCAGTCACAAGAAACACAGCAGAAACCGTATCGGTAGGGGCAGGCCTCCTGAAACTCCATCCTCTTGCGTTCCTGCACGGGTACGTGGGCTATCAAGTTCTTGTGGAGCGAGCACATCAGCACGAGTACTCGCTTCACCATGCTCTTGTTCCAGGTGTTCAAGGAGGATTTCTAGGTGTCCTAGTACGGTGTTCCTGGTGTTTGAGTACAATATTCCTAGTGTTCGAGTACAAGGTGACGGTGATCAACTACTTGATAGATTGCTAATGTTGTAATTTGTGCCTCTAAACAAGTTCATTTTAATATTTAGGTTGCAAGTTTTTCCCCAATTTATATCCTGCCTGTGCGACATCTTACTATTACTAATTAGAGGCTCCAATGGAGGCTCCACGTTAATTCTCACCAGATGCGCTAAGAAAAAAAGATAAATGCTAGAAATTCTCACATTAATCAGAAAGATCTGGCCATTATTACTATTATTACTATTACTATAACTATTACTAATTGAGGCTCCAATGGAGACTCCTTACTATTACTAATTAGAGGCTCCAATGGAGGCTCCACGTTAATTCTCACCGGATGCGCTAAGAAAAAAGATAAATGCTAGAAATTCTCACATTAATCGAAAGATCCGCCATTATTACTATTATTACTATTACTATAACTATTACTAATTGAGGCTCCAATGGAGACTCCACGTTAATTCTCACCAGATGCGCTAAGAAAAAAGATAAATGCTAGAAATTCTCACATTAATCAGAAAGATCCGCCATTGAATCCAAAGTCTATAACCACCAATGACCATTGGATCTATTTTACTGTCAAGAAAATTACCCACTTCTGCCATTATTAAGATATTATCTCTTTTTTAAAGGAGAAAAAATCATCACATTATGTAAAAATCCATCCACCGAGCCATTGTCTCTTTTTTAAAGGATGAAAAAAATCACGTTATTGGAAATCCATCCACCGAGCCTCCATGTTAAGATATTGTCTCTTTTTAAAGGAGAAAAAGTCACGTTATGGGAAAAATCCATCCACCGAGCCTCCATGTTAAGATATTGTCACTTTTTTTTTTTAAAGGAGAAAAAAATCACGTTATGGGAAAATCCATCCACCGAGCCATTATCTCTTTTTTAAAGGAGAAAAATCACGTTATAGGAAAAATCCATCCACCGAGCCTCCATATTGTTATTTAATAAAATATATTATTCTAACAAAAAAATTGAAATAGGTTATGTAGAGAAAATCTAGATATTCTACCAATGAAATCTGGGTGTTTTACGGGTGTTCTGGACCAATCCCATCTAATTAATCTAGCTCATGGGCAAGGCTTCTTCTCAGGTTCCTCTCTACTACGACCGGCGTTCCACCATTAATTCCGCCCTGGCGGCGCCTGGCTTCCTCACCATCCAAAGGAAGGCACCTGTTCGATCTAGAGGAGCGGTGGACTCCCAGCTCATCTTCATCGTTCCAGGATCCGGGCTTAGATAAAGAATGAGGATGACGACCAGGAGCAAAGGAATCAATGGCGATGGCTTCATCACGTCATCCTCCACTGCAGTTTGGGTGGGAAATAAAATTAATCTGAATGAAGATGAGGACCAGGAGCAAAGGGATCAAGGGCCATGGCTTCATCACGCCATCCTCCGCTACAGTTTGGGTGAGAAATAAAATTAATTTGATTATTATATCTTTTCTGATCCATTCTCGCACAGCAGCTTGCATGCACTTTGGACCGTGTCATATTTGTGGGCACTGAGAAAGTATTGGTCGCAAGAGCTAGATGACCAACAGATTGCGCTACACCACGAGAGACATCGCAACATGAACGGGCCGGTCATACATCATTGGTAGACTACGGCCAGCTAGCCGGTGCCGATCATGCCCCTGTGACCTGAAGATAGAAGGTACGAAGCACGGTCATCGGATACACATGTACATGTGTATGTATCCCGACAAGTGCATTGACAAGTATGTATATGTGCATACGTATAAGAGTGCAAGGAGGCCATTCACGCATTTGTAATTGCATCTGTATTTGTCGAGTCCATTTAGGACAAGTGGCAGGACGTGCGGACAGAAGCAAACATGCAGACTGTTGGCGCCACGACACCCGGCTTCCACGGCATCTACATCAACAATGGAACGAGCCACACCTGCAGACTAAAGGTGCGGTCATCTTTCTAGATCTCATAATTATAAATTAATTTCTGTCTTAAGATGTTCTAAATTTAGCCACCCCATAATTACAATCTGTTTTTTTCTTTTCCAACTACTTATGTTATCCTATTTTTGTTAAAACTTTAGATGAGACTAGACGAAGAAAAGAATAATTGCGGAAAAAATGAACGCAAGTGTCTTGGATTAATCTAAACAAATAAGTATTTTGTATAATACTTATCGTCGTGACTTATAATTTTTTTTAGTGCACTTTAATATACCTTCATTTGATTACTTCGAGTTTATATGTTAATGATGCTAAGAAATTTAGGGGACCATGATCCATGGAGTTAGAAATGAAGCCCATATGAAAAAAAAATACAAACCTCCACAATTACAAAAGATAACTAACTAATCCCATAACATTTGTTTTTAAAGAAGAAAAAATAAATGCTAGAAATTATTGTGTTAATCAGAAATATCTAGCCCTCAAACGAAAAATCTATGTTCACCCATAACCATTGATCTATTTTTGATATCTAAGATATTATCCACCTCTGCCATTATTATATATTAAATAAACAAATATATCTTATTAGGGGAAAACATTTTGAGAAAATCCATCCATCCAAGTGATATATGCGTCCATGGTTAATTAAATATGTTTTTTCATCTCGCCATTATAAATTAAAAAAAGACAGATATCTTTGAGAAAATTCCTCCAACCGAGTGGTATACATCCATGGTTAATTAATTTTTTTCTTGATATCTTTATAATATAAATGATATGGTAGGCACCTAGGTCAATTAATGTCATTATTATTATTTTTTTGCATTATACAAGTTGCAATGGTTAGTAAAATGTAGGCGAGATTATTAGGTCGGGAAAGAAAAATTATGAACATCAGACCCGCTTTTTTCAAATACAAGTCGCACGAGTCACTAGAATATGTAATCTAGCTCGGTAGTGGCAAATAAAGCCGTATTGATAGACTCCTTATTGATCATCAAGTATAATGTTTTTCATCGTGTGTTTATAATAATCTTTCATTGCTTTTGGTTTAAATGCTAATCATAATAAAAAAAATTAGGGTGACAAAATACACGGAGTTATTAATAAAGCATATATAGAAAAAATATATCATTTCAAATATGAAAGTCGTAGTGGCAACCAAAATACAGAGTTATCAGTAAAAGCATACAAAGAAAAACTATGTCATTTCAAATATGAAAGTCGTAGCAAGTGCACAAAAATCCCGACCAGTGGAGAATGGTAAGGTACTCAACTTTAGGTCATGTTTTTCCTATATGAAAGTCATAGCGGCTGCATTGAACTAATATAAAGAAGGTCGAAGATACACAAGTCTTCCAAAGTATAGGTTCCAGTTCTTCAGTACAAACATGCTTTTGAATACAGTAAATATTGACATGTACCTCTCAAATAAATTACTGTTGACTTTATATTTTTATAGTTTTCTATATTTTGATGATCATTATTTGATAAGAACTCATTTGTGTATCATAAGTATCATAGGAGGTACAACACACATTGGACCAATAGAAGAAACAAGAACATACTTCGGAGTGACAAAAATCATGATATTGTACTCATGATCGAGTATTCTTTTGCCAAACTACCAAACTTTATATGTTTACATTCATGTACTGCAACAACCGTAATGAGTTGATGATTGGAGATATGTCCTTATGTTATTGCACAACTTAAATTAGATTAATTTTCCTATATTTCGACACCCCTAAAATTATATTTTTTTCAGTTTGGAATTTGTAGTGGACAAGAAGTAAAGGTTTGATTTTTGGGGGCCAAAGTTGAGCAATACGATGAGAGAGCAAAATCTCATGTCATTGCATTAACATCTACAACGGTGAAATTTTTTTTCCGGTAAGTCTTCATTTAATATCATTACATCAATTATATTAGCCACTCTGAGAAAATAAATAATTGTAATTTTGCGGGGGGTATTCTTTGTCATCAACAAATGCAATACAAGTTTTTATGGATTTGGCAATTCCTGATGATATTGAATGCATGTAACAGGTTAATCAAATTTAAATAGTAGTATTTCCATTTTTATATTTGTATCTTACACTCTAACATGGTAAAATTTCCTTTTATGGATATTTTTAAGTGGTATTAGTATTTGGGAGGTTTATATTGAAAGCACTTAGAAGGAAAATTGGGGAGCACAACAAAAAAACTTTAGAAGAATTAGGTTTGATTGTGTATATGACTAATCAAATAAATCAAGTATGCATTTGATTGAACATTATACACTACTTTCAAAAAGCTTACATGTATAGAAATGATATAAGTATATATATGTGCTTCGAGGATATACTGAAGCCAAACTAAATGCATTTAACACAAAATTTGGATGGTACTACGTTTGATGAAATAGAGGTGTGATTGTAAGCAACAACTTCGCCACGAGTTTAATTTGACCACTACTATATTGCAATAAATGTGGCAACAAAACTCAACCTAAAGCAAAAGATTTAACAGGTTCTACTTTTAATCTAATTTACAACAGAATAATATTTGCAGGTATCAATCTTTTTCGCTGAATAAGAATATTTTTGGATGAACAGCTTCCATGAAGCACATGAAAAGCTAAATCCTAAAACAGCCTTACAATATATTATGACCAATAAAAATAACATATATGTTAAATATGACAATACCATTAAAAAACCTCATTAGGAAAAATAATAATAAAAATTGTTAATTATCAACAAATATTATTAAAAATAAACTAATAATATTGCTATGCACACGGTTCAAACAAAGGAAAGAAAAAAAATTCCCAACCGTGGAATCAATTTTATCTGAACATATAAAAATAATCATTTTTATTGCTAAAGTATAACAAAGTTAGCTTATACAAAGAATCTAACCGTGCGGGAGCACGGGTTGATGGACTAGTTATTGAAAAATTGCCATTGCATTGATAGACACTTTGTTAAAAATTGCATATAGCTATTATCTTGGACCTTTAATAATTATGTATGTTAAGATTCTAGCCTGTGTAGGTCCAGGTTGGTGGATCAATGGCCGTAACTTGTACCTTAACTTATTGTAAATCTTTTTTTTTTACAGGGTGGAAAAATCCATCGTCATGATAATATAAATATTTTTTTTTGGATAAAAAGTCATGCCAACAACGGATCAAGCTCCTCCGCACAGCTTTCCATGCTCTGTCTCTGACTGGTACAGTCTTGGCCGTAAGATGCTCCACCACAATTCACCCAAACGCCCACATATCAGATAGATCCAACGTGCTTCTCCAACCATGTCCGCTACATCGTCTTTTGCCAAATTTGAGAATGTCAGAAGCTTTGCTACATATGAATTCCACATGCCACCCAAGCCTATCTAGCTTATGCCGACGTCTTTTGATATGCCATGGCATTTCCACACTCAGCTGGTGGCCTTCCTCTTTCCATGTGGTCCTAGTCCTTACCAGGGCACCCCACTACTTGTAATTGAGCCTATATATCATATCAATCTGTCTCATAATATAGTTGCTCCAAGCAAGCTATTTAACACTGCACCCTGCTCTGCACCAAGGATATTTAATATGTCAAGCTTATGAAAGTACGTGCTCTCTTCATCCTGTCACAAGCTTACATTAACTTTGGCAATCAATTTACTGAACATCATTGTAGGGAATACCCGTTACATATAAAATCATGGAGTTAATTTGATGCTAGTATCATGCATGTTTTTTTTCGATAGAGGAGATTCCATTAGTCAAATAGAGGGAGGATTACAGTCTGAGGCCAGCAGACCAAAGCCGGGGCAATAGACCACCACCCGACCTGAGTTTTGTCTGTGACCATGAGAAGCAAAGGAAAACTTAAACTCTTGAAATAAGGTATTCGACTCCCTAATCTCCGTCAGAATTGACATCACAATATCATGTCGTCTCTGGATGTCATTTTCTCGTTTGAGACGTCGCTTTCGGAAGATCCCTTCGTTTGTCGGCTTAGTTGTCGGCGTCATGGTGGTTCCTTTGCCCATATACCAGGTGCTTCGTGTCGTTGCCAGGATCTCGAGCTCCTTGTTGGAGATGTATTTTTTCCGTCAGTTTATTTATTTTTCTTAGTTGTGCCAGTGTTGTAATAATTGACTTGATTCTACCTGTTAGATGAAGTCGGGTATGAATTATATCCATTATCTAAATAAAAAAACTCCTCAGATTTTGTTTTAGTCTAGACTCTAGACACAGAAACTGACACAATTTTATTGCATCGGTGATGCAGTAAAGAAGCAGCCCAAGAACGTTCAGAAAGAATGAACGGAATGTATTGATTAAGCTACCATGGTCACAGAGCCACCGAGCATTGACTGACTGAGCATTGTTTGAGGTTCTAGACAGAAGGCCAGTAGGCCCGTCTAAGACCTCACGGATCAAGCTTCTCCGCAGCAGAGGTCATCCAATCTCTGTCTCCAACTGGAGCAGTCTTGGACAGAAGGTCACCCAAACCCAAGCGCCCACATGTCAGAAGGAACGCACGTGCTTCTCCGACTATTTTCGCTACATTGGCTTTTGCCACATTTGAGATTCAGAGAAGAGTCACTACAATAGAATTCCACATGCCACCGATGCTTATCTAGCTTATGCATGCCGACGTCTTTTGATATGCATTGTTTGACGTCAGGACAGAAGGCCGGCAGGCCCGTCAAGAGCTAACGGATCAAGCTTCTCGGCAGCAGAGGTCATCCAATCTCACAACTCGCACAGCTATGCTCTGTCTCTGACTGGAACAGTCTTGATGGTAAAATGCTCCACCACATTTCACCCAAGCGCCCACATGTCAGAAGGAACGAACGTGCTTCTCCAACTATCTTCCCTACATTGGCTTTTGCCACATTTGAGATTCTGAGAAGAGTTGCTACAATTGAATTCCACATGCCACCCAAGCCTATTGAGCTTATGCCGACGTCTTTCGATATGCAATGGCATTTCCACACTCAGCTGGTGGCCTTCCTCTTTCCATGTAGTCCTAGTCCTTACCAGGGCACCCCACTACTTGTAATTGAGCCTATATATCATATCAATCGGTCTCATAATATAGTTGCTCCAAGCAAGCTATTTAACTGCACCCTGCTCTGCACCAAAGATATTTAATATGTCGAGCTTATGAAAGTACGTGCTCTCTTCATCCTGTCACAAGCTTACATTAACTTTGGCAATAAATTTAGTGAACATCATTAATTCTAGGGAATACCCGTTACATATAAAATCATGGAAGTATCATGCATGTTTTCTTTTCGATAGAGGAGATTCCATTAGTCAAATAGAGGGAGGATTACAGTCTGTGGCCAGCAGACGAGAAACATAAGCCGGGGCAATAAACCACCACCCGACCCGAGTTTTGTCTGTGACCCTTTTTGCTAACATATGTGCCCATTACAAGAATGAGAAGCAAAAGAAAACTTAAACTCTTGAAATAAGGTACTCGACTCCCTAATCTCCATCAGAATTGACATCACAGTATCATGCGTGGTTGACACATTTATATAGCAACTTCAGCCTTCAGGTGTGTTTCTGTGTGAGGATGGTTTTGAGTTTATCATCATGTTACAATTATGTGGCTCGAGACAAGTGGCACAAGAAATCGGAGCAAAGAAGTTCGATAAACACAAATTACTGCACAAAGCTAGTGGCACCATGACACTGGGCCGCAAAAAATAAGAGGCCTCTAATTAGTAATTAGTCATTATACCTAATTAGCTTGAATCTATTGCTTTTTTGGTTTCTTGGCCTAGCCCACAATAATCACCGTCCAAGCATTCACTAAACACCTAATTGGTGTTGTACTGTTGTCGTACTTGTTATTATAGCTGGACTGAACTTTACTGAACAATCTCCATTCGTCCTCTCTCGGTACTGTGTGTATGCATAGCTGCACTGAACTGAATTGCACTACATTATAGCTGCAGTTTGAGTCTGGAACATCTGTAACATGCATATGACAACTGAATTGCATGTGTGAAATTAAGACGAAGAAAAAAAAGTGTGTTGTTGTGGCAAGGCCACAAAGGTGCACATCACTGAAGGAAGAAATTAAAAAGAAGAAATTCAGTCATAAAAATACAGCAGACAAAGCCATAGTTGTAGTAAATTTAAGGTACGCCATGATCTTTTGGCTTGAAAAAAGTTATTAATAAACCTGATCTTCTGACATGTGTAGAAACTAAACCTTCAGTACAAGAGAGATTCAAGTAGGACTAGCAATGAAGTTTCATTAGTTGTTACCCAGCTACAATTGGTAATGCAAGATTAGATAAATAAAACATAAGGAAACACAGGTACAGTTGCCGCAGCTAATTCGGAATCTGCAAACTGTCCCATTGTTCAACAAAGCACTCCATAAACCTCTCTTGGTTTTGCAAATGATCTAAAAAATCCAAATCCGATGCTCAGCTCCATATACATTGGAAACTTCGCTGGCCTGATCCCAGAGCTTTAGCATCACGGTTCTCATCTCTTTGCAGCGCCTAGACCTAGCCCAAGTCGGGATTTTGTGACACAAACACTCCTGTTGCCTCACGAGCCCATAGACTGCATGCATATTGAAAACATCACATCCTGGGTACTGTTGACACTCTGTTCGATTATGCAGATCATACACTAGTTGGTTGAACCTAAATGCTTGAGTGAAGATTGATGCTTGTGTGCATCGACCTATATTTTTTCTGAGGCCTCCAGCAAGACAAGGCTTCGTGACTTTGCCATCTAGTGCATACATAAATCTACATATTGTTCATTAAATGCAATTATGTACACTGAAATGTTGCATTTAGTTACAATAACTATATACTCGCAAAAAGAACTGTCTCTATTTCCTAGCTACTTTCAGTAATCAGAGTCAATGCTTCAGTAGTTAACCACTTTTGCATCTCAAGAATACCAGAAGTGTGTATCAGTGTAGTACATGTATCTCTTTATATGAAAATGAAAAAAAAATAGGTAGGGTGCTCCCCAGCTTCCCTTTCAAAAAAAAAATGTAGTACATGTATATCAGGCAACAATCTGGATTTGTCATGACTTGAAATGCACTTTATTTATGACAGTAAGCACTATATTTTTTACAAGGAAAACTTCACATCTAATTCTTCATCACAAGCCTCTTGTTAACGTTTAATTATGTAACCACACCAATAAGGAGCTAAACAGCTCGATGTAGGGTGGCCTAGCCCACCTTTAGGTTGGCTGGTGCCTATTGTTTGTTTGTGCTCAGAGAATTTTACTGCATGACAACATTTGTTAATAGTTTGTTTATAGCATTGCTGTTGTTATCATTTGTTGTTGCCTTAGACTATTCTTAGTGGGAATTTTATGGGCGTTTTGTCCTACATTTAGGTGCCACATAGGCATCTTTGACTGCATAACAACATTTTTAAAGAGACAGAAATAAGTTTTATCTAGATGAAATTATTTTAGCACAACTACTATCTGTACAAGAGTCATGAAATTAAAGTCTATGAAACTATGCACTGAGGATGGATGTTTGATCCATATGTCATTTCATTTTACCTAATGAGACACCTATGGAAACAACGCCTTGAACCTCTTCATTAAACATGGCCTTATGCATGCAGTCTCCATCGATCTTGCACATGACAAGCCAGTGGTCGCTGGCCAGCTCGTATGTGTTGCCATGGAGTCCGGCAAGGGCGGGGCACGTGGGTACGCATGGCGTGCAGTACGTCCTAGCAAGGAGCACATGCCATGCTTCGTCTTCTCTTCATGCATGCGACATAGGTAGAATGTTGACCTTGCAACTTGCACATCTCGTCAACGATCTTCTGTTCATGCTCTATCTTCGCCTGGAACAGTGTCACCATTGAGATGCTCTGCCATCACATACCCAAGCACCCACGTGTCCATGGAGGGCATTTGGGGTGGATCGGAGGAACCAACGATCCACTACATTGAGCTTCACTACATTGTCTTCTCTGCGACATTTGTGATGCTCTGCTGCGTTGCAACAATTGAATTCCCCATGCCACCCAAACCTATCGAGTTATGCCAACGTCTTCGATATCTAATGGCATTTCCAGCCCCCAGCTAGTGGCCTTCCTCTTTTGATGTAGTCCTACCAGGGCACCCGATTCCTTGCACTGGCCTATCATATCAATCAGTCTTATAATATACTTGTTCCAAGGAGGCAAATGAAACTGCATCCTGCAGTGCACCGAGCACATTTATATATCTCAAGCTTAAGAAAGCACGTGCAGCTCTCTACAGCGCTTACAACTCATTAGCTGACAGTAACTTTGGGGTCCATTTGGTGAACATCATTGTAGGGAATGCCTGATATATTTGTGATCGCGTGACATTTATATAGCCAGAAGGGGGAGACTGCTTGTTGTCCTAGCCTAAGATCACTCGACCACCAGAACTTGGAAGCCTTGGCATTTCCCATCTACAACAGCTGGGATGAGCTCTGCGGATGCATTGGTTGTGGCTACAGAAAACCGAACCTGATAGGCCATTGTCTCGGAGGTCGGCAATGGCAAGAACACAATTTTCTGGACTGATAGGAGTTTGGCCAGAGCCTAGACCAATTAGTGCCTAATATTTTTGGATTAATCAGCAACAAAGCAAGGAAAAGGACAATGTACGAAGCCCTTACTGAGATGAAATGGGTGCGGGCTCTATGCTGAGGAAAAGGACAATGTACAAAGCCCTTACTGAGATGAAATTGGTGCAGGACATACGGGGCGTCAGTACTACACTACCCGTGCTGAGAGAATTTTTGAAGTTGTGGGATCTTATCTCAGACTTTACTTTGCATCCTGAAGTTGATGATACACATTTATGGCAACTCTCTAGTTCAGGAGTGTACTCCGTCAAATCTGCATACGAGGGATGTTTTATTGGGGTTATACAATTTGGGCCTTGGGAAAGAATCTAGAAGAGCTGGGCACCAGGCAAATGCAAGTTCTTCATGTGGTTGGTGGCACATAGGTGTTGGACTGCAGACCGTCTTGCTAAAAGAGGCCTACCCCACCTTTAACGCTGCCCACTCTGTGATCAGGCTGAGGAAACGATTGATCATTTGCTGATCTCTTACTTCTTCTCCAGGCAAGTATGGTACAACATCATAGATAAGGTCGGCCTGCAGGACCTCTCCCCAGCCTGAAAATCATTCCTTTGATGCTTGGTGGGCAAGCACAAATTTTGGCATTGATAACCAGACTAAAAAGGGTCTCGGTTCCATCATCATTCGAGGAGCTTGGTCCATTTGGAATCACCGTAATCTCTTTGTGTTTGATGGGATTCAACCGAGCCTAAGTACTGTTCTGGTTTCAGTAAACGATAAGATACTCTTGTCGAGGATGGCCGGTGCTCGGGGAATATCCAATCTCCTTGCTCTAGAGCCGGACAATACATGAGTTCCTCTCTAGTGGTCTTGGGTCAAGTTGAGAAGTAAGAGTGTGTGTGTGTGTGTGTGTGTGTGTGTGTGTGTGTGTGTATGAGAGAGAGAGAGAGAGAGAGAGAGATCAGATGTAAAAGAGTGTGTGGTTGTATTGGGTTTCTAAACCCACTCCTTTATTCTTCTTAATATAATGATACGCAACTCTCCTGCGTGTTCGAGAAAAAAAAATTATCTAGCAACTTCAGTTGCGCTTCTGTGTGAAGATTACTATGCTTTTTAGTTTACTAATGTGCATGAGAGAAGTGACCCAAGGACTCGGAGAAAAGAAGCTCGATGAATGCAACTGACAATAATTGGTGAAGCAAAATTATAAAAGAAAAAAAAAACTCAGCTATAGTGTTGCCACAGCTAATTTGGAATCAGCAAATTTGTCTCATTAGTTCCTGAAACTCGATGTCCAATTGTTCAACAAAGCGTTCAACTAAAAAAACCTAAATCAGCTCCAGATACATCGGAGAGCTTGGTGGCCTGCCTGCACGCCTCTCCAGGGGGCCGTCTCTAGTGCTTAGCTCCAGATACATCGAAGAGTCTCCTCTCAAGGTGCTAATCCTAGTGCTTTAGCTTCAGCGCTCCAAGTGAGATGGCCCGAGTCATGAGTTTGTGACAGAAACACTCCTGATGCCTCACAAGCCCATAGGATGCATGCACACTGAAAACATCACGTCCTGGTTTCCGTCGAAGCTGTTTGATTATGCTTGAGTGAAGAGGGATCCTTGTGCGCCAATACCACATTATTTTTCTGAGGCATCCAGCAAGACTTATACTTCTCAACTTAACCTTTTAGCTCATAGGTATATGGATTATATATACAATTTTTATAGATGCTACATTTTTATTTTACAAAATATTTTTACCATGCATTGTACATGTGAGTATATGTAGAATAATCTCTCTCTCTCTCTCTCTCTCTCAAATGTGTTCTAGAATGCCTATTTCATTGATAGAAGACAATTTTACGTGCTACATACAAGGCAAAGAAAAGAAAAGATTGTTACTCTAGCCCTAAAAGATCATTGAAGGTGTTTGCGCCCCTGATGCAATCCAGGCTTTTGCTTTTTTTTTTTTATCCGAGATATTAGGCCTAATGTTGAAGTTTGTTGACTCTAGAAAGTTTATGTATTTTTTTGATACAAATTTTATGGTATTCCCCAATTTATCATCCTGTCCGTGTAACATTATTGAAAGAGTGCTATGTGCATAGATATATAGATAGACTATTGAAATAATCCATATGGATATAATTTTTGTAAAAATAAGAAAAAGTACATAGTTATGCAATTTTGATGCGTATGTTCATTAAGATAATAGCCCGCATTGGTGGACTATAGTGGCCATTTATAACTTGTATGTTGACCAAAATGTAAATCCCTGTTTCACAAGTTCGAAAAAAAACATCAACATGCTAATATATATAGAGATCGAGATGCTTTGAATAAAGAGTGCACACAAATTTTGTTTTAATCTGCAACATACGGATAATGACACACTTATATTGTGTCCTTGTGGCGTAGTTAAAAAGCGGCCAGAAATTGGTTTTAGAAGAAAAATACTATGGTTGCAGAACAAATAAGACGAGGTAAATCCTTATGAAACAATGATGAAAAATGGTGTTGGAATAATGAACACCTGCCTGATTCAATTTTGTGCCCATACATACAATCCTGATCGATGATTTTTGAGTTCTGAGCATTGAGGATATGTGTGGATATATCACTTGCTTCCTTATTTTTCTTGTCAAAATCAATCAAGCCTAGTCGAGCTACAATAGAACATGTTGCATGCTCACTACAGGAATCGAGTTCTGCCGAAAGTGCAGGATGCACTAGGCAAAGGCACCTATGCACTCGGCAAGGCATTGCCGAGTGCCACACTCCCGAGAAGCCCACTCGGCAAAAAGAATTACTCGGCAAAGCATTCTTTTGCCGCGGTGCCAAATGTCGGGCACTTGGCAAAGGTTTCGCCGAGTGCCATGTCGGTGCTCGGCAATGTAAACGCCGTCCGTTATAATCGGGCCCCTTTGCCGAAAGTGCCAAACGTCGGGCACTCGGCAAAGATTTGAATTAAAACCTTTGCCGAGTGCCATGTCGCACTCGGCAAATTATTTATTTACAAAAATAATAAACTTTGCCGAGTGCCAAGATAAAAGCACTCGGCAAAGTAATGGTTGCTTTGCCGAAAGTGCCACCTCCGCACTCGACAAATCTGCCATTTTAGCTGCACAGTCCCCGGGTTTTGCCGAGTCTTTGGCGCACGGCAAAAACTGGAGTTTGATTTTTATTTTTTTTTGTTTCGTTGATTGTTGCTGCAAATACACATATATCGATACCATAAGCATTCATATATACACATAAACCACATATATCACCAATTCACATATATAATCCACATATATCACAAATTCACATATATAATCCACATATATCACAAATTCACACATATAGTCCAACATCCAAACGAAATCCAACATGTCCAACAACCAAACGAAATCTAACTTGTCCAACATCGAAACGAGATCCATCACAGTGCAACATATCGAACATCCAAAAGAAATCCATCACAAGGCAACTTGGTCGAACCTAATCACCACCAACTCAACTTCACTGCCCCGACCCGTGGCCTCCCTGGTGCGAAGAGTGTGAGGGGCCCTCACCTTGCCCCGGATACCACCCATGCTGCGGCGCCGATTGGTACGTCCACCCGTGGTGTGTAGGAGGGACGTGTGGAAGCCCGTAGTGTGGCTGCTGCGTGCCCGGAGGAGGAACGCCACCTGGCCACGTGTACTGTGGAGTCGGGCCAACCGGATGGGGTGGAGAAGGGCCACCTGGAGGAGTCGGGTTCGAACCCGCCGACAGTGGCTGCATAAAGGAGAGGCGATCTCATTAGTACCTGCAGGATGGCCGCACAAGCCAAAGAAATAAACAACAACATATACTCACCGGAGTCCCTACAGGAGGAGGAACGGGAAACGGGGGTGGAGCGAACAGCGAGGTAGGCAACGGAGGCAGGGTCACACCCGGGATTTGGAGGCCCTGGAAGAAGGCCGCCACGTCCCCGCATCCGACGCGAGACCGAGTATTGGCCGGTATGCCTCCAACTCCCGCCGATGGGCCTCGCTCGGGCGCCCGCCGGCCTCAAAGTCTGCCGCCGCCGGGCCGCTCGCCCGGCCTCCAACTCGCCATCCGGGCTTGCAATATTACACCCGTAACGTTGAAACAATGCATAGGCAGCGGACATGTGTAAAACAAAGGAACGCATTTAATGAAACCGTAATTACGAAACGCCGCATCATCTGGCGTGGAGCTCTGCTGCCGAGGTGCTATGGGGATGTCGGAGGAGGTCGTGCTCCTTGAGCGAATCTCGCTCAGCCTATGAACAGAGGACGGGTCGATCGCGCTGTTGGCCATCCAGTACCGGCCGTGCTGCTTCCCTCCTCCCAACCTCATCACGAGGTCTGTGTCTAGGGGCGCGGTGGCTGGATCGAAGTCATCCCCATAGCGCTGCTTTGCCGCCTCGGTGTCTTGGTGGTAAGGGTGGGGTAGACGCGGGCGTTGGTGTACGCCTCGGGCCCCTTCGCCGGGTCAGACGTTGTCCTTGTCGGTCGATCTGCGCTGTGACTCAAGGCGAACCCCAGCGTACTCGATGATGGCCTTCATGCGAAGCGGACTGCGAGGAGAACACAGAGATGGTTAGAAGTGAAGAGATTTGAGCGCTTGAATAAAAAATCAACGTAGTCGTACCCATCTATCCATATACTTTGGGAGGGGCACGCTCCCTTGGTGGTGTGGCTTCCCTTCCATCTCCAAGCGACATCTCCGACGAAGTCTCTTAGTCTCGTACGTCTCCTCCAAGAGCCACTTGTCCACAATGGCCTCCCAGCAGTCCTTGTACTTGCTGCACCACCCCGGACACATCCGCATGACATAGCGGAGGATGAATGGAAGCCTCGCTATTTTTCATTGAAGGAATCGGGAATAAATGTGTTCTACGAACACGGATGTACTGGTCCCTGGTGAGGTCGGTCTCCCTACGGAGCATCATCTCCTTGCTTCATGCTTCCTCACCACCTTGCCAAGCACGTCGGCGTTGAAGGAGATGATGCCTTCGGACACGTGCCTCATGGTACGATCCTTGAGCCGGTCTCGGCGGACCTTGTCCCGCACTCTAGCGGCCGGCGCCTCTTTCTTTTCATCGATTTTGAGACCAGCTAGCTCGGCAAGGACCTCTTCACCGGTCATAAACTTTGGGATGGGGTCGGTGACTTCAACACCTTCGTGAAGTGCTTTTTGTCTAGTCTGAATTCATTGTTCTCGGGCGCAGGAATTGACGATGTTTGTCAAACGAAGAATACTTGCCACCCTTCTTGACCCGGTGAACATCACAATCGCTTTGCATGTTGGGCAAGGGAACCTCCCATGAACACACCACGCGCTGAATATGCCATAAGCCGTGAAGTCATGCATTGAATATAGGTACCACACATGCATTGTAAAGTTCGTCTTTGTAGCTCGGTGGCATGCGTCGGTGCCCCATTTTGCCAAGCATCTTGCAATTCATCCCACACTGGCTGCATGAACACACCCATATTGTTGCCCGGGTGCCCGGGTATTATCAGCGTCAAGAACAGGTGCTTGAGCTCAAACATGACACCAGGGGGAAGATTGAGAGGGATCACGAACACGGGCCAACAAGTGTACGGGGCCGCCAACATTCCGTACGGGTTGAACCCATCTGTTGCGAACGCTACGCGTACATTTCGAGCCTCCATAGCTTTTTCAGGATGCATATTATCGAAGTGCTTCCATGCATCACCATCCGATGGGTGTACCAACTTCTCAGGACTGTATCTTTTGCCCTTCTTGTGCCATGTCATTTGTTTCGCGGACTCCTCTGTCATGTACAGCCGTTGGAGCCTCGGTACGAAAGGAAGGTGTCGTAGGACCATCTCGGGATCTTGACTGTTTCTTCCCGCCATCACTACATTCTACCTCCACAAACCTAGAGGCTTTGCACTTTGGACAGTGCGTTGCTTCCTTGAGGTCTCCTCTAAATAGGACGCACCCCTTTGGACAAGCATGGTACGACTCATACGGCATCTTGAGTCCACGAAGGAGTCTCTCGCGGGCTCGTGACGTGTTCTTCGGCGGGACGTGACCCTCCGGAAGCGGTTGCCAATGGCCGACAACAGTGGTGTCGAAGCCGTCTCGACTAATGCTCAATTGCGACTTCAACGCTATAAGGCGTGAAATGGCATCTAGCTTCGTAACCATTGTCTTCTCGTGAAGGGGCTGTTGTGCCGCCTCCATCATCTCGTAGAACGCCTTTGCGGTTTCCTCAGGTTCCTCCTCCAATCCTTCATTGAACCGTGCATCGTGAAAGTCTGCCATCATGTCTGCCATCCCGGCATCTGCATCATAGTCCTCGAGGAGGGGCCTCACCACGTCCTCTCTAATACGATCGACTTCACCGTGGAAGATCCAGCGGATATAGTTTGGGACGAATCCATGCTTGTAAATATCTTTGCCCATTTCAACCTTTCGTTTCTTTTTCTTGTTCTTACATTTGCTGCAGGGACACGGCATCCGAATAGACCCTTTAGCAGCTGGGCCAAATGCATGCTCCAGGAAAGCATCGGTCCCCCTAATCCATTCAAGGCTCTTACTTGCGTAGCCCGTGTACATCCACTCACGGTTATCCATCCTCTGTCATACGCCCATGTCAGCGAGCCATATAACCAGCAATTGCATCTACACGGCGTTCCTACCATCTAATAGGTGAGGGATAGGTCCTAATCCCACCCGAGGATGCGTAGACAAGGTTAGCTTCCATGCTCCGCTCCTATCCGACACGAATTTTTCAGCACCTCCCCGCTGTTCTCCCGATACACGTCCTGGCGGGAGAGTGTGTATCCGGAGAACAACGGGAGGTGCTGCCGAAAAATCCGGCTCGGGACGGGGAGCTGAGCATGGATGCTAACCCATCTACGCATCCACGGGCTGTCCAAAAAACGTGGACAATCCGAAACAGATACGGTCGCAGATATGCACGATCGCATACCAACGCCGTATCTCTTTCGGACGGGAGACGCCCTAACGGGTCACGCTATGTAAGACAACTATAAGGACGGAGGTGATTAATACCTACGGTGTCGGTGGAGATGCGGTGCAGCAAGACACGCAGTGCCCACGAGGACGATCGGGGTCGCCGAGTCCCTCCCACAGATCCTCCTAAAAAAAGGGAAAAAAATAGTTATTATCGACTCAAAATTTCGGCAACATCTCCCCGCACGGGGAGGTTCCCAAACCTCGCAAAAAACATGGCACGAAGGCCAACAACCACATATATATACCGAACATGGGCACGAAGGCCAATAACCACCAATATACCAACAAGAGCCATTTACTTTACTTCTTTTCCCAATTAGATGAAAGTATTCAAGTAGTACAAGAACAATTACTACTAACCCTACAACAACTACTACTAACACCTACTTAACTACTAACACTACTAATACTAAGAGCTACTTAACTATTTACTAACTACTACTACTAACCCTACAACTAACACTACTACTAACCACTACTAACAACTACTACTAACCACTACTACTAACCACTACTAGAAGGGTAGGGCTTACCTTGGCAGCGCGGAACGGCAAGACCAACGGTCGGCGACGACGGCGTGGATCACCGCAGCAAGACGAAGAAACGACGACCGGTCCAGAGGCACTTTCTTCCTGCTCCTCCCCTTCCCTCTTCTTCCTCCTCTCCTTCCTCTTCTTCCCTCCTTCCTCTTCTTCCTTCCTTCCCTTCCTCTTCTTCCCTTCCTCCCTCTTCCTCTTCTTCCCTTCCCTTCCTCCCTCTTCCTCTTCTTTCCCTTCCCTTCCTCACTGCCCGGAGGCGAGAGGGGGGCCGAGCGGGGGCCGGGGCTGGGAGAAGCGGGCGGCGCTGGCCGGGACGCCGGCAGCGATGGCTGGACGCCCGGCGGGCGGCGGGCCAGCGCCCGCCGGATCAGCGCTGGCGGCGGGCGGGCGCCGGCGCGTTACGCCGCCTTCGGGCCGAGGGCCGGGCGGGACGGGCGGGTCAGCGGCGGGGGTGGCGGATCCGGCGACCCCGGCGGCGGCGGGGTTTGGCGAGGCGGGTGGCGCGCGCGGGCGATTTGGGCGGCGGCGTCTGCGGGGTAGGTGCGCGGGCGCGGGCGTGGACGTGAATGAGCTGAAATGGGCTCGGGTCCCGGATATTTATCCCGGCTTTTGCCGAGTGCCGTGAAATGAGGCACTCGGCAAAGGTGTTATTTTTTAAAACAATACTCTTTGCCGAGTGCCGTGCGTTTAGGCACTCGGCAAAGAACCTCTTTGCCGAAAGTGCACGAGTTGGCACTCGCAAACCATTAATTTTTTTTGTTTTTTCGTCCCATATTTTTGTGTGGCCTTGGTACAGTAATTACATCTCATGTTCAAAATTTGGGACAATTTCAAGTTGTTTTGCTATATTTCATGAATTATTTCTATTTTCTTGCATTTTACGGACCACTCCAAATTTGAACTGCAGGTACATGAAATAATGGAATGTGGTCATTAAAAAAATATTATTCATGATGTTTGGCGTATGTTTAGGCTCAATCCAGGAACTCGCGTGAAATTACGAACATTTATGTGTCGGAACATGACGAGTTACATGCGGGAAAAGTGTTTTTAAATTCTATAAAATCCAAACGAAGTTTAAAAATCATGAAACTTGGCGAGGTGTCTTGTCATCTCATGAGGAGGTTGTGGTAAAAATTTGAAAAAGTTTTCGAGCAAGTTGTGGCGTCGAATGGCTAAAACTCAGACATCTTCACACTCTCCACATGTGATCAAGTGTGGGGATGTCTGAGTTTTAGCCATCCGGCAAAAACTTCGTTTGCTTGTATGTATTCTCAGTTCACTGTATTCTCAGTTCACACATGTCTCAGTTCACTGTATTCTCAGTTCACACATGTCTGAGTTCACACATGTCTCAGTTCACTGTATTCTCAGTTCACACATGTCTGACGTCACAACTTGCTCGAAACTTTTTCACATGTGGTCTATAATGCCTTGGTGACCCCATATAAATTTAGGCAAAGAGGTTCCATACTAGATTAGTAGCTTGTTCCTGTATTCTCAGTTCACACATGGTCTATAATGCCTTGGTGACCCCATAGCCATCCGGAACAGGAACTATACTGCAGACTCATTCGTCTGCTTGTATGTAGCAGTCATTTTATACTCGATCGATCCAGCCCAAGAACCACCACTGCACTATCCTGTCACATGTCTATTGTCTACACAGATCACCAGTGAAGGAGCGGCGGCCCAACTCCATCTTTTGGCACGCCATGAGCTCGAGCTCGACCTCTTCCTCTACAACATCTGCAGGAATGGAGACAGGCACAGAGCGGCAAAGGAAGCTACTGGGGTTGGGCGCTAGCGCCACAGAGGACAGCGGCCGGGCGGGCGGCAAGGTAGGTTTGTGAAGCCAGAATTCTCCTCCAAGTGCTATGGCTCTATTCCTTATTCTGCACATTAGCAATCATATTCCCCCAAAATGTTGCTTGTGTTTTATGGAAGATAGCCCTGAAACAATCGAAACAGACAGATGGACTGCACATCGTTCGTTACTGATGCCTCCCAAGCGTAAATGATGGCTTGATCAATTCCGATATTGTGTCCTAGCTACCAGATCAGTACGTCATTGCTGTGCTCTTAGTTCTCACGCACCCTTGACCTTGGTGACAGCCTAGCAATCCGGAACTATACTACTCATTCTCGAGTTTGTTTGTATATGAGCCCTATTATAATTTATAGGCATGTTTGGCTCGGTTGGCTAGTGAAGAACATGTCATTTATAGTGTTAACATGTACAACCACCAAAGCATTATGATGAAGGACCTCTGACTTAATATAGGATGTCAACCAATGTGTGTGGCCTAAATATCTGTTCTGTGCAACTAGTATTGATGGTTTTGTACTGACTGATGCATATTAGGTTCGTCCCTAAACTGATGAATGTAATAATCAATGGACTGACGAATGTAATTATTGAAAGGAAGTGGATTAGAGCTAGATGTGTTTGGCTTGGATCTAGGCTTGGACGAGCCAGGCCATGTGGGACGCAGGTGAAAATTAATGAGGAAAATATTTAATAAAAAATTAGATAGAGACTGCTTTGAAATTCGTACAAATTTTTAAAAAAAGAGCAGTACAGGACCAGTTCACAATATATAGGTGATTTACCCCGATGTTGACATTGTTTTCTAGAAGTTCGATCATATATATTATAATTGCAATCATGTATGGGTCTCTACAAACAACATTTCGGTTTCTAGTTTGCGGCTGACTTTTTTTTACTCATCGACCTCCTCCACATGTGGCAACTCATCGATCAGATCAGCTTTTGCTAGAGAGCACACTTCGTCTTCGGGGTTCATCCTTCAATGAGGAAACCAGTCTGGAGGAAGGACGAAAACAATAACAAGTTCAGTACCCTTGGCTTACCCAAGAGAAATGGGACCAAGAAAAGTTACGTCCAATTCGCTCCGGCCCAAGCCTCTGGCGACGGGCCTCCGCTTCGCTCACGGCACAAGCCCGGGCTTCCTTATGGGCCTGAATTTGGAACATACTCAACAGAGAGCACAGTGCTGCATCTTCAAGGTTGATCCTTCAAGGAGGAAACCAGTGTTGAGGAAGGACGAAACCAGCAGCCTTACACTTGGGGCTTCTCGCTGCATTATATTTCGCCATTATCGGGGATTTAGTGAAGGTTTTGAATTCCAGACACCACCCAAGCCTATGTAGCATATGCTAAGCATCTTTGATATATCAAAGAACATTTCCACCCTCCAGCAGGTGGCCTTCCTCACTTTCGATGCTTCTACCTTCGCACCCCGTTGCATGTCGCATTCTATCATAACAATCATCTTATAATATACCCCAGCCTACTCGCTCCAATCAAGCATTCAATTGTATGCTGCGCCACACACATGGATATCGCAAACTTAAGAAAGCATGTGCTCCCTACAGTGCAAGTATATATATTCTAGACTAAGAGATTGACCCACCCCTCTGGCTTGGTTTTATATCGCGCTTTGCTTATTTATATTGAAAGCCATCACAAAGGTCGGTCTGTTAAACTACTCTGGATTCCAGCAGTGATGGGGGCATCCGGCCCAGCAGCAATTATCATCTGAGTTGACGTAGGGAGTGTGTCGAGAATTACATATATACAGTGTGGAGAATTACATACAAGTCTTGTAGGCATTTTAATTAGGTCCTGTGTCGAGAATTACATACAAGTCTTTAGGCATTTTAATTAGGTCATGGATAAAAAAGAAAATATTTTTGTCTGGGCAAATCATATACTAAGAAATATAATGCCTCTGTGTCTGTAGTTGTGTACCATGCACATGTTAAAGCATTAAATTCATTGACTGTTGTATTCCCTACTTTGAGTAATCAGAGACATGGCCCAGGCAAAACCTATTTCGCTTTTATCTAAATTAATATCAGAAGAGAACTTGTTGAATTAAAGCAGTACACATGTGCGCATATCCTGATTTGATGATGCATCTTTCATGTGTCATGGGCCAAGTCCTTTTTTTACCAAAGTTGTAATTTTTTTTTATTTCAGACCTATTTTATTCACTCACAAGGGGAGTCGAACCCAGGCCTATTGGATGTCACTCAGGTGCTCTAACCACAAGGAGAGACCTTTTCGCATGGGCCAAGTCCTTTAGTTGCTCTTGTTTCGTTGGTAAATATTTGCTTGTTGAAGGTTAGATAGGATAATGCTACGTTACTGTCATTACTTACTTAGAAGGTAATACCTCAAATAAATCTGACCACCTAATTTTTTGAATTAATTAATTACTTAATTAAAATAGGAAAAGAAAAAATATATTGCTCAATCTACTAGTTACGGCCGCATGGCCCTTTTTCTTTTCTGCCGATATATCCTTGCTTCTCCAGTGATCGACCAAGGCGCGCGGGCTGGAGGTGTTTGACCGAGGGATGAAGCAAAGTTTTCTTTTCGAACTAGTGATCAACAGAACTTCTCCTCATCAGTAAAGAGGAAAGTTTATTTTGTTTCGAGTCATACATACACTTAATTATTGAAAAGGTGAAAAACCAGGACCAAAGTTTAAGTGGAAGAAAGAAAAGAGCTACAGCATATATTACCCACAATTTTCTTCACTTGAACCACGAGGTTTAGAATTTGGGAGACGTCCACCACTAGGCAGCTTTAGAATTTGGGAATTCCCTACGCCTCCCAAGCCTTATCTCTCATGGGTTTGTAGTAAACATTAAATCCCCCCCCCCCCCAACCACACAACACCCTTTGTTTGGATTGAGCGGCATACATAAGCCACTGTCACACACTGATCTCCCTTTGTCTACAACTTTATATATAGTCCGCAATAAAAAAAAAAAAAAAAAACAGGTAGGCACCTGTATCTCTATGTACATGGACGATGGTCGGTGAAATAAATATCCTATTGTACCATAATTGATCTAGTAAACGTTATGGGGTAATATGAGTTGTCTATCTAAAATCAGGGAGTATTTCAGGGACACAAAATGAGTTGTCTATCTAAAATCCAGTGTACCGTACCATTTGCAACGCATGCATCAGAAATCAGAGTATTTCATTTCATCCCTAAACTGTTTCACAGCACCATTCAACACTTAATTTAATGCTGTGGTAGAACAAAATGAAAACAGTGATTCATCATTTTGTTCCATTTTATCGTCCGTCACTCTTTAGCTGATCTGAGTATATATACATAACCCACGGTGTCCATTTTCTACAATAAGTATGCGAGGGACAAGGTTTTCAGTGTTAAAATTAAAGCATAAGGTGAGTGCCATGAACCCAGGACAACAACAATCACTAGTAGAGAAAGGACTTCCGGTTTCACCACACATTAGTCTCAGCTATAATTGGACCGGGACTAATATAAGCATTAACCTACGTCCAAAATTCTCGTATGACAACAGGACCTCTCGGTTGGTGTCACCAACCTTGACTAAAGGTCTCTCACAAGTGAATTCAAAAGGAGAGCATCCAGGACTATGTCTCACATGTTTTATAGTTGAGTTGATAAGTAAGCTATGCATCTACCAAGAGGTTCTAGGTTTAATTTTTTTTTTTTGTCTTGAAGATGGGCTTTTAGTCCCGGTAACTAAATGGGGTCCTAATAGTGATTGAAAACCGTCTCTATCTACTAGTGAGTTGTTCACATACATGGTTTTTGGGTTCTTGAGAAGCCCACCGAAACAAAATGGCAAGAGAAGGAAGCACTATATACTGATTTTGGTACTCTGCTTTAGTGTGCTGGCATAGCTACACACAAGCACTGTATACTGATCATTTCCTATTATAGCGTGAATCTCTAGAATTGCTGCTAGATGGACTAGGAAAGAACATTTAGCTTGAAAATCACTTGTATCATTTCCTGTTTTTATGCTTATAAATTCAAGGAGAAACATTCAACAAATGTGTATCATACGATCCTGTTTCTTGCCCCATTTGTGCTAGTAACCTAGGTCGAACAAGTTATTTTGTTGTCTTTAAGATGTTCTTTAGGCACAAAAACTTCAGATTTTTATGAATAAAATATTTTTGTGAATCAAAATCCAACTGACAATCATATGAAATAATTTTGATTCGTCGTTTGAACATTTCTTGAGAGATGCTAGATCTAAACAGTTTTAACGTGAATTTGGACCCCTACCAAGTACACCCTTAAAACATCGGTGTGAAATAATGTTTGTTTCTATGCTAAGGCCACAAAGGTGTTTGAAGAAAGAAATTAAAAATAAGAAAACCTAATTGAAAAATAAAGCAGAAAAAGTTATAGTGGTACTAAAATAAGGCACCACATAATCTTTTGGCTTGTCGAAAGTAATAAACCTGATCTTTGACATTTAGTAAACCTTCAACACAAGAGATCTAGCAAAGTGGATGTAGGAGTGCCTATGAAGTTTTTTGTAAAGAAAGAGGTACAATTGCTACAGCAAACTTGGAGAACACGGCTTCCGAAACTCCACTGGCTGAGTGCCTATGTAGCAGCTCCCACACACAAAGCATTCAAACAACCCAGACTCTGTTCTTCCCCTACTGATCAGGTCCATCAAGTCAAAATCCAAATACAATTCTCTGTTCCATATCCAATGCAGAGCTGCAGGCCTGCAATATGCCCCCTTTCACCCAGTTGGTCCATACTCTTCTCAAGGCACCACTCCACAATGTACCTTATTTCGTCCTGTGTCTCAGTGAGATGAACAGAGTCGTGACACAAACACTCCTGATGCCTCACAAGCTAAAAGGCTGCATGCATACTGGAAACATCACATCCTGCCAAGGGACACTCTTTAGTTTGATTATAGGAAGTAGATGGTTTGACATGAACACGGAACGAAGAGGGCTGCTTATGTTGCCCAGCACCTATAGTTTTTCCGATGGATTCAGCAGGCTTCACCTTTTATAAGCTCATGTATAAAACAAATATTGTGCATCCATGCAATCATGTATACTGAAAAGCAATATAATGGCCACATGGACGCTATAGGTAAGTGGCAGTTAATTCATGATTAATTAATTAATATAAGTGCAGTTAAAGCATTGAATAATTAATAGAGGTGAACACCTTCAGACATATGTGTCTATTCATGAATCATGATTAACAGAGGCAGCTGCCTTATAAAGCAACCCAACCACTCCCTCTTCATCCTCTATAGCCTCATCCACACGGATTTTTAGTATTGTGAACAAGTCTAATTTCTTCAAGGAAACTTCATTGTTCAAGGGGGCGGTTTTGATCTTGGTTTTTCAGGGAGGTGTCCGTAGGGAATTTGTTTGTTCTTTCATATGCTCCTTTTTATGCATATTCAAATTTTTTGTTTCTTTTGTGTTAATTCATGGCATTTTGATCAGTTGAGTAAGAGTTTATATTTACTCGGCTAAATTTGCTGTGTGAGAACTTAGATTTCTTTGTCACCTAAGCATTATGCTCTCAAGTCATCCATGCTCGGGAGGACAAAGGAAAGGTCAGCCGATTCAAGG
Source organism: Hyparrhenia diplandra (assembly GCA_015847255.1). Classification (NCBI taxonomy): domain Eukaryota; kingdom Viridiplantae; phylum Streptophyta; class Magnoliopsida; order Poales; family Poaceae; genus Hyparrhenia; species Hyparrhenia diplandra. The sequence continues at coordinate 190,263 of JADLZK010003742.1, forward strand.
TGTGTTGGTGTCGAGATCCTAACATATATGGGTACGTTAATCCTCGGGGCTAAGTGTTCCCGAAAGTGAGATCCCCCGACCGACCCCTTTAGGATAGCTGGGGCCACAACCATCGGTTGCGCTCGCACGCGCCATTAGGCCAAGGGGGAAGGCCGAGCCCAAGCATGCTTGCGCCTCTATGTTGAGCTCGGGGGCTCACACGAGCCCTGGGCTCCCGATTGTCGAGTCCTGGACCAGACCCTTGGCTCTGCCTCATCCTTCAGTTCCAAGGCTCGGGCTCCAAGGGGCTGCTCCTTGGGCGCGGCCTTGCCTGCTGCTCCCTGACAGAGTCACACATGGGGCATGACCCAATAAGAAAAATCCTCCTTCGTGGCCTGAAGTTGCTCAGGGGGCATCCGGGCCCATGCACATCAGCCCCTCAAACTCCCTTACCACCAATGCAAGAAGAAGACTCCAGAAGGTGCACCTCCTTGCCACCAATGCAAGAAGACTCCAGAAGGTGCACCTGTGGGAGACTAGTTCAAACCAGCAAAATGGGCAGAGTAGCCAAACAACTCCCACAGCTTCTTTGGCTCCAAGACATCTCCACGGTTCATGACAAGGCCTCTACGGACTCCGGCATAGGTAGACCGTAGACACAAACTCTACAACCATCTTGTACCCGATCTACCACAGAATATAAGGGAGGTCGGTGTAAAAATCAATGGAGGTAACGTGATCCAGTTATTTACATGCTAATTCTAGCACTAACGCACGCCACACATTACATAGATGCATGTTTACTAATTCTAACATCCTCCCTCAATCTCAACGACTTTGAAGGTTGAGATTGTTCCTAAAATTTCTTAACTTAATTGCTGGAAGTGCTTTTGTGAATCCATCAGCTAATTGATCTCCTGTAGAAATAAATCGTACCTCTAGTAATCTTTGAGCCACTCGTTCACGAACAAAATGAAAGTCAATTTCTATGTGTTTTGTTCTTGCATGAAACACAGGATTAGCTGAAAGATAAGTTGCTCCAATATTGTCACACCATAATCGAGCTCTAGGTGGATGATGAATCCCAAATTACATCGAAGTTTTCGAATCCATAGTACTTCAAGGTTGCATTAGCTAAGGCTTTATATTCTGCCTCGGTACTTGACCGAGACACTGTTGGTTGTTTTCTAGCTGTCCAGGAGATTAAGTTTTCACCAAGGAATACAGCAAAGCCACCAGTAGATCTTTGATCATCAACACAACCTGCCCAATCTGCATCTGAAAAGGCACTTACTAACATTGATTTTGATTCTTTTATTTTAAGACCGAGCTTGATAGTGCCTTGTATATACCTCAGGATCCTTTTCACAGCGCTCCAATGTACTGTGGTGGGTGAGTGCAAAAATTGGCAAACTTTGTTTACCGAAAAAGAGATGTCTGGTCTTGTCAATGTCAAATATTGTAAAGCTCCTACTACACTTCTATATCTTGTAGCATCATCAGGTCCAAGTTTATCACCGTCTTCTATACTTAACTTCTCTGAACTAGAAAGTGGTGTATCAATTGATTTGCATTTTTCCATACCTGATCTTTTGAGTACATCTCGAGCATATCTTCCTTGGGTGAGAATCAACTGATGTGATCCCCGCTTGACTTCAATGCCCAAGAAATAATGAAGGTCACCAAGGTCCTATAATGCGAAGTCACGTTGAAGATCAGCAAGGAGAGCTGCGGTTGCTTGTGATGAAGAACTGGCTACTATAATGTCATCTACATAGACTAGAACAAACATGGCGTAATGACCTTTGGTATAGTAGAGAGGCATCACCTTTGGATGGCACAAATCCTAAAGATTCAAGTTTTCCACATAACCGAGCATGCCGAGGCACGAGGGGCTTGCTTGAGTCCATAGATTGCCTTGTCAAGTTTGCAAACATACCCTGGATATTTGGAGTTGACATAACCTGGAGGTTGATGCATGTATACTTCTTCTTGAAGCACACCATGGAGAAAAGCATTTTTCACATCCAATTGCCGAAGTGACCAACCTTTTGACATAGCAATGGATAGAATAAGTCAAATAGTAGCCGCTTTCACAACAGGACTAAAGGTGTCCTCATAATCCACACCATATCGTTGTTTGTAGCCCTTTGCAACTAGTCGAGCCTTGTATCTTTCAATATTTACCTCCATTGATTTTTACATGGTATCAAAGCACTAACACACGCCACACATTACATAGATGCATGTTTACTAATTCTAACAGTCAGATCCTATAGTGGGGGTAGAGGGAGAATAGAACATAGCATTGTGCTCTCCACCCACAGAAAATGTTGTTCCAATGTCCTAAAATCGAAGTAGCCCAAAAAACAGATTGCACGTCCAAAATAAAATTTAAGCGGACGTTGGCACATACTTGATCAATTCCCAGCAATTCCTCACCCGTCGTGCCCTTGCACAAATCTCAACATCACAACTTGGAATGGAGCATGCACACCTCCTCTTTACCCGGTTGGCGTATACAACCCCTTCCAAGGAAACAATTCTCAACATCACAATTTTTTTTTTTTTTTTCGAACTAAGTTGACCCATTTCCATTTTAGACAAATAGAAATACAGAGTTTTGAGTTTGATAGATAGGAGAGAAAAAGGAAACACGGCCTAGCACCTTACCAACCGAACCTGACATAACCACCACCATCTAACATTGGCAATAGAGAGCTAAAAGGGATGCCACTTATGGGCCATCAGAATAGGGAAAAAAAAGATGAAGCTAAGTCTGAGTTGACAAGCAAAACCAAATTTCAAGCTCTGTTTTACCAACCATATCCTGGCAAGTCAATCTTCATCCAAAACCAGATTTCATTACTGTTGCATATCGCTCCTGGAGTCATCCTGTAGACGCAGCCTCTAGAGCAGTGATTTGTAGCATCTGACTTACACCAGCCTCCAGAGCTTCCATGTCACATTCTCTAGAAATAGGCCTGCCCAGTAAGCCATTGGAGCACAAGCATAACACACAATTGAGGCAGGATCTTTAAGCAACTTGTTATCAAAGCACACTTTGTTCTGAGTTTTCCATATGGCACCCCAATAGAGGGCCACAATACCAAGAGTATGAAATTGTTTAGCACAAGGAATCCACCTTTCAAACCATAATGAACAGCAATGTTCAAAGGATCTGGGCATATTTTTTGCCCCAAAGCATCTGCCGACTATTGCCCAAACTGCCTTTGGCAGTACCACATTGGAAAAAAAAGTGAGAAGAAGCTTCATCAAGATCACAGAAGTAGCATCAAGGATCACCAACCCACTTCCTCCTCAACGTCACAATTTGATGCCCGTACATTCACATCACTCGAGAGGAACACTCTCTTGGTCTTGCTCATTCAACTTCTCAAGCCTACGACTCTACCTTTCTCTTAAGAAAAGAATTGAAAAGGTATGACACAAACACTCCTGGTACCTCACAAGCCCATAACTTGGCTGCAAGCTTACTGAAAACATCACATCTCGACTTCTGGTTGCTTTTGTAGCCTAGCACATATATTTTCCTCAGTCCTGCCGAAAAACTTATAAGGCTTTGCTTTTTATAAGTTCATGGATAAAAAAATGAAATATTGCTCATCCGTGCAATCATGTACACTGAAAAGCAATAATATAATGCCCACATGGACACTATAGTGAAGTTGCATTTAATACATTAAATTCAGTCATCATAATAATGATACTGTATTTCCTCCTTCATGACTTGAACTGGCTCAGGGGCATCCGGGCCCATGCGCGTCAACCCCTCAACTGGCCTTCCTCGCCACCAATGCAAGAAAACTCAAGAAGGTGCACTTGGGGGAGACTTGTTCAAGCCAACAAAATGGGCGGAGTAGCTAGACAACGGCCACAACTTCTTTAGATCCAAGATATCTCAACGGTCCATGTACAAGACGTCATGACAAGGCCTCTAAGGACTCCGGCATAGGTAGACTGACGACTGTAGACACAAACTCCCAAACCATCTTGTAGCCGACCTATCACAAAATATATGGGGAGGTTATATCCTGTAGAGGGGGGAGGGCGAATAGAACAGAGTAGAATGCTCTCGACCTACTCGATCCCTGAGGATCACAATACGCTCTTGCCAAACACCGAGAGTAGAGCACCACTGCTCCCATTGTCTTCCCCCTATCCGGCAAGGGGAGGACACACCACCAGTGGCGAGGCGACCAAAGCTTAGCATCGAGCTACCCCCAACCAAATCTCTTCCAACTCTCAGTTGTAGCCCCCCGATTTTGGGCGTTCTTGAGTATAAGGATCATTAGCTGCTAGACGTAGGGCACCATCGGCCTAAACTAGAATAAACTGCCATGTCCCCTGTGTGATGATGTCGGATAGTGACTATCCATTATCTAAAAAAAATGTTCAATGTGTGATTCTCGTGTTCTTGAGTGCACCCGAGCCACCGAAGGCGTTGAATTCCTCAGACCAATTCGAACACACAATGCTTTCCGCTGTTTCAACCCCGCGATATGTGGCCCAGTCTACCACCGTGTGCCACCAGCATAGACCCTACTTGGCTTTCAAACCAATATCTTGCACTGTTTGCATACATGCTTTCCCCAATATTGACCTTCAGGCCTGCTCATACGTAATAGTGGGGAACCTACATATTTGCTTGTGCACAACAACATTCCTATGCCTCGAAAGTGTTGTTCGTGTATATGGAAGCTAGTCCTGAAATCAAAGTAATCTAAAAAAACAGACTGCATGCCCTAAATAATGATTTAAGCGGACGTTGCCACAGACTTGATCAATTCCTCGCCTGTCGCGCCCTTGCGCAAATCTAGGCCTGGGCATTTGGGACTGGAGCATGCATGCCTATTCTTTACCGGGTTGGCCTGTACACCTTCCAAGGAAACAATTCTCAACATCGCAATCTTTTTTTTCGACAAGAGAGAAAAAGAAAACATGGCCTAGCACCTTACCAACCGGACCTCACATAACCACCACCATCTAATATTAGCAACGGAGAGCCAAAAGGGATGCCATTTATGGGCCATCAGAACTGAAAATAAGATGAAGCTAAGTCGGACATGACAAGAAAAACCAAATTACAAGCTCTGTTTTCGAGCCATATCCTGGCCTCTCAATCTTCATTCAAAACCAGCTTTCATTACTGTTGCATATCATTCCGGGAGTCATCCTTTAGATGCATCTGACTTACACCAGCCTCTAGAGCTTCCTTGTCAAATTCTCTAGAAATAGGCCTGCCCAGTAAGCCATTGGAGCACAAGCATAGCACACAATTGAAGCTGGATCTTTAAGCAACTTGTTATCAAAGAACACTTTGTTTCGAGTTTTCCATATGGCACCCCAACCGATGGACGCTATACCAAGAGTATGAAACTGTTTACCATAAGAAATTGACCTTTCACACCATAATGACCAGCACTGTCCAAAGGATCTGGGCACATTTTTTGCCCTAAAGCAGCTGGCGACTATTGCCCAAACCGCCTTTGGCAGTACTACATTGGAAAGAAAGGTGAGAAGGAGTTTCATCAAGATCACAGAAGTAGCATCAAGGATCACCAACCTACTTCCTCCTCAACGTCACAATCTGATGCCCATACTTGTACTTTCACATCACTCGAGAGGAACACTCTCTTGGTCTTGCTCTTGCAACTTCTCTGATTTGTAGGCTACGAGCCTACGACTCTACGAAAGGATTTCAAAAGCTGTGGCAGAAACACTCCTGATACCTCACAAGCCCATAACTTGGCTGCAAGCTTACTGAGAACATCACATCCCGACTTCTGGATGCTTAATTCTGTAGCCTAGGACATATATTTTCCTGAGGCTTCCCGAAAGACTTGCAAGGCTTTGCTTTTTATAAGCTCTTGGATAAAATAAAAAGAAATCTTGCTCATCCGTGTAATTATGTACACTGAAAAGCAATAATATAATGCCCACATGGACACTACAGTGAAGTTGCATGATAATACATTAAAGTCAGTGATCATAATAATGATACTCTATTTCCTAGCTACTTTGAGTAATGAGAGATAATCCGTCTGGCAATCCGTTTTAGCAAGTGTGAATCAATGTAGTACAGGTGTATCATTAATCTCGATGTGATTATTTGACATGAATCAGAAAGGCACTTGACCTTGTTTGGTTAGGAGCCTAAGCAATTTTGCTTGGCCTGTCTGATGCCTTGACCCTGCCTGTAGATGTTGTTTCGTACTTGATTTATTGCATTCCAAAGAAAACCTATATTTATACGAAATTCTCAAATATTTCTTATTTCATGTAAAAGGAAATCCTAATGGATAGAATTCTCTAATGTTTTTAGCTAGAATGCCATGTTTGGTTCATGTTCTGTTTACGTGCTTGTGCCAGGCAAGGGGATCCTCCGCCAGGCCATCGAAATCAAGTGCCTGGTGCCTATACACAGAGGTTTCCTGGGCGAATAATGGTGTTTAGTTGGTTGATAACCCTTGAAAATTATGAAACATATCTTAATTAACAGTGCCGAAGCTGGATTACAAATTGTCTGCGGTTGTAGTTGTCTGGTGGTTGTGCTAGCAGTGCTAAGCAACTTGATGAGGGCGCAACGATGCAATGTTCAGTGATGAAATGGAGTGGATGAGGTGCATTGCAGTGCATTTAGGATAGGAACTAGCGGGAGCGCAAGTTTGTCCGGCTCCATGCATCCCAGGTAAGCATGGATGACAACCATGGAGAGAAGAGCTAGCTAGCAAGGTCTCGAGGCAGTGACACTAGCTCGACCACCAGAGCCAAGGCGACAACAGCAATAGCAATAGCAACGGCTGTGAACGGCGGCCTGCACCCTGCAAGGAACCATAAACAGGCTACGTTTTTACAATTATCAAATCATTTTTTAAAAAATCCGACTGGAATTGATTGAAATGAAAAAGGGGCTTCTGATCGAGAATTATATGCACAGTATATTTTTTATAAAGACGAATTGCTTGCAATCATAAATAATTTAAAGTGCCTTTCCAACACTATGTCAAATGATTTGCTTACACTTCTGATATTTTTTGAGATGCAAAAACAGATTGCTAGAAGCATTGTCCCTGTTATCTCTGATTACTGAAAGTTGCTAGAGGAAATAAAGTGTAGTTATTATAACAACCGAATTTAATATTTCAACATGCCCATTGTGCCACTTCTCTGTAGTGTCCATGTGGGCATTATTATTGCTTTTCAGTGCACATGATTCCACGGATGAACATTTATTTCGTTTAATTTTGTCCATGAGCTAATGAAAGGCAAAGCCTTATAAGTCTTGCCGAACCACTCATGAAAAATATAGGTGCTACGCTACAAGCAGACAGAAGAACTCGGGATGTGATGTTCAGTTTGGATGCAGCCTAGCTATGGGCTTGTGAGGCATCAGGAGTGTTTGTGTCACAGTGGAAAACTGTTGTGGTTAGAGGAGGCGTATAGGCCAACTGGCTAAAGTGGAAGTACGCATGCCCCAATCCCCATGCTCCAGCCTAGATTTGTGGAACAGCACAGCAGGCCATGAAAAGGCTGGCAATGGTCCCAAACAGGATTGAAAGTTGAAGACTCCTTGATTGAATCTTGCTGAGGACTTTAGTCAAAAAAAAAAATCTTGCTGAGGCTCCTTCTCTCAGTCAATGGTTGGAGTGTGGAGGAACATATACTTCTATTCAGTCTGACAGGATTGATGACGAGTTTCCACAGTTTCCTCGGGAGCCTAGTGCTTTTGAACTTGTCCATTGGCTTGGGGGCAAGCTGGATTCTAAGAAGGTGGGAATGTCAGGATATGTGTAGGATGGACTACCAGGTGGGGCCAGTTTGTCAGGCAAGCAAAGGCAAGGCCAAGCCAATACAAAGGGCCGGGATGCCAAGAGGAAGCAGAATCAGCACTCCTCTCCCTCGAGTCTACTGTTCATCTTTCTCCCCAAGTCTCCTCCTCTTTGTACCTGGATCTTCTAGAACCTTCTAGCCTCATCCTCCTAGCACTTGCTGATCCCGACCTCCCTTCCCCTGAGGTCTTGTATCCCGGTACTGGATTCGAGTTAATTGTTACTTAGTCGAGTTATCTGTGCCAATAACCTAGGGGTTGCTAACATAGTGCCAGTCAAAAAACAAAGACTTGAAAGTGAGTTAATTAGTGACTGGTTTCATCTTTGTATACATATACATAGGCTTAAAGGGCATGAAAATAGCATGTAGAAAAGATACTAACAGCTACACAAAGAAACAATACTACAGAAATATGGACATGAATTCTGAAGCAGAGAATTCAATATTGGCCTCCATAGAACATATAGCTCCGATCAAGTATATACTCCCTCCATCCCAAAATGTTAGTCATTTTTGTTTTTCGTCGCGACAACTTTGACTTGATTTGACTCGAGGATGAGATGTGACTCGGAGGAGCATTGGAGCTTCAGGTCACGTTTCCGGCGGATGCTTTGCCCATCGTAGTCGTTTTCCGGTGGATGCTTTACCACCGAGGTCGTGTTTTCAGCGGATGCTTGGCCGCCAATGAGGTTACGGTGGATGCTTTGCCACTGAGGTCATTGTCTTTCCGGAAGATGCTTTGCTGCCGAGGTGTATCATCTACGGCTCCGATCACTACTAGCTACCTAGCTGCCGAAGTTATCTTTTGTATAGACGCAGCCTGCTTTGGGGTTGTTAGGTGGAGGGTCCCCCTGCCCTTGCTTTTCTTGCTTGCCGTTTATGTTTATGTTCGTTGGTGTCTTCTCCTATGATGTCTTTCGGCATCGGGGTTTGTTGTGAACGGCCCGATCGTGAAAAGAAACTTTGACTTAATTTGTACAAAATATGTGCAACATTTCTATATAAATTTATTAAAAAAACTAGATTTAAAGATCTTTCCAATGATACTAATAATGTATAATAAATATTAATATTTTTTAATATATAATTTGTCAAAATTGTTTCTTGCGACAAATATTTTGGGATGGAGGGAGGACATGATATTTAGGCCTTGCACCACACCGAATGTTACATGCCTTGATGTTGTCCATTTCGAGTGGTTTGCATTATAAATTGTCCATTTCTTGTCTAGCCAATCAATGCAAGTGTACCTATGAATTATAAGATGACTGATACCTACACACAAACTCAAGAAGTAGTATATGTAGTTCCGGATCCCTAGCCTTTCACCAAGGCATTACACATCGTGTGAGACTGGAAGTAGATGCACGAGGTACAGATCTCGGCTAGGAATTGATAAACCATGTCGTCTTAAATAATTCAGGATTGAGAGGCATCAGTAGCCTATGGTGTCCTGATCATTTTTGTTCCAAATGCATAGACATACCAGCTTCCAAATGCACGACGGGTGGAGGAACCTGAACACTGCCTACAGCTCCACATGTCGTCAAGATCAAGCACCGAAGCGCTGTATGATGCTATGGTGAACAAAGTCTTTGAATGCATTTGCCTCTGTATTGTTCGTTGTGATCTACATGTCAGCATCAAGTCATCATTTTGTGAATATTATGTGCAACCATTATTGAACGCTCTGCTTAACAGTGGGGGTGGTGGGGGGTGGGGGGAGGGGGCGCGAGGAGGGATAATTACTACTAATAATCTCTGACAGTCTGCAGTGTGCAAGGCTAACTTCACTGCTACCTGAACTTATTTGGTATCAATGTAATACTTGTTGCAATATATGGCCTTGTCCCATTAATTAGTTCAGGAGTAGGATTCAAGCGGATCAGGGTCAATCACAACTGTACCCCAGATTCAGTCACCTCCTGTTGTCAAATTGAGTGGGGCCATCACCACTATTTTTTTTAGAACTACACAATACAACGCAGGCACTCACAACACGCACGCACACTCACTCCTATGAATAGACGTACATAAACCGTACCCCTATGAGCACCTCCGAAGGACGTAGCACCCGACAGATATATAGATTACCGAAGTCACCATTGGCGCCTCGTCGTCGACAGGAATGTCGCTTACTACTGAATGCATAACGCCGGTAAATTCTCGGGAAAAGGTTTGAAGGTGTAGAAAAATAGAAAGTATGATAAAATCAGGCTTTGTTTTTAGATAATGGATGAGTAAGAACATCCGGTCTCTACATCCGAGGATGTACACAACCAAACTATTACAAGAATATGATAAAACGAAAGCGCAAGACAAGTCTCTATAACAGATAAAGAGTACTAAAGCAGATGATAAATGTGCTTCCACCCTCGGTTGGAAAACTCAAAAGTAATGACTTCTAGTTTCCTGCTAATTTACGAGAGTGTGTTCTTGGCCTGCTCATCACGCTGCAGCTAGGCCCCGAAACATACCCATAACGCTCCTCCGAAAATAACCCGCAAAATTGAATTCACTTTGACCTAGTTAAAAATAATATCGTTTCGACAACGCCAAATGGCCCAAAGATACGGCGACAACCCCTACCCATATCAATTTCCTAATCTTACTCAGTTGATTAGTAAGCCAATTACCAAACACATGACTCATTGATCTAGGTGGAGTCAAACTAGTAGCAAAGAAGATAATCCTCCAAACCATACTCGCATAAGGACAATCAAGGAAGAGATATTCTATAGTCTCATCCTTATTACAGACCCACAAAATTTGAGGCTACCTTTCGACATGAGCAATTTTTCCTAGCGACGTTATCTTTAGTTAGAACAACTCCTTTTTTAAGAAACCAAAGGAAAATCTTAATATTTAGAGGATTCTTTAATTTCCGATCATCCTCCGTCGAAAAGGTGGTGATGTATCAATAAGATGCAAATAGAACGATCGAACGTAATATAACCAATATTTGGTTAAGTTCCATGTGAAGGTATTCGAACCGGCCCACCATATCGACATGAGCAATTTGTGCTACTAGATTGTGCCACTCTACAAGTTTATTATTCACCAAAGCCCTCCTGAAAGAAACATTGAGGGGCCTTGAAGTCATAACCTTTGCCACAGTTGCATGAGGATCACGCACTATATTATAGAGAGCGGGGTATTTAACTTTAAGTGGCACTATTCCAACCCAGGTGTCGTCCCAGAACAGTGTTTTGGTCCCATCTTGTACTTTGAAGGATCCATTAGCCAAAACCTCCTCTTTGATACGCATGAGACCTCTATAGAAATGTGAGTCATAGGGTTTGACTTGTACTTGGGTGAGGGACTTGGATCTTAGATATTTATTTGTCAATAAATTTTTCCACATGCCATCAGTGTCTAGCAAATTCACCAACCACTTAGCCAATAGGCATTTATTGTGTAGATATAGATCTAGGATCCCAAGACCTCCTTGGTCCTTAGGTCGACATAAGATGTCCCATTTAGCAAATCTATACTTGTGTTTCTTAGATGATCCTTGCCAGAAAAATCTTGATATGAAATGGTCAAGATTTTTCAGCACCCCCTTTGGGATTTCAAAGAAAGACATCATAAACATGGGTAGGCTGGTAAGTACTGAATTGAGCAAGACTAATCAGGATTGTCAAGATTGACAATCCGTCGTCTAGCAGATGAGGGATAACTCCTCTTATTTGACATGATAAATCAGACTTGTCCTTTTCTGATGTAGAGATGGAATTATTTAACACTATTGACAAGGAATTCCAAATTAAAACGTGAATTTGTTATTCAGATTGACAGGCAAGAAATCGTGATTCTCATACATTTTTTAGAATTATCTCTTTTTTTTTTCGCGAATACGCACGAGTGTGCATATCTTTGTATTAGAAGAAAAGAATGTATGTACAAGAAAGCCAAAACCAGCTCAACACAAAAGGAAAAATTACATGATGGAAAATAACAACCTTTCTACCAACGAAACTCGCAACACTAGCCTTGTTGTGCCAAACTCCTTAGACCTTGGGCGCCCGCTCGATCCAGCGATCAGCCTCAATCTTGATCAGCTGCAGCAATTCAGCAACAGGCCGCCACGCCTCGAAGCACTGGCGTTGCCCTCCTTCCGAGAGATGCCATGAAACCAACGCGAAGAGGGTGTCGAGCCCTTTTCTGCGGTCTCCGGTTATCTCAAACAGAAATTGTTGACTAAATTGTGATTTTCAATCCTGATTGCATGTAACAAAAATAGTTTGCAAACTCGCCACACCTTATGACAGTCGTGAACAACAGCAGGAATTACACGTCCTGGCAAGAGACCCAGTATCTGCATGTGCTGATCGCGTGAGCCCCTACAGGCAGTCTCATTTTTGCCGGATCGGATGGGCGCCAGTGATACCTTGGGTTGGCAACCCTTGTTAAGTGTGGTGGCACCAGACCCTTCACTGCTACAAAAATGATTTCTAGTAATGTATTCTCTTTTTTAGTTCAAACAAGTCGCCCCTATCAATCCATTTGTATAGATGGCTTCTAGATCCAGCCGTCTCTTCAAATTGATTTGTAAGCATCGTTAGATCTAGAGGCACTCATATAAATGGATGCCGACTAGTAAAAATTAAGAAATGAAATTTGATGTTTTCCAAACAACCTTGAATTAATGGAGAGAAATGACCAAAGCGAAAGTTATAGATCACGAAAAGTTATAGAACATTGTAGTTGTTTTCATTTGAAATTATTTGGTTGAGGAAAACTACATTTTAATTTCTCAAATTTAAATTTTAAATTTTTCAAACTACCTCGAATGAAGAAACAACCAAATTTGGAATTTAATTTGCAGACTTTTAATAAGTTTGTGAGGAAGAACTAGAGCATTTCCAAATCTTTTAAGCAGTTGCATGCATATAACCTAGACCCAGGGAACATACATAAATTCGGCTGCATCAACAATTGGCATGAGATGCTGAGATACGATATAGATCTTCATTAGTTACAACAATACCCATTCAAATCTTGAACTCAAATTTCAGTGAACCATGCATTTCCAATGTCTATACGACTCGTATCTACGCCCGGCATAACTGTAGACAAAATTCCATGCTAAGCCTTGGACGGCCGATCGGAGGAGGCGACACGACCTCCGCACGCCGGCGGAGCGCGCCCTCTGCTCGCAGGGGGTGATGAGTCCATTGACCATCTCCTAGCCTCGTGCGTCTTCACTCATCAGTGTGGCACCTCCTTCTGTCTCGCGTTGGACTTGCGCACCTTGCCCCTTCCCCGGACTCCACACTTGTCGACTGGTGACTATGGACGCGCGGCCTTGCACCCCACCAGTTCAGGCGAACTTTTGACTCACTGGTGCTCCTCATCTGCTGGGAGACTTGGAAGGAGCGCAACCGGCGAGCCTTCGACGTTGACGCCGCCTCAGCTTTTTGAGGTCATCCGAACGGAGGCGGAGGATTGGGTGGTGGCCGGCTTCAGAGGGATCCAGCCAGTGATAGCGGTGCTTTCGGCCACCTGAGCGCTTCTCTCTCGCTCCCTCTTTGTAGCACAATTGATTTCCCCTTAGTTATAACCAAGTTGCTCCACCGTGTTAGCCGGTGCCTTGTGTTAGTGTTTTTACTTGCACCATTTCCACGGCATCTCACTATGGAAGTCGTGTATGAACTCTCTATCTTCTCTTAATGAAGTACGAGCTACGCTCGCTTTCAAAAGAAAAAACGTGCTAAAGCTTGTCTGCCTCCGATTCAGTTGATAAGTAAACAGCACGATACACTATCGCAGTAGATGGCTTCCTTAAGTTGAAGAGAACAAATGCAACGATCGTAATTTTGCTGATGTTAATGAAGAATATTGCATTGCACGTACAGCCAAATGCATTCAAAGGCCATGTTGGCCAAGCCATCAAACTTTTAATTTAGCGCTTGATATCTTGAGAGTTTTCATGGCCACGAGATCAAAGAGTCACTGATTAATTTAAAAATGCATTAGCCACATGTTCAGCGTCACTTCTAAGGGCAGCCAACCTGAGAAGAGCGGAGCTGTACGGCGTGTCTAGTTTGCCTTGCACGCTACTACAGGTTGCTCTTCCAACCACCGTGGACATGGAAGCTAGTATGTATCAGCTAGCTGGGCAGAGCATTGGACAAAGACCTAATAGAACTGCATACCGTGGATTCCTGAAGTCTCCAAAGCCTAATTATAATTGACTAAGCTACCCTATGGAACCTCCTACAAGACTATTAGTATTTCGTTCTTGTATTCTCAGTTCTCACATGGTCTACAATGCCTTAGTGACCGCCTAGTTATCTGGAACTATACTACGAACTACCTCATTTGCTTGTATGTACCAGTCATTTTATTATTTATTTATAGCCAGGCAAGCCTGAAACAAGCTATAATGTCATACACTGGAGCAGTGCTCTGCTTCCATGTGGATGTCCATAATAACTAACTAATGATCTCTGACAGCCCCTTTAATTTGAACTTATTCGGTATCGTGGTGGTTGATAATATAGGAAGCTACAAGCTGTCCCATACTACTCCCATACCTCAGTCACCTTTAATTTCTGTCACTTCTGTGCAGTTCAAGCTTTGGTTTTGCAATTCCAAAGCTCCATGTGTCCCCAACTTGAACCTGAACTTACTTCATTGTCTGTATTGCTGAATGCAGCCCCTGCTGAGATATTTGCATACCGTGGATTGTGCTCTCTACATTTGAGGTCCTTTATGGACTTTTATATAATAAACCATCAAAAACTTACCTTTTGGGAAATTTCAAACGGTTGAAATCTGAAGAACACTGAACACGGTAGGAAAACTGCGTTGTACCTGCCAAGGATAGATAGCCAACAGGAACTGAACTGGCTCCAGTGAGAAAAGCTGAAGAATTTAGCGTTTTTCTACAATTTGTGATCACTGTCCATGAAGAAGCTTGTAATTTGGAGGAACACTAGAAGACCTACTTAGAGTTATCTCATGCACTACTCTAAAGATGAGCATCGAACTTGAACGAAGTAGTCTGCAAAGAATATGACTCGGAGATGTGTATACAGTTGAACGCACAACAGGTATCCAGTCCACTCAACAAAAAAAAAAAAAAAGCAAAATAACTACCATGAACTCGGCTGCCAAAAACTGCACACCAGGCACAATCAAGACGGGGCGGCAGCCTAACTCCATATCTTTTGGCACGCCATGAGCTCGACCTCCTCCTCCTCTACAACATCTACAGGCATGGAGACAGGAGTAGAAGTGGCAAAGGGGCTTAACGGGGTTCGCCGCCAGTGCCACAGAGGACAGCAGCGGGATGGGCGGGGAGGTGGCTTGGTAAAGCCACAATTCACCTCCAATTGCTATTGCCCTATTCCTGCCTCTGCACAACTGCAATTGTATTCTCTGAAAATGTTGTTTTTGTGTATGCAAGCTAGCCCTGAAATGAAAGCACCTGACAAGAGGCATGTGCGTTATTCATTACTGATGCCGCCCGAGCCTAACTGCCTAAGTGATTAAAGCCGACCTTAGCACAAACTTGATCAATCCTGATATTTTCTCATCCCTGCACTCTCAGTTCTCATGCACCATGTATAATGTTTTGGACTTTAGTATGAGACCAGCTATTGTGATTTATAGGCTTGCTTGCGTCAGCGGGCTAGTCAAGAGAATATGTCATTTATTATAATGTTAGATAAAATGAAAAAAAAACACCAAAGCATATAAGGTTTCCAAGCGATTTAATAGGAACTTTGTTAAGAAGGACCTCTGCCTTAGGATGTAGACTAGAGCTATCGTGTTATGTGTATCCAGTATCCATGATTTCGTTTTACGGTGGATGTCCATAATAACTGCGAACACATGGTTGATTTAGGTCACATGTGTTTAGTTTTGTGATTGAAGGATTATCAACAGTCAACATTTTACTTCTATTTTCGTTTATCTTTTATGCTTCGGCTATGTTCACCGGCACACATGGAGTGTGTCGAAGACGTATCTCTTGGTTCGTGTTGTACATGTGGAGCTCGAAGATGGTAGCCGATCTGCGAGGTGAAGGGGGGCCAAGGAGGACGTCTTGGGCCGACGGAGCGCGGAGGTGTAGGACGGGACGTGAGGCTTGGACCGAGGGACCGGATCGCCGGGTGGCTAGCCATGGTGGTCGACATCTAGGACATCGGCGAATGCAAGAGGACGTGGCGGGACCATGTTGATCAGGTCAAGACGGCGGCGTGCGAGGCGGGCAGGGGGAGCTCGGATGACTTGGCGCCTCGGGCGGTTAAGACGGTGACGGCCGGGACGAGGGACAAGGATGAGAAGTTGTGGATCAAAGGGAGTTGAAGCATGATTTGCTCGTTGTTGTACCCGACGGCGACACGCCCGACATCCGGGCCGTTGTCTGCTAGCGACATGCCCCGACATCCAGTTCGCCGCCCGCCTCTGCGTGCGCTTCGGTCTCGCCATGCACCTCTCACCTTTAGGCCGTGAAGAGGATTTTCGTGTACTTGCAGTTCACTCGAGTTCGGCCTTTGGTATTCGGCTTCTTCTACTCTCTCCTAGATTGGTTATTCAGATGCCGATTATGCTTGTGATCGTGAGCATAGGAAGTCTACCTTTGGTACTCGGTTAGTTTCTTGGTACCTCGCTATGTCGTGTCTCGTAAATAGTTTGGTGTTGCTCACCGACCGTTGAGGCGGAGTATGTTCTTTCCGCCTTTGTTGTTCCCAAATTTGTTGTGGATGGTTGCCACTTTGAGAGACTTTGGTTTGAGATTTTCCCATGTGCCTTTGATGTGTGATAGCATGGGAGCTATGAGTGTAACCAAAACCCTGTCCTTCACTCCAATACCAACCACATAGAGGTTAGGTAGCACTTCTTGATAGATCACCAGGAGAAAGGGGACATTGATGTTCATCATGTTTACACGGAGTATCAGCTTGAGGACATCTTCACAAAACCCCTAGACCAAGTCCGTATTGCTCAGCTCCGTGGTGAGTTGGGAGTTTGTTATCCTTTTGAGGGGTAGTTGTGTGGTTGATGTACAGTTGTAGCTTTAGGTTTGTTTTTTTTTTTGGCTTTGTGCATCATCTGTATCATATTGCATTCATCATGTACACTATTGCACTTTGAGCTTCTTGTTTATATTGATCACAATGAGACTATGCTCGTTTAGTGTAACAATTACATGTTGGTGCTTCACGACTTGTGCTCTTTCGCTTAATTGATATATGTTATGAGCAAAGCTGTTTTCATGTGAACTTGCTTAATATCGATGAAACTTACAAAATGTTCAACATTGAGATAGTTCCTAGCATGTTTAAGTTGTTGAGATCCTTTGTGCTTATCATGTATGCTAGGTGACTATATGTCTCATTCAATGAGTTTTGCACTTGCTTAGATGACCACATGCTTTTAATTGTTAAAATCTATGATCTAAGCAAAGTGCTTGAACATACAAGCACTTGAGTGGGTCCATACTGTCCCACATCCAAGTCTTGGGACTGATGCTCATTGCACTTGAGTTGAACCTGAACTTGGTAGTGATTGACCCAGACCATTATCTTAAGCTTCTGATTGCTCACAAGCATAGGCTTGACATGGTTGATTAGTAAGGCCGACGGTTGTGGATAACCACTCGCACTCATGCTTTGCCTAATGCTTTAAACCGCCGCGACTCGATAACTTTAAAATTTGTTGATAAGTGTTGGCTCGTTCTTTTGCATGATGTGTAAACTTTGCTTGGGGTAGCACTTGATATACATGTGTAGCACTTGGTAGATTTCCGACTTACTTGTGCAATGTGCTATTCTTTGTGGTGGACACCTTTTTTGAAATGCTTAAAACTGAATTGAAGTGCTTTCAAGCCATATTTCATATCTCTTGATCAGTTTGAGCATCGTGTTAAGCACTTGACCTTGTTGCCATGACACTACTTAGAGCACCTTTTCATTTGGATTATTGTTATAAACTTGAAGCTCCCTCATTGCATTTTCATGCATTTCATTGCTTTGATAAGTGCATTTGCCAACAATGGGGGAAAGATACAAATACATTGCCTGCATTTGTCTAGGGGAGTAGCACTTTGAGCTAGATGTGTTGAGCTTTTGCCTCTGTCTTGAGGGTTTAGCTATTTGTATGTGAAAGGATTTGGTTTGGAGTCGTGCTAGTGGTGTAGAGCCCTGTTCTACCTCTTCTTGAGGGCTAGTGGTTGGTTTAGCTTGGTTGTGTCGAGCCTTTTGCCCATGTCTTTTGGAACCAAGTGTTTGCTCCATGTTTGTTATCCAGTAATTTTGTCTTAGCTTTTGTCTAGCCTGTGTTCACTTGGATGTGCTACCTTCTACCTTCTTTCGCCTTTGTGTTGAATGTTGACATTGCACTCAAGGGGGGGGGGGAGATTGCTAACACATGGTTGATTTGGGTCACATGTGTTTAGTTTTGTGATTGAATGATTGTCAACAATCAACATTTTACTTCTATTTTTGTTTATCTTTTATGCTTCAGCTATGTTCACCGGCACACGTGGAGTGTGTCAAAGATGTATCTCTTGGTTCGTGTTGCAATGTGGTGTGGCTCGGAGATGGTAGCTTACGACGAGGTGAAGGGGCCAGGAAGGCGTGCGGGTCGACGGACCACGGAGGTGAAGGACGTGACGTGAGGCTTGGACCAAGGGACCGGATCGTCGGGTGGCTAGCCATGGTGGCCGACATCTGTGACATCGACGAATGGAAGAGGACGTGGCGGGATCGTGTTGATCAGGTCAAGACGGTGAGCATGCAGGCAGAGCGGGAGCTCGGATGATGAGCCGGACCGCGTGCGGTCAAGACGGTGGCGACATGTGTTGAGGAGGTTTGGTGGTTTGTCCTCAAAACCAACGGTGTGGGTTTCGTGGTTTGGGCTTCAAAACCATCGGTGGCACGTTTCGCGGGTTTGGGTCTCAAAACCGGGACGTTCGATGGGCGGAAGGGCGGCACATGGCGGCATCTAGGAGATTGCATGGAGCCATGCTACGGATGAGGAGGCACGAGTGGCCGCCGGATCAAAAGATATCCAAGTCCGACCATTATGCCCCGGCTAAGTGGTTTCGCAATTGTATCCATAGGGGTAGAGTAGTAATAGCACGCAGTCACTAGGACTTGGGCTATAAATATCAAGGCGGTCCCTTTCCCGGACTTGCCTCTCCACTTTTCATTTTCATTAGGTTTTCCCGGTCTGTAGTTGTTCTGAGTGGGATAGGTCCAGACAACTATTTTGTGATCTGTGTTCATAGGAAGCGGTCCCCTAAGTGAGCGCATCCCCTCTGGGTTTTTGGGTCCGATCGATTCATCCGTGTCTTTGTGATTTTGCCTTGTTTGTGTTCTTCGTGAGTTCAACCTTTCCCCTCTCGATTCCCATCCGATTTCTTTGTTTCTAGTCCATTTGGTGTGACTCTTTTTGTCCCAATTCGATCTTGACCAAGAACCAAAGAGTTTCACCAAAGGAAATCCTTAGAAACCTCTTGTGTCATCGGATTTGGACGATTTTGTGTTCGAGTTTGTGGTTTTGGTGTGAAGGAGATTTGAAATTCCCAGTGTTTTTCTCGATCTTTTGCCAAATTTCTTGAGGGAATCTTGTCACCTACATGCCGTGATTTTATGGCTTGAAAATCGTGACCTAAGACAAAGTATTGAGAGAGATCCGGTTGGTTTTTGAGTTGAGGCGAGTTTTGGAGTCGAGCAGTTTTTCTGTCTATTCATACCGGGACGCGTCAGTATTTTTTGATTTCAACGTTTTTTGAGTGTTCTTTTGACAAAGGTGTTTCTCTAAGTTACCTAGTCTTCTTTGTGAAAGTTTGAAGTGATTTGGACTCCGTTTGGGTAAGATTTGGATTTTTTTCTCTCAAGTGGGATTTCTCTGTTCATACCAGACACGTGCGGTATGCATACCGACACGTCCGGTATTAAGAGTTTGTGCTGTTTTTGTCCGAATCGTTGCTCGATTGCTTTGTGGTGTTTCCGGTTGATCCGCTATGACTCTAGGGCAATCCCTAGATCATCCACCTTGCATCCAAGGTCGCGGTCATACCGTTCTTTGCTTGGTTTGCTTCGAGAGGTTGTGAGAGCTACAAGGTCGCGAATTCGAAAGAATTTTTTTGAGGCTCCTATTCAGGCCCCCTCTAGTCGCCGTTTCAGTCCTTCAATAACTACTAATAAGGATCTCACAGCAAGATGGACTATGTTGTGTGTATGGGAAACTTACCTGCAACCGGAACTTTTGTGCTATCATGGTGATATTATAAAAATTATTCAATATGGCGAGAACTACTCCAATACTCCTCTTTCCCGAAATTACACAGATATCAAAGCAGCCGATTATTTTCCATTGGGTGCCACACTGGGCATCCCGCCGTCCAAGCCCAAATGCAAACTATTTCCAGTCTAGGTCCAAGATGAACTCATCTCACTCAAGATCCCCTGTTCGGTCACCATTCATTTTTGTTTCCATGAGCCCATGCATAGGAGCGGAGTGGTTCCATGCCCGTCTAGCACCGCTGCAGGGATCACTGGTTGCCGATCGTTCCATGCCCGTTCATCTTGTCTCCTGCTGCCAACTAGCAGAGCTGATGTCGTGTGAGGGGTGGAACCTCTTCCTCCCACCATGACATAAGCGCACAAGGAATGTAATGTACAGATTCAGTGAGTAAAATGCGTGTGGAGGACTGAAGGTACGCCAAGGCTCCTTGCTGGAATATGTTCGTCACTTAGCAGCTCACACGGAAATCGTACTGACGAAAGTAATCCAAGGGAAGTGGATTAGGGATAAATGAGTGTCTTGCTGCCAATCCCGGAGCGGCAGGCTCGCCGCATCATGCTCAACAAGTGGCAAGGCAGGCCGGAGGGCGCCAACTCGCAGACTCCGGACCCCACAATCGTGGAGAGGATCCACAGCCACTTCCAGGGCCTTGATCCCCTTCCGCACCACAAGCGTGAGGTCCTGGATGTGCTTATCCCCTACCACCGCCAGCGCCGGGGACGTCCCTCGACCACGAACCGCTGATCGCCACCACTTTCCGTCGCACAATTGTTTTCTCTCTCAGTATATGACACTCTAAGCTCTACCGTTGTTAGTGTTTCACCTATTTGCCCTCCCTGGCAGCTCGCCATGGAGGCGTCTAGGTGTAATGAATTTATCCCACTTCTCTTAATGCAGTACGGGTAAGAGCCCGCAAAAAAAAAAAAAAAAAGTTTGGCTTTTTTGTGTGTTGTCCATGAGTGTGGCTTTTTTTTGAGTATTAGTAAGTTTGGTTTGGATCTAGGGTTGGATGGGCTATGCCCATATGGGACGCTGGTGAAAAACAATTAGGAAAATATTTAATAAAAAACAGAGAGACTGCTTCGAAACCGTACAAAATTTTAAAACCCAAGTTTATTGTTGTAGTTCTCATAGATATATAGTAACAATAAGCTCCATAGATTCTCTGAATAAATGTTTTTGATGATGACTTACAATTTCTTCATAAAATTGTTTTGTTGGTAAGCTAGATTTGTGGGGTTCACACCTGCCCTTCTACCCTCGCCACCGGAGTTGAGGGAGAAGGGGCCAGGGCATTTCTAACAAGCTAAAGACGAGGCGAGACCTCGCGTCTCTCGCACCCTCGCTGGAATTGCGGAGGGCGAGAGTGTGCGAGGTTCGAGCGTAATTGCAGAAAAGTAGCTCAACAATGGTAATGTATAAAATGCAAAGGTGAAGTATAAAATTGCGATCAGATGGCCTAGGGGTTTAGGGTAACCAAATAATGTGGACCTCTCTATCAGCCTTCGCTACAATATGTCTTTTGCCACATTTTAGATGGTCTCGAGAAGCTTTGCTACAACTAAATTCCACATGCCACTCCAGCCTATCTAGCGCTTATGCCAACGTCTTTGATATCGAAGGACATTTCCACCTCGGAGCTGATGGCCTTACTCCTTCAAAGCAAGCAAATATGTAACTGCACCCTGATCTGCACCAAACACATTTATATATATCTGAAGCTTAAGAATGCCTGCATGTGCTGGAAGCAGTTTTTTTACTCCTAGGAGCATATGCTCCCATGCTCTGGACCACTGGATACGCATTGTGATTCGTGCTCGCAAACTTCTCAACACAATGTGTATTGGGAAGTGTGTGAGCACGAATCACAATGCGAAATGAGTGGTCCAGAGCATGGGAGCATATGCTCATAGGAGCATATTTAACTTTCCCTGCATGTGCTCACTACAGCTCGTAACTCATAAGCTGACAGTTGGGACTCTATTTAGTGAACATCACAGTAGGGAATGCCTGTTACATATATGATCCTGGAATGAATTTGATGCTAGTGGCACACCTGGCTGGCACATTTACATAGCAACTTCAGTTGTGCTTCTATATATGTGAGGATTTTCCTGCTGTTGAGTTTATCATCATTTTAGAATTATGTGGCATGACCGCATGAGACAAGTGACAAAGGACTTGGAGCAAAGAACCTCAAGGAATGCAAATGACATTGGAAAACTTCTGTTTTTTGTTGTAACATAAAGATTATCGTATGCTTTGTTCGCTTCATTCTTTTTTTTTTTTTTTTTTTTTGATCAATTGCTCACTGCAATCACACAGGAAGACAGAATACGGATATCTAACATAACCTATAGAAGGCGTACGCCCCAAAATTTCCGTCCAAGACACAATTTCCTGTACGCACAACAGCCGCCTCCTCACAAAACCCTGTTCCATCTAACAGTGCCTGGGCCCAACTGTCGGTCGACCAACTCCAGAAACATCTACGGTAGTCCAGTCCGCACCACCCGCCATCTCTCCTTCCGATCCCCACCGCATCCACGCCTAGCCTCCGTGCAACCAAATCAATCGCTCTCGACGTCACTGACCGGCGTGCCGCCGGGCGCCTGAGCATCTCCCTACTCCAGCGCCGCCACAACGCGCCCCTGCGCCGCTCACCGTCCTCACGGCCACCACGCCCTCACGAACCCCGCGCGTGCCAACGCCGGCGCCTCCACATCGTGTGCGACTCCAGCCGGCGACCTCGATGCAGGTGCCGCGTGGATGGGCGAGGACCCGGCCACAACCCGACCTTGGCTCTTCTCTCCGTTGGCGTTGCTAGGTCTATGGCCGTATATGGCAGCAGCCCACCATCAGTCGCTGGCGGCGAGCACCCACCTTTAGAGGGCACTCAGTGTCAAAAGCTGCTATAGATTAGTCAGCTATACATACCTTTAGCCATGCATCTGCTTAGGTAATTGAATCTTGATCATTTGTAGCTTTTCTTTTCATAATACTAGCAACGTACCCGCATGATCTTATAGGCACACACCTGGGTCTTAGCTTCATGATTTTTCAGCAACTTTGACAGATAAATGGTGTTGCCTTCTATGCAAGTTATATCTTCAGTTTCACTATTTATGTTGTAAACTTCCAAACCTTACTGTGTGGCTTCACTTCTACTTTTCCGCGTTCTGTAATGAACATGCAAATTCTATAATGGTTCAAGGTAGAGATCAAGTTGCTTTTTATCTATAAATTTTTCAATGACAGAATTATGATCTAGCTAGCAGCCTAGCACGGTCAATTCTATGTCAGACCCTAAACGGTTCAAGGTATGTATATTTTCCTCTACCTCTCTAATCATATTTCAAAACCATACTCCACGCCTCTCACTCGCAAGTAAACAACTCTGCCAAACATTTCAATCACTTTACACTGCAGCAACACCATTCTGCATATCCAGCTGCAACATTTGTAATACTAATTTTAGTAACCTTTCCCTTCCACATATATACAATCAAATAATATTATATTATATTGTATTTCTGGCTTTGCTACTGCCCCGTTCGAAGCATAGTTATATTAAGTACACGGACATGCTGATGAACAGAAGCGGCAATAATAAACATACACAACAAGAACTACCTTGCAAGTTCTATACTCGGTCAACAAGCTAAAGGAATTTGAAATGTTGAAATTGTCGATGTTTCCCAACCCTACATTTTAGTAAGGAGGAAGAAGACACTCCCTTGCACTAGTGTTTTCACTTTTACTGCTGAAGAAATCACCGCTCTCACTTGTAGGCAGCCACCAGGAAGACTGCTCGGCCTCTCTCTCTCTCTCTCTCTCTCTCTCTCTCTCTCTCTCATGAAGGAAGCCATAAGTAAACTCTCTGAATCCGGCGCTGTGCATTAAGTGGTAGGCGACGTCCCCGTCGATAGCGACGCGCCAGTGGTGACTTCGGAGCTTGAAGATTTACCGGCTCATTCTTTCCAAGGTGCTCATAGGGGTAGGGTTTGCGTACGTGTGTTCATAGGGGTGAGTGCGTGCGTATTGAGCGTATGCATTGTACTGTGTAATCTCAAAAAAAAAAAAGAATTAAGCACACACCTCCACCTTACAGTTGCACTGAAATGCGAAATAATAGCTGTATTGGTTCTTTTGATGGGCATGCAGCTGGCTTATATAGAAAAACGACATTACCACATTTTTCTCAAGTCAGTCCCTGTGCCTATATATCGATCAGAATAGGTACCATAACACAGAAAGAACATGGGCCTTTCATGTACAGTC
Source organism: Hyparrhenia diplandra (assembly GCA_015847255.1). NCBI lineage: Eukaryota > Viridiplantae > Streptophyta > Magnoliopsida > Poales > Poaceae > Hyparrhenia > Hyparrhenia diplandra. The sequence goes on from JADLZK010003742.1 coordinate 214,644, forward strand.
AAAGTTTATTATGAGGTTATATTTATTTGGCATGTGAACAACTGACGCAAGGAACCAATGACTCACCGAAGAAGCACGATGACACCCATAAATTACAGTGAAAAGTTTTTGTTTTTAGTGTAGTAATAAAAACTACCAGGTCTGCTACAAAAAAGTTCATAGAGAAAGAATGACTCTTTTACCTAAACCCAGCAGATTACAGGAATTCAAATGTAGTAATAAGAAAGAAATGGTTAAACACCAGTGTTCATATTATACATTGCCACCTTCAGATTTCACAAATCATACTTCTGACCGTAGGAACCATGCACCATGTAGATCTAAACCTTGCTGTTCCAATAATTGGAATGAAATGCAGAGATAAGATCTTCATTTGTTACAGTTATAATCATTTCAATTCAGCATCTCTCTCTAATCGGAAAGAGGGTTTCAGTGAACAATGCAGGTCTTCAGTGAACCATGCATTCCCAATGCCTCCCAAATCCATACGGCTCATCTCTATGCCTGGCAATTGTCTAGACAAATTTCCATGCCAAAGCTTCTCTTGCTCCCATCACCTGCGTTTTGTCTCAAGGTACAACTACTGCTTGTTTGGTGTCACACACAGAAGATCCAAGGCAGAATTTGTACAGGGAAACACCATTGAACTAAGCATGCTGCTGAATTAACCATGACACAATGAAAACTGAAACCCCAGGACCACCTTGCTAGTCCTAATCTTGGACCAAATAAAGGAATTGAAATGTTGAATTCTCAAATTCCCAAGCCCATGTTATACACATCCTTTGCACTAGTGTTTTCCCTGGTGAGGAAATCAGGGCTCACTTGCATGCAGGTAGTAGTAAGAAGGCATTCCACTCTGCCTCTCTCGCTCTCTCTTCCCCCACATCCCTTCTCTGGACACTCTGCCCCTCTCGCACTCTCAATTCCCCCACATCCCTTCTCTGGACCCTGTGTTCTGACTTTTGGTACCATGTATATATTAGGGCTTAGCCATTGGAGTCAAGACATATTGTAGTGAATGACCATTTACTTTTGCAAGGACATATAGTAAATACAAAAGTTTTTTCTTATCTCTATTCTCTGTATAGTTTATTATAAGAAATGTACATGAGATTGTGCCAATTTCACTCATTGAGAAGAGAGTTTTACAGCCTACTTAGTGAACATCATTAGCACACGTGCAATCATAAATCATAAGCAGACAGTACCTTTAACATCAACCCGACAGATCACTGGAATTCAACTGTGACTATGCATTATGTTTGCAAACTAATAAGAAAGAAAAAAGATAAATACTACTCTTCGTGTTTATCTAATCACTCTTTTTCTGTTCCTTAATTGGCATGAAATGCTAAGATACGATCATTCAGTGATATTACTAATTTCTGTTATGCAGCTTCATTCTGAGTGATCGTTTCCGTGAACTATACATTCCTGCTCTCTCTTGTTTTGGTGAAGAAATCAATGCTTTCACAGAAAGCCAGCAGGCCATGTCAAGACCTCACGTCTAGTGTAACATAACCGATAACTAGGGCATGATGGCTCAAGGAATTGGAATCGGGATACAAGAATGGAAGGGTTGGGAGCAGCAAGAATAGCAATGAGGAAGGGTTTGCACGAAGTTTGTTTGTTTTTTTTTTTTTTTGAGTAAATGGACGAAGTTTGTTGGGAGGCAACTAACAATTCAACTTCGATGCTTGCTTCAACCATTGTACAGGGCCTTACACCGCTTCAAGCATGCAGGCCCTTCTAATGTGATGACCCATGCGTGTGTCCAGCAGCAGCCCAACTCGGCCCAGGTGCTTTTCAGTAGTCAAGCCCCAGAAGGACTCGTTACCAAAGAAAGCATAGGCATCACTCACCCCACCTGCTTCTTTAGGATGTTTTTCCTCTTCTGGCACATGACATCTAGCCTATCACAGATATGTGAAGCACTCCGGATCAAGTTTCTCTGCAACAGAGCTGATTCGATCTCACAACTCACACACCTGGTGAGTTGTCTCTTTTCATGCTCCACGATAATGCACCCAAGCGTCCATATGTCCACGGGCAGGCATTTGTGGTGGTGGAACCAACAAGACTCTGCAACCATCTTTTTAGCACTGTCTTTTGCCACATTTGAGATTTTAAGGAAGCTTTTGCTACAGTTGATTTCCACATGCCACCCAAGCCTATATCTAATATGACAACGTTTTTGATATGCAATGGCATTTCTATCCTCAGCTGGTGGCCTTTCTCTTTCAAAGTATTCCTGGTAGGCGTCCTACTAGGGCACCCCACTGCTTGCATTTGGGCGTATCATATCAGATGGTCTTATAATATACTTGCTCCAAGGAAGCATATGTAACTGAACCCTGTTTCGCACCAAACACATTAATATCTCAATCTTAAGAAAGCATGTGCTCTCTACATCCCTTCTATAATGATACATATGGTACCACCATAGACCTTGTCCAATGGTTCTTAAAGGCAGTGGACAAGATCCCGTAGGAATTGTCTGATAGCTAGCTTGGCAAAAGGTTAGTAGACCCAAGGAACTTGGAGGCTTTGGAATTTTATACCTGCAACGACTTAGCTAGGCTCTCAGTTACAGTTAGTAGACCGAAGGAACTTGGAGGTTGTCGCTAGGAAAAACGGAACCTGTGAGGCCGTGGACGGCTTTCCCGGGCAGTGCCTATTCATACCTGTGCCCAGTCTCTTTTTGCTACTGCTATGATTAGTTGTTGGTATCGGAGAAAACACAAAATTCTGGACAGATAGATGGTTGTGTGGATGTTCCATTGAGGTGTTGGCCCCACAACGTTTTCCTTGTGTGTCCAAGAGGAGAGCCAACATGAGAACTTTTCAGGAAGCCTTGACGAATATTCGGTGGCAGTCCTATATATCTCGGTTCCTTGACATTTGGGACTTGGTACAGGAAGTGGTGTTACAGCCAGGAACTTCTTCATGTGAGCTTCTGCAATGACACAATGACAATGACATATGGCACGAGGTAAATGACACAAGAACTAGGAGCAAAAAGAAGCTCGACATATGCAAATTATAGTGGACAACTTTTATTTTTTCAATTGTAAAATAAAGATTCCAGGTCCATTAAAAGTTCGTCACACAGAAAGGATGACATGTTGACCTAAATGCTGCTGATCACTGGAATTCAATTGTGGCTATGCAAAGTGTTTGTAACTAATAAGAAAGAAAAAAGATAAATGTTACAGTTCATGTTGTAGCATTGCCATCGTCAGACTTCTGGCCAAAGGAACCAAGCATGGGACAGACTATTACTGAAGCCACACGGATAGCTGGGCAAAGAATTAGCTTAAAATTCTGAGTTATGATATCGATCTTCATTTGTTACAATAATAATATATGGAGAATTTTGCTGTAGGACACGGCAAAAACGGAGCATTTGCCCGCACACACCGCAAACATGAGTCTTTGCCCAGTACCATTACAATTTTGGTCTTCTTTGTTGGTGGACACCATGATGAATATTTTATTCATTTCTTAGGTTTAGAGAGAGAGAGAAGGTCAGGTAAATGACTTGGCTGCCCTTGTCTGCACGAGATCGTCTCTTTCATTGATAGAGAAGATAGTTTCACAACTCCCTTACAAGGCTGGAAAAGAATGATTGAAACTCTGGTGTTAAAGGAACCACTTAAAGTTTTACTGCTGCCACAATCATCGTCCAATTAGCTTGTGGCCCGACGACACAGGCCCCCAGAAAGGTAGAGACCCCTAATTAGTAATTAGTCATTATACTTAAATAGCTTGAGTGTCTATTGCTTTTTGGTTTCTTGGCCTAGCCCCCAAGAGAATCACCGTCCAAGCACTCACTAATCATCTTATTGGTGTTGCTATTAATCATTTTCATTCTTCCTCTCTCAGTACTGTGTGCGTGCATTGCTGCACTGCATTGTAGAAAACACTAATCAAGTTTGAGTATGGAACATTAGTAACATGCATATGACAAGTCAATTACATAGAGACAATGAAGGAAACAATTTGTATTTCTGAGCCAAGGCCACACAAAGGTGTTATAAGGAAGAACATGTTATTATTTGGCTTGAAGAAAGTAATAAACCACACGTCTTTTGACTTGTAGAAAGTATACCTTCAGCAAGAGAGACATTCAGGTGGATGTGTATGACTGACTATGATGTTCGCATAGTTGTTACATATGTACTTCTTCAACTTGCTGGCAAGAGAACCTTCAAGCTACAATTGGTAATGCAAAATTATAAAACATAAACAAACACAGTTACGTTGTTGCTACAACTACTCTGAAGTCAACAAACCATCTTAGTTCCTGATGAAACTCAATGTCCGAATGTTCAACAAAGCATTCGACAAAAAAATCCTAATCTTAAGCTCAGCTCCAGATACAACGGACAGCTTGCTGGCCTGCACGGTTCACCTCCCTCTAATCGTGCTAATCCTAAACTGCACAACTTGAGCCGGGTGCTTAGCTTCACGGTTTCCCCTCTTGGTACCTGCCTTGAGTCGTAAGTTTGTGACACAAACACTCCTGATGCCTCGCAAGCCCATAGGCTGCATGCGCTTTGAAAACATCAAGTCCAGCTGGTTTCGGTGAAGCAGTTTGATAATGCAGATCATACACTAGATGGAGATTAATATAAATATTTGAGTGAAGAGGGAACCTCGTGTACCTAGCACCGACATTTTTTCTGAGGCTTCCAGCAATAACTTATATAAGGCTTCACCTTTTAGCTCATAGAATTCTATATTTATATATCACAACATATTTTTACCGCTGCACTGCACTGAGGCACTTATACATGTTTATAAATGCCTCACACCAATGTGTTCTATACCAAATTTGTAGTGCTATATAAGTGCCTCAAAGGCTCAAACTAGAAAGCTATATTTATATATCAATACTTTGTAATCTGATTTACATATTTTGGTCACCAAAGTGTCTCAAGGGAAAAAGTTTCAAGTATAAAGTTATTATCAATTTTTTATAGCACAACAAATTTGGTATAAATCGTCTCATTGATAGAGAAGAAGATAGTTTCACAGATCCCTTACAAGGCTGGAAAAGAGATATTGAAACTCTCATGTTGAAGGAACCGCTTAACATTTTATCTCTGCCACAATGATGGCCATACCCTGCACAGAGCTAGTGGCACGATGACACAGGGCCCCAAAATATAAGATGCCAGTAATTAGTAACTAGGTAAGTACCCGTGCGTTGCCACGGGAAACTACTCACCGTGGACGCATACATGAATCAATTCAACAAAAAAAAAATCTCAATTCAACTATAAATCAATTCTTTTGCTACAACACACAAAATGACACTAATGGCCTCTTCAAAAGTAACTTTTATTATTTGACATGGCGCAGATTAGTTTGTTACAAATATTGATATGAGATACCATTATCGTTCTATGAATTCAAATCACAATTAAGTATTACCATTCTAAATGAGATTCTATATCCTTCCACTTTGCTATTGTTGTCCTGCTCCAGTTCCAATTCCTGTTACTATTTGTTCATGTCAATCAACCGTGCTCCATGAGGGTTGGCACACCATCTTTTTTTCCATAGGGAAATAGCAACCTGAAACTGAAAAACACACAAAGGCTTCCAGCACCTAAAACGTTGTTCCAGCACCTGAAACGCTGGGGACAAATCCGCCTTGCTGAACATTAACACTTTACAAAGCATTACTTCCATGCAAGTCTGTAACGAAGAATCAATAAAAGCTAGATATTGCATTATACCATACCAACTCAATGTCAATATTTAGTATGAGCTGATTAGAAAGATGCATTCGCATCATATGTATATGTTGCATCCGCTCATCACCTGCACTTGTAGCTATAGTTGTTTCAGACGCTTTTCTCGCTTTCCAATAACCTTGTGGTGTTCGGCATCAGGTTCTGCAGTTCCTCAATCTATCATTGATCTTGCTCCTCCTCATAGCCCTCATCGATGACGACCTAATGTTTGCTTATCCCGAATTACCTGTAGGCTTAACAATATAGGCATAACATACATACTACTAATATTTTCTTAGGAATTAGCAGTAGGGTTATCCTGAATTACCAGGACACTTAAGAATATAGGCTTATCATACATACTACTAATGTCTGCCTATCCTGAATTAGCATGATGATACTACTTATATAAAATAAATATGCAATCCGGGAATAGCAAGCCCCAACCTGCTAACTACAGGATACAGTCTATTGCTACTTGCAGAAAACATAACCTCGTCAAGTCTCATCATCAGGAATCAGTGACATAATTGAGTGCATACCAATTCTAAAGATCAAGAACAACTACCCCTGCAATTGCAGCTAGTCAAACGATAGAGTGCCTATAGCATAGGTAAAACTTGTGCACTGTCTAGCCAAGACTAACAGATGATTTACTATTAGGAAAAATTTAATTCAGTCTGTAACAATACTAAAGCAGCCATATAGTTAGGATAGAATCTTTTGAAAAAGATAAAAGAATTAAGCATCATTACTACCCCATGTTACAATCCATTGCCTTATTAGAAGTTTACTACTGCTCCTGGGTGCCAAAGAACAGAAGGAGCATCTATGGACAAAGGGCAAGCCGGCAGGAAAGATACGAACATAGAGAGAACATGCAAAAACAAAACTATCTGAGGTCTGTAAGCATGGTAAACATAGCTGCTGCCTCCATCACTATTGTATAGATCAATGTGAAGTAACAAAAAGAAAAGGCCATGCTGTTTAATCTGAACCATGTGTAATCAGCATGATTCCAAGGGGAAATTAGTTTAATATGATTCATCTCAATCATAAATCAGATTAGATAGACGCATATGCCTGACCCCACTGTTACAGGAATCGAGCAATGAACAAAACTGAATGTGAAATCAAAGCCGCCTTTCATATGCTAGAACAGATAGACTCATATGTCCAAATCTTATCGATCAACCATGTCTGAAATGCAAGGAGAAGGTGGCGCGCACCGCTGCAGTGGCGAGGTGACTGGGTGCCTCTGGCGGGGAAGGGGGCCAAGCGCCGCAGGGAGAGGAGCCGCGCCAGCGCCGCCTTGCTCTTCCTGGACACGCCCGCGCCCGTCGGCCGGTGACATGAGGAAGACCAGCGGCGCCTTGGGCCTTGCTGCCCCCGCCCCGTCGGTATGCCACGCCACCTATGCCGCTGCCTAACCCGCTCTGCGGGGAAGGTGGTCTCGCAGGGCAGATGGAGCCCGCGTTCGCAGATGCCAGCAGCTGCCGCGCCGCCGCCGCCGCTCCTCCGTCGAGGAAGAGCCACGCCGCCCGTCGCCCGTGTCGTCAGGTTGTGCTCTGTGCGGGCGTCGGGGATACCGCCTTCTGGGCGCTCCGCCTCCTCGCGCCCGCGCCTCCTCTTCCTCATGCGTGCATGGCGGCGGCGGCTGGCTGGCTCCACCTCCTCCTGCTTGAGCGGCGAACGCGTCGATGGGGGGCACGGGTGCCTGAAGCCGGGAAGAGAGGGAGAGGGTCGCGGTATAGCAGTCGGGTGGGTGAAAGAGCGGGGTGAATCGATGGAGCCGGGCAAACGATATCCTTTGGGATGTTTTAGGAGTAGAGATTAGTCATTATACCTAATTAGCTTGAGTGTCTATTGCTTTATTGGTTTCTTGGCCTAGCCCCCAGGAGAATCACCGTCAAGCATCCACTAATCATCTTATTGGTGTTGCTATTAATCATTTTCCATTCTTCTCTCTCAGTACTCTGTGCGTGCATAGCTGCACTGCACTGAGGCACACACCAGTCAAGTTTGAGTATGGAACATTAGTAACATGCACATGACAGCTCGTGGCATTCTCCAACCTTGTCGACTTCGCGTAGCTTGCCAGGACGTACTCGTTCACACTCATGGCCGTGCCAAATTGATGTTTTTGTCCTCCAGCCTGAGGCAGATCTTGCAATGGAGCAGCTGGTGAAAGCAGCAGCATGTTCCAGCCATCACATCCCAGTTGCTCATGTCTGAATTGTGCGGCTTGGTTCACATTCCTCATTATATTGATTCTTAACCTAATAGAAAATGCAATGATCCAGACTAACAACAAAACACTAAGGACTAATCAAGGACAAAAGGAACCTAACTAAGGAATTAACTAAACAAAAGAAGATGTACCTGCAAAAACTAGATCAAGTATCAAATATGCTGAGTCAAGGGTGTGAAGGCCTGTTAATAGATGAACAAATCAGCAAATTGGTGATGAAGGAAAACAACTCGAAAGAACAAAATGAAGAGTATTATAACTAACAGAACTGCAGTCAGGTCTTCATCAACAATCGGAGGAAGGGGAACCCTAGAACACAATGAGCGAAGTAGAGTAGACAGCATGCAAGAATTAGGGGCAGGTGACGAGGGCTGCCATGAGCGGATAAGGCAGGATACATGGCCAGCTGGATTTTAAAATGTGCCTGAGTGAAACGTTAAAAGATAGAAGACAAGTGAGGCAGGATTCTCAGGAACATTGGCTACGCCAGGCACTACCAGGTAATTAAGGAGCTGCATTTCATCTGCTAGCTGAAATGTATTCCTTATCAAGGTGAAACCAAGAAGAATGCAGTGCCAAATGCATTCAGTGATTCAGACTGTGTTCGCCGGCACAGTATCATACTCTGCTATTGTTTTCACGACCACGAGATCAAAGAGGCAAAAATGCAGACGGTCCATTTTCTCTTGAAAATAGCCTGCTTTTGAGTGTCTTGCTTCTCTTGGCTGCCTGTCCATTTTCTAATGCAGACCGTCCATTTGGCCGACAGCAGTGACAATTGAGAGCAGTTGGAATTGTGCAGGTTGCTCTCTTCCTCCAGCCGGTGGTGAATCTGGAAGCTAGTATGTCTCTGCCTGGCACGGCAACAAAACTATACCTCAAACGGACAGGGCAACGCAGATTACTGATGCTTCACAAGCCTAATTGATTTAAGCCGATGTTACCTTGCTTCATGTGCTCGTTCCTAGCTAGCTTGCTAGCACATATTGTTGGGTATTGCTAGCTTGCCAGATTCCGTTGCGCACTCTAACAAGTGGTATTGGAGCCGAAGGTCGGGAGAACCTGTGAAAACATCTCCGGGTCACATGTTGACGGGGGAGCCCGTGTCTCTAAAAGGGTCACGAAAAGCCTTGTGACTGGAGAATTAAAAACTCGGGGCCTGTAAAAATCTTCTGTGAGATCACATGGGTTGTCATGTGATGGAAGAGTTGGGTCCGATGTGTGACGGGGGAGATTGTTGGGTTTAGTCCCACATCGGTAATCGATGGAGGGGGAGCACAACATATAGGATGGGGCAGTCCTCACCTATCAGGCTAGTCTTTTGGGTTGAGTTAGGCCCAAGCCTTTATATGTGTTGCTCCGTAGGACTTTAGTGCTACGCCCATTTTGCTTGTGATACAACGAGCTGGGCCGTTTTCCGCTGCGCATCTTATAACACATATCCTACTAGCTGAGATCATAACTCGTTCATGTGCTCTCAGTTCTCACACATTGTGTTATGCTTTGGTAACGGCGCCCTAGGGATCCAGAACTACATATAGTACTAACTCTTGACATTGAGTGTAGGTATCAGTTGTTGGGGTTAGTCCCACATCGATTATTGATGGTGGGGGAGCACAGCATATAAGCCCGGACGGCCTCACCTATTAGGCTAGCCTTTTGGGTTGAGTAAGGGCCAGACCTTGATATGTGTGTGCTACGTGGGCATGTGGAGGCGCCAGCTCGCGCGTACACCGAGTTGGGCTCTGACTCGTAAGCCGAGCCCAGAAATCTCGGTTTCAACATCAGTTATCCTATAATTTATGGGCACGCTTGCGTTGTTCGGACAACGTCTCGTTCCCAATGTTTCACTACTTTATGACCAAGATTATTAATATGACGTACTTTGCTGTCACCCAGCAACGTGCATTGCCTAAATGTCATGTGCACTGGAGCGCGCTGTATGTTTTGTGAAGCCGGTATTGAATTCTCCTCTTCAGAATGGATGTCCTATGTAACTGTAACTATATGAATGCGCTGTATGTTTTGTGAAGCCGGTATTGAATTCTCCTCTTCAGAATGGATGTCCTATGTAACAGTAACTATATGAATGTAATCAGAAGTATCATGTATGTTTTGTGAAGCCAGTATTGAATTCTCCACTTCAGAATGGATGTCATATGTAATAGTAACTATATGAATGTAATCAGAAGTATCAAATTGGTATCTTGCGTTTGCATGCTTACGTTCAATCTTTGGGGAATGGCTGATCCCTAACTTGAATCTTATCATATTTCAGTAGGCCGAGTCAAAAAATGAACTAGGAGTTTCGACTGATGACGACTAACAATGAGCAGTTGATGAATCTGGATCCGTTGCTTGCTATGATTTATTGGCGACGGAAAGTCCATTGCTAATTATATCTTTTTTGTAACCAACATGAGCTAGGGCTTGTGTGTGGATGCACTTGTGTCTGCCTCAATTCTCTTGTGCTTGACACAGCCTCTATCTTCCTCTCCAGGCTCCAGCATGAGTCCTCTGCACGAACTAAAAAACCTAAATTCAATGTAATTCTAAAAAAACCCAAATGCAATGCTGACCTTCCTGCCCAGCATTTCATCGCGCACAGATCCGTTGCCTTCCTGAGACCCAGGTTTCCAATCTTATGGTGCCACTACTACGGGCCGCTAGTTGCTTTCCATGATTTAGCTGCCCTTGAGAAGAACACTCTGTGTTGCACTTTCCTCGTATCTGATCCCATGCTCTATCTTACTGACCTGGGCTGAGTTGTATATTTATACAAGATGTTTTACGGTACTTGAAATTGCCTCCCATTGCCTTAAAGGGTAACATTGTCATTGTTCAAATCTAACCCCCACCCTGACCCCTCCTCACCCAAGAACCCATCCGCAATCCGCCGCCTCGCACCCCAGCGAAGCCTCCCACCTCGCCATCGCGAAGCTGCCCCCCCGCCCCGCTCTATAGCGTCACCGGCCCCGCCCTCGCCATTGCCGTCGCCATCGCGAGGACCCTCGACCTCGCACCAGGACCCCACCGCTCCTCCTCCTCATCCCATCCCTCGTCCGGTCCGCGCTGCCACCACCTCCTTCGCCGTTGCTCGCGGTCACGCCTCAGCCGGACTGCCCTCGGCGTCGCGGTGGTGCTGCCTCAGCGGACCCGGCGCCCCAGCGAGGATGCGGTGGTGCCCTCGCCGCTGCCTTTCGCGTCAATTTCCCCGATGGCCCTGCCCGGCATCGCCATCTTGTGCTTCACCAGGTAGCAGCCCTGCCCCGACGGCGTCCACTACCCGAACGCGGCGCGAACACCAAGACAAAGGGTGGTGAAATCCTCCATCCATCTTCGCCTTCCTCGAGTTCGCCGGATTCCCACGCACCGCCATCCAGCCCGAGGACAGCCTCTCGGTACAAACTCCCGGATTCCCACACACCGCCATCCAGCCCGAGGACAGCCTCGAGGTACAAACTCCCCTGTAGCTGTCTGTTCCTTTGTATCAGATCACGATGAAACCTTGATTTTCAGTTATGTGCTTGCTTACTATTGAAATCCCTGCCTAGCTAGTTATAAATGTTTGTGTTCCATTTTCTCAATAGGTCATAAACTTATTCTTTGTGGATGTGCTTTGGTTTTACGTATCCCTAGGGAATCACACATTTGAAAGGAAGCTAGTTGATCATTTACTTGAAGACCCTTCAGTGGTATCTGCTGCATCAAAGTCGTCAAAAAAAATATCCAAAAGACTAAAAGTACTTCAATCATACTACTCCAAACTCTATTTTGACATTTATTAAAGCACTGTTTTACCCTTATCGATAAAAGAATTGCAAGAATACAATTACAGCCTAGTCTTGATTCTGACATTAGCGGAGGCAATGGAAGGCGATTTTTGCTCAGATGGCCCACCGTCCTACACACAGAGTGATAGACAGGAATGCCAAAGGCTTAGAATACTTGATGATGGATTACAGAGGGGATTACATATAAATAGGAGTGGAGAGGGAGCCCAAGGGGCTGCGCCCAAAGGGCCTAAGCCAGCCAGGAGGCGGCTGATAGTATCTAGGAATACTAAACAATATCTAGGAATACTAAACAAGGTAATTAATTCTAACACAGATTGCCTCCCCGTTGCCTCCACCCTATTGCCTCTCATTGCCCTCCTACATATAGAGGCATTGAATTTTTCCCCAATTATTAGATAAAAAATATATATTTATACACTCCTGATACCTCTCATGCCCATAGGATGCATATATTTGATACATGATCCTTGCATTGTGGTAACACTATTTGATCAAGCAGATCATTCTCTAGATGGTTCAAAAAAAGACATGAACGAATAGTGCTGCTTGGAGTGTAGCACATATATACACTTTTTATGAGACCGTGTTGAGACTTATATAAGGCTTGCTATTTTGCTCAACGACATAAGAAATAATGTTGATCGATGCAAGCATGTACGTACTAAGGACTGCGCGGTACAAGTATTTGAGTATTTTCAGTGACACAATGCCCCCGGTAGACCTGGCACTATACACGATGGATTTTGCGAGACCCCACCCAAAACTTAATGGAGGTGAGGGTGTGTTTACTTGCCATGCATCAACCAAAAGTGATACAGTTTTCCGTCACATCAAATCTCTTAACACATTCATGAAGCATTAAATATAGATAAATAAAAAAACTAATTACATAGTTTGCCTGAAAAGTACGAGAAGAATCTTTTAAGCCTAGTTAGTCTATGGTGGGACAATAATTACCAAATACAAGCGAAAAGTGCTTCAGTACCCGAACCCAAAATATTTCACAACTAAACACCCCTGAGCACCAAATCCAACCGCCTCCAAAAAATCCTAGGCTATTATCTAAGACGGACACTTTAATTTACCGAGGGACACGCATCCTGGTGGTGGGGACTACAATGGCGGGTGGCGTCAAGGCCCCTCTGCCTCCTCCCTCGGTGCTCCCAGTGGCACTGACATACTCCATCTGAAACTGTTGGCAACATGGCATGGGGATGGCATATCTTGTGGGGACGGCGTGGGGATGCCGGATCATCTGTCTACTGTGAGATCGGGGTGGCTGTAAACGACGACAGCGAGCTTAGGGCGTCTAGATCTGGCAAGGGCGAGTTTGGGGTGGCCGTTTCTGTCAATAGTGAGCTTAAGCGGCTTGATCCGTCAACTGTGAGCTTAAGCGGCTAGAGATCCATCGAGCAAGAACAACAACGAGGAAGGGCTTGGACGAATTCTGTTGGGAGACAATTAATAATTTAGGTTCCATGCTGGCTGAACCGGAGTACACGGTCATATACCCAAAAGGTATGGAAGCTCATTCTAATGTGACGGCCCATGTGTGTATCAAGCAGCAGCCCAACTCAGCCCGGGTGCTTTTCAGTAGTCAAGCCCGAGAAGGACTCACTCCACCTTCTTCAGGTTGTTATTCCTCTACCGGTGCATGACATCTAGCCTATGACAAATCTGCGAAGCACTCCGGATGAAGTTTCTCTGCAGCATAGATCATCCGATCCCACAACTCACACACCGCGTGAGTTATCTCCTTTTCATGCTCCAGCCTAATGCACCCAAGCGCTGACATGTCCACAAGCGGGCATTTGTGGTGGAGGAACCAACGAGCTTCTGCGACCAGCTTTTTTACACCATCTTTTGACACATTTGAGATTATAAGGAAGCTTTGCGCTACAGTTGATTTCCACATGCCACCCAAACCTATATATAATTGTGCCAACAGTTTTGATATGCAATGGCATTTCTACCCTCATCTGATGGCCTTCCTCTTTCAAAGTATTCCTAGTCCTACCACGGCACCTCACTGCTTGCATTTGGATCCTATCATACCAATCGGCCTTATAATATACTTTCTCCAAGATAGCATATGTAACTGTACCCTGGTTTCACCAAACACATTAATATGTTAAGCATAAGAAAGCGTGTGCTCTCTACAACCCTGCTATGAATGATGATATATATGGCTACCGCCATATACCTTGCCCTATGGTTCTTAGAGGTAGTGGACAAGATCACGTTGGGATTGTCTGATAGCATGGCCAAAGGTTAGTAGACCAGCCCAAGGAACTTGGAGGCTTCCGAATTTTGTACCTACAATGACTTAGCTAGGCTCTCAGGGTCGTAAGATGGTTGTGGCTAGGAACCTGTGAGGCCGTGGACGGCTTTCCCGGCCACAGTGCCTATTCATACCTTTTCCCAGTCTCTTTTTGCTTCTGCTATGATTAGTTCTTGGTTAGGGAGAAAACACAAAATTTTGGACAGATAGATGGCTGTGTGGATGTTCCATTGAGGTGTTGGCCCCTCAACTTTTTGCTTGTGTGCCCATGAGAAGAGCCAACAAGAAAACTATTCAGGAAGCCTTGACGAATAACAGATATTTTGAAGACATCCAGAGACACTATACGGTGGCAGTCCAGTCCTATCTCGGTTCCTTGACATTTGGGACCTGGTACAGGAAGTGGTGTTACAGCCAGCTGGAACTTCTTCAGGTATATTTCTGCGTGTGAGGATGCTTTTGAGTTTATCATCTTGTCACAATTGCTTGGCACGAGACAAATGACACAAGAACTCGAGCAAAGAAGCTTGACATATGCAAATTATAGTGGAAAACTTTTGTTTTTTTCTGCAACATAAAGATTCAGGTCCATTAATTTAAAACGTTCATCATAGAGAAAGGATGGCCTGTTGACCTAAACGTTTCTGATAACTGGAATTCAATTGTGGCTATGCAAAGTATTTGTAACTAATAAGAAAGAAAAAAGATAAATGTTACAGTTCATGTTGTAGCATTTGCCATCTTCAGACTTCTGGCCATAGGAACCAAACGTGGGACAGTCTATTAATGAAGCCACATGGATAGCTGTTCCAAGAATTAGCTTAAAATTCTGAGATATGATATTGATCTTCACTTGTTACAATATAATAGTAATATTAATTTGGGGAATTTTCTGTAGGACACCGCAAAAACGCAGTATTTGCCGCACATATACGCAAAGCGAGTCTTTGCCCAGCACCATTACAATTTTGGTCCTCTTTGTTGGTGGACATCGCAATTAATATTTTATTCATTTCTTAGGTTTGGTGAGAGAGAAAAGATCAGTCTGATCTCTGATGTCCATTACGCCGACATCAGTGAGAAAGGAGATCAGTCAATGAACAGAGACACGCGGAGCAGTGGGCAACCTGTAGTAGTTTGCCTTGCATACTACTACATGTTGCTCTTCATCTAGTCATGATTATGGAAGCTAGTATGTCTCTGCCTGGCAGAGCAACAAAAGTAGACCTCAAATGGACTGGGCAACGTAGGTTACTGATGCTTCCCAAGCCTAAATGAATTGACCCGATGCTACCTTGCTTCATGTCCTCGATCCTAGCTAGCTGGCTAGCACGTATCCTACTAGCCGAGATAATTGCTTGCCTTGTTTGGCTGGGGAAGAAAACAAGCCATTTATATTGTTAACTGCTCGAAACGGAAAGCAACATCAATGCATGTCACATTGTCACTGAATTCTCCTCTTGAGAATGGATGTTATATGTAATATATAGTAACTACTACAAATGATCTCTCGAAGCCTACAGTGTGCAAGGCTAACTTCATTGCTACCGAAACTTGTTTGGTGTCATGGGTGATACAACATTTTATTCGAAATGTCTTAATCTTAAAATATTTGCAGAGAAATTTTATGATCTGGATGGAAAAAAAAATATGGGCCATCCAGAGGGCAAGATCGGACCGTGTAAAAACAAAGGTGTCCATATGAATATTGTACTCAGAAGTATCAAATTGATATCCTACGTTTGCATGCTAATTATACGTTCAATCTCTGGGTAATGGCTGGTCCGTAATTTTAATCTTATCTTACTTCAATAGGCCGTTGAGTCAAAAAATGAACCTGGAGTTTCGACTGATAACGACTAACAATGAGCCGTTAATGAAACTGGACCCGTTTCTTGCTATGATTTGGCGACTGGTAGTCCAATGCTAATTATAGCTTTTTTGTGGCCAACATCAGTTAGGGCTTGTGTGTGGATGCACTTGATTCTGCACTCTGCGTCAATCAAGTAAAAGAAGAAGACACTCCAAACGAGCATGCGCATGGGGATGGTCGCAGACTTGTGATGGATTGAAGCCTGAAAGAGGCTCGTGGCTAAAGCCGACATTGTGGATTCCAGATGCCTCTCAAGCTTGAAAGTGCTCGATCTCATAGACAATAACCTATGGAGATAAACAACATGTACACACCAGCTAGTGAGATATATGTAATGCCATGGACCTTGGTGACAGCCTTGCGATCCAGAACAATATATACTGCCCATTCTGGAGTTTGTATTTATATATGACCGATTTTTATAATTTATTATAGGCATGCCTGTCTCGAGCCGATATATAAAACGTGTCATTTATATTGTTAACCACTCAAAATATACAACTTCAGAGCATATAACATTTACTACTTTATGAAATAGAGGACGATTCACTTAATAGGATGTCAGCCGAGGTGTATGGTCTAAATGTCACATATACTAAAGCTATTTGTTCCTTGCAACTAAAAATAGATTTGAGATAATATAGAGGAATAGTAAGCTCTTCCATAACAGCTGAATAGTCTTTCTCTGCCTCACAAGTGTGCAGTTTAAGCTCTGGTTTTGCAATTTGGAAGCTCATTAGATATCTTACATGTACATGCTAATTATTATATGTTCACGGCGTGGTGCGTCAGTCTAGCTCCATCTGCCGAATGCCACCCCACCATAGACACAACTCGGTCTTTAAACCTCCAGTTCGCCCAATCTCATGGTGCCATACTCCCCGCTGCCAAGTCGTTGAATTCCAGCATCTATCTTACTGAGACCTGGGCTTTACTTGTGAAGAACACTTTGTGTTGCGCTTTCCTGGTCTGGGCGGAGTTGCATACTGAACTGGTCAGACTTGCATACTCATACACTCCTGATACCTCTCATGGCCATAGGCTGCAAATTAGAAACATCACCCTAGCAGCTAGGCGCCTTAAGATTAGGCAGATCATTATCTAGACGGTTGGGAGCAAAGACATGAACAAATAGTGCTGCTTGTAGTGTAGCACGTACACTTTTCTATGAGACCTGTCTCGAGACTTATAGGCTTGCTATTTTAGCTCAAGGACATAAGAAATAATGTTAATCCTGTTGGGACTTGGCATTTGCCTATGGGCCAAGTCACCTAGAAGAGGCCCAAGTACAGCTACTATTGGGACATGACCCCAACAGTAGGCAGAGGTCACTTCCGATATAACAAAACTTGCAAGTTGGCCCAATGGTAAGACATTCATTTCTGACTATTGGGACACGCTCCTAACTGGTTGGAGGAGGTTTTTTCAAGCAGCCGGTGGAAGGTTTTGCGGTGCGCTCCCAAAGCAGTCCACGGAGGGTTGGCGGAGGTTCTTGCCAACCGGGCGAAACTAACAAATTAAACGGCACTAAGGTATTCCTTGCAGGGCCAGGTGTAGCCTATTGTCGTAGTAGGAGGAGCCTCCTCCTCCTAGATCCCCATTCGAAGAGTGCAAACCTCTCCTGGCCAAGGGACCTGGCGGAGGTTCTTGAGGCCTGCTCCGCAGGAGGCGGAGGTATCACTAGTGGAAATATGATCTTCTATGACGATTTCCTTGTAACGATTTGAAATTTCGTCATGCAAGCTGTAGTTTTCGGTGACGAAATTTGTAACTTCGTCACGAGATCATGAGTGATGGAGCTAAGCCGCTAAAAATAATGATGAAAAGCAATAGAGCGTCACAAAACAACAAACCTATTCGTCATAGATATTCATTCCACCTCTATCAGGTGGGGAACCAATGATGAATGTAAACTTTCGTCATAAAACAACATACTTATCGTCACAAAACAATAATATCCATGCTTCAACACCAATATGGGTCCCACATGAGTGGGTCAGACCCTGGGTCCCACATGTTCGTACCATGGTCCCACAACTGTCGACGTGGCGATGTGGACCCCACCACAACGGTCCCACGTTGTAATCCACGCAGCGTTCGATCCAACGCGGGCTCCACCTCCACGGTCCCACCAGCATTGACGAGGACCCCACTATAGTGGTCCCACACTATACTGGTCCTGCTCCCACGTGGCGTTCCACGTCAACCGGGGCCCCACCACCACTGTCCCACCAGATAGAACCACATAACAATGTGGCATCGCAAGTCCACGTGCTGACATGGACCCCGCCACCATGGTTCGATGATGTAGTGGTCCCACTGCCACATGGCACTCACGTCATTATGGGCCCCACCAGCTTGGTTCTCTGGATAGAATCGGTGGGCCACCATACTTGGGTGCAGTCCTACGACCACGTGCCTTCCACGTCAATCTGGGCCCTACAACCACGATCTCACTAACTGCATAAGTGGAGACCACAGGTGGGCCCCACTACCTTGGACCCACGCCATAGTGGCCCTACGACCGCCTGACATTTCATGTCGACCTTGGTCCTATAGAACAAAGTTGGTGGGCCACCATAGGTAGGCCCCCATCATGGTCCCACCGAGGTCTCCTAAGTGCGAGAGCATGTGATATTTTGGCTTAGGGCTTAATAAGATTGATAGAATACTCATTACAACAAGTTCCAACTTCTTTCCAGGAAGCCCCAATCCAAAGAACTCTAAAGTTAAGCATGCTTGGCTTGTAGAAATTTGGGGATGGGTGACCAATAGGGAAGTTCTTCTTGGCTGCACATAAGTGAGAACAAAGTGTGTAAAAAAACTTGTGTTGGTGTTTGAGGACAATCTTGTTTATTATAGAGTTGCTAGATGTAATTGGGCTCAAGTATAGATGTACGTGGGCCCGGGTGGGACTTATAGGTGGCGCTATGTGGCAGTCACTTCCATGAGAAAATTAGTGACGTTTTGTTTTAGTCATAGAAGATGAGGTGTTCCATGACAAATGTTTGTTCGTCATGGGAAAAAACACTTCTATGATGAAATTTCATGATTCGTCATGGTGCATCAAATGTGACGCTCGTTCTATGACGATTTCAAATTCATCACTAATTCATCACTGAAGGTTTTCAATGACGAATTTGGCATCTTGTGTGACGAAAGCATTTTGTCATCGATGTGAGCTTCTCTACTAGTGATCCGAAGAGAACATGCTAGCGGCGAAGGCGCAAGACCAGATAAAGCAAGCGGAGGTTAGGAAAGAAGAGAACCCTAGCACGTCTCCTCCCGGTGGGCCGACGTCCTAAAGGGCCGAGCCGCTTGCCCGCAAGCAAAGGCGGTTTGCAAGAAGGAAAGACCATGCTGCCCACATCAAGATGGTACAACAAGAGGGTATTCCAAGAATATGCCATGGGCAATCTTGTAAAAACGACTTTGATTTGTAATCAAGAGCTATAAGTAGGGGCTTTGACCCTCATGTAAGGGGTGGGTGAAGGAAATTCATGACCATTATATAATGAGTGTTCTATACTTAACCGATTTCTCCACTCTCTCTCCCTTCATATGCACAATCCCATAACAAACAACATCTCCTCTCACTCCTCTCCCGTTCGGAATCGCACGTTTCAACATTGGCGCCCACCGTGGTCGGCACGAAAAATTTTCGGAGAGGCGATAGTGAGAACCTTCGTTAGAAAACTTTCTCCTCCATCGCGGGGACCTTTCGTTCATCGTGGAAAGCTCCTCCATCTCCGTCGTGGAAACCTCCTCCTTCGCCACGGAGATCTCGCGACCTCCTCCGCTATCATTGTCTACGACTTGGCGAAGTTTGGAGACCTTCGCCGTGGAGACCTCCACGACCTCCTCCTACGTCGCGCGAAACCTCCTCCTTCGTCGTGAACAACCGCCGTGGAGATCTCCACGACCTCCTCCCACGTCGCGGAAACCTCCTCCATCATCGTGAAGACCTTCGCCGTGGAGATTTCCGCGACCTCCTCCTCGTCGTAGAAACCTCCTCCTTCGTCATGAAGACCTTCGTCATGGAGACCTCCGCGACCTCCTCCGGCGTCGTGGAGACCTCCTCCTTCATCGCGGATCTCCATTGTCGGAGAACCTCCTCCATCTCCACCACAAGAGTGTTTGAACCCCAGACCTCCATCATCCAAAAGCTAATATCATTCAAGCTAACCGGATGACACCTGCGAGGGAATTTACGTTCGACACTTGCAGACCCGGTTGTGTTCTGAGGTTCACAAGCAAAAGCCAAGTATCGCCAAAGAAAGCGAGGCACGCGCACAACACCATTGGCCCCAGCGAAGGTTTCGGGCACAAGAGGACATGACGAATGTCCAAAAAGTTTGGCAAAGGTTAACCTCTAGTAGCTAACGCATGCACTAAGCACAACGGAGGCTAAAGAGTCTTTCAAGCACTTTAACCTTCGTTCGAATGATATATTTGTTATGAAACTTGTCATCGGCGGTTAGGACCTTCCCCTTTTCATGCCATAACTACTTCAAGTAGCAATTTGCTTCATGCATCATCTATGAATAGTCACTTCTAATGCTTCATAGAATCTAATCATACTTCTAGTATTCATTGATTATGGCATAAAATTCACATATCTAATGTACTATTTAATGTATAACAATAGACTTAGGGTAGGATACAACTTCGAGTTCTTGGACTAAAATATTAAATACTTAGGATTATACAATTTCTTGGCTAAATCGATTCTTTCAAGATCAATTAATATGCAAGTATAGTCCAATTGTTCATGTGCTTAAAATATTCAGTTTCCCATCTACCTACATGGTAGTGATGCACAAAGAACTATAACCTTCTTGGTTATTCAAGGCTTCTTTGTGGATAAAATGAATGCAAAATTTATTTTGATAGGCAACAGGCAATTGTTTATATGTGAAACATATAAATCTAATTTATTCCATGAGAAATTCGCACACATTACTTCAAGTAATAAGAAGCGCAACTAAGAATATAAAGTATTTCATAGTAGTCTTCAAGCTAACAAATTAACCATTAACCACTTAATTCAACGGAAATTAAAACTTAATGCACCATCATCACTACTATTAATACTTGAGGATATGAATTTAAAAGACAACAAATCTATAAGCACATGATTTAAGTTCTTCTTCAAGAGAAACTTTATATGTTCTAAATAATATCCATTTTTCGCATGTCAAACTTCTATACTTGACAAGCGGTAGCTTCATGCTTTATATTCAAGAGTTATGATATGCGGTCACACGTCTTCAAGCGAGTGTAACATATGCAAGCCACATATACAAAATTATCGCAACTTAATATCTGGTTTATAAAGTTTGTCTAAAAATTCTAACTCAATTTCCATGAGTAGTTTTCGATGGTAAAATCAATACTTAGTGTATTACATTGCTCTTTGATATTCTATATACAAGAGACATTACTTGAGAATGTAGATTGATAAAATCTATTTACCATCTTGTTTTCTAGACATTTAATACAAAGCTTCAAGCTATTTTTATAGCGGCGTTAAACATACAAGCTTGAAAATTCAACTTTCAATACAATATGATATTCGTAATTATAATATTGGGATTTTACTCATGCATTGAGTCCCACAATGTATTTGTTGCTTCTATCGGCCATTTACTCATTCTAGAGAGTAATTCGGAAATATATATCTTGAGTTTACTACACTTCAATGGTAGCAAAATATTCTACATGGATTTAATAATGACCGTAACAAATACTTTTACTTTCGGAGTAATTTCAGGATATTTTTTCTTCTTTTTAAGGCATGCATATTAACATAACATGGATCATGTGCATATAAGTTTACTACATGTAAAGCGAGTAGCAAGGTGCAAAAAAATAGTGGATGGTTACTCAAAATATTCTTAGAAGCATCCTAGCATTTTTCGGATTATGGTATATGCAAATTTATACCAAGCACATTCATTCATCCCAAAAATTCTTATGCTAGGAAACAAAATATGAGCCTCTCAACGGTGATAAGTCTAAGGTGCGCAGGATTTAGAGAGCTCATAAATCTTGTACCATGTGTTTATCATCATGATTAATGCATTTAAAAGAAATAGCGTAAACACATGATGAACATAAATAAAGTATCTTGCAAATCTATAACTTTCAAAAATATATGGTACATATTCTTCAAGAATATATACATAATAATCTACACGATTATACGGGGAGGTACTGGTGGCGGCGCGAGCCACGGTGACTTCGAACCGCCGCCGCGCGTATAACTGCGTGGGCGTGGGTTTTGACTACAAGGCATGTAGCAAACGTATTTATATGGGCCATATTGCCGCAAGCGGCCAGGGGTTGCGTGGCAAAGCAACTCGGGTTCACTAGAAGTAGCGGTGGCGGCTGCATGTCGGGCGGCCGCTAGTGTGATGGCTTACAGGCCAGCGACACGGGTCCGTGTGTAGATAAAATTGGCAGCCTCGGCGTGCTGGGCGAGGAGTGTTGCGATGTAAGGACAACGACCATGTTGATACGCATGTTGAAAAATTTGAGATCAATCGCTAGACGGACGATCAATGCGTACATCGATCTCTATGCCATGGTCGCTATGCGGGTGATGCAAAGATCATGTCGTTGCCTTACGCTTTGTTCTACGTGCATATTAGACAAACGAGCTTATACGATCTCGTGGCCCCATGCATGCAACACAAAAACGAGTTGGCGATCAAGGTCGACACAAGTAGATTGGAAAAATAAATCGATATTCGATTGCCGGGCGTATATCAATCTATGATTTCGAATCAAATCATATATTTGTACCGCATGTACGCTTGCTCAATGATTGCCACATCTACTTAGGCGCGCCGTAAACTCCATGGCGTTTAGGCCCTTTATCAACCCTATATGCAAAATCCGGTGAAGGATGCACCGTTCATCTACGTATGCATGTATGTGTTCGTATATATACTTCGGTACTATTCAACATGCAAATTTAAGACGCATCTAGACCAGCTCGATGGCGGGCGTAAGCAATCTACAAGATATTTTTCATACCTTCGGTTCTTGAAATCGGGCGAAGGCTGTCGTGAAGGACAGTTCGGCTAGGCGTGGAGACTGCCGGCGTGACGATGAGTCGATGCGGTGCAGATTAGTAGCGGGTAGAGGTAGCGAGATCCGTTCGCTAACAACGTCGGGGATGTCAACGTCGTCGAAGTAGTTCTTTGCGGACGCCGGCACGGCGTCGGTGCCGAAGATCGGCGGCGCTTCAACGGCGATGTCGACGAAGAGCTTTCGTCTTCGATAACGTGTTATGAAACTTGTCATCAGCGGTTAGGACCTTCCCCTCTCCGTCTCTCAAGATCAACACAAGTAGATGAAAAGTAGAACAAGTAGACACAAGGTAGGGAGACTATTCTTTATTCATCTCGAATCTTAGTGTTTACAACATAGAGCTCCCACATATATATAGTCCAGCCAAGGCCGGAGAATTTTGGTAAGAGCCCACATACAAACGGACTAGGATTAGGATTCATCCTTCTCCTTTCCTTCTAGGAAAGAGTCCGTGTGTTTTACAATGAATTTTGGGTAAAGGCATAAGAAAATGTGGGTAATATATATACTTATTAGGCACAACCTTCCTTAATTTATCTTTAAGTGTATGTATTTGGACTTGAAGTTCATTACACTAATTGCAAGCAAGCTTGTAGCTTTGTATTTTGTTGTCATCTACTTTCTTGGATTGAATACCGACATTCCACATTAAACATGAATGTGTCTCACTAAGCTGTGCTCTAGTAGAGCTACAAGTATCTCCACTCTTGCATGAATATTAGCATAACGGCTATAATTATAGCTAGTAGCTATCTTTGCGCTTTCCCATAATCAATGGCTAGCTAGCATGCTATGTCTATATGGTTCTGTTGAACTAAGGAATTATTTGCTTTCGATGCATCGTATGCATAAGCAATAGATTGGTCTACGTCCGAGCAACCTAAGATCGGGGAGTGAGTTTATAAAATTTGCTCAATGGAGACTAACCTATTTGATGGGATGAATAATTGTGGAAATAAGATGGTGGATGACATAATTATGATGATTTCGGATTTATGAAGAATAGGCATCAAGGGTTTTTGCATTGATCGATGGCAATTAGAAAATTCTAGAAGAAATTCCATGTGAACTTCTACGTTTGCGTATCTATATTTTTGTAGTATATGGTCCATATTTTTAATTGTATGAGTACTTGGATCAATTTATTAGGCTAAATAATAGAGAAGCTAGAGAATGAAATAGTTTTTCTAAACTATGTTTTGTGCATACCAGGGGAGAACATCCTCGAGTTCATAGGAATGATGAACATTCTTAAGTGCACTTTAAGTACTAGCTCTTTGCATAATGAATAATAACCCCCATGTTTAAATATGTGCGTGAATATTTCCCATAAAACCTAATCATAGCATACATAAATGGGCCTCCACTTATAGTTAGAGATATATGAATTTGAATTGTTTTAAGCCCATGATAGGGGATATTTATTGAAGTATGCTATTAAAGATCTAATATTGGCATTAGAGAAAGCCTATTTTGAATGCCAAATATTATTTTCATAGAAGGAAAATGATCTTAAGAGAAAATATTCCTTGAAGCTCGAAGCGGGAATAGTACCACTCAAAGTCATACAATAGTTTGACTAATGCTCTTGTGAAGCCTGAAGCGAGCACATGCGGATATTTTTGAAATGAGAGGAGTAACTTGAAGTTATAAACTAGAAGTTGTATTTACTAGTAGTAAACTATGTATACTATCAAGCTAAATCTACGGGGGCCTTTGTGGGTTCTAGTTTTGTGTATACTTGTTGAATAGAAATAAAATGAAACTCCTCCATTCTCGTGAAGAGAACACCTCATGAAGAAGGTTGAGCACCTCATGAAGAGGATCATCATGAAGATGAAATTCAACATACTAAGCGCATCATTAGTGTTGGATATGTAGAACAATATAGCATCTCTTGTTTGGGAAATGACGAGAGATAAAATATTCTCACATTGTGAGAGTATTGGGAGAAGAGAAAATAGTTGTCGACAACACTACCTCTTTAATTGCGAATGTTTCTCTTGTGAGAACCCGGATCCGGGAAAATAAAGTCCATGGCAAAATCGCTTGTAGCGATTACATCGGGTCAATGAAGAAAGCAATTGAGGTTGAATCTCCTATTAAGAAGAAATGAATGTTCTACTACATCTCGGCAAATGAAACAAATGAATATTGAATATGCAGTTAATAAGTGGATTATGAAAATCCATATAGTTCTGAAGAATATAAATCGCAACTTGTAGAAATCTCATACTAAGTATTGAAGTCTAAGGTACATATATTCTGAATGAATATTCAAGTCTCAAGAAGAGCATGTCCTAGAAGGATTACAATCATTGAATGATTTTATAGTGAATAACTCAATGTTATTGTGTATATCACTCATCTCTCATGCAGTAGAGAATATATCTCATAGAAGAGAATTAATAATTCACTAAGAATGAAAGTATATTCTTGAAGGAATTAATCCATGAAGGATTTATCAGTCAATTCTTGAATGAACACCATGCATCCCACGAAGTGAATATAGACCCAGAGAAAAAAATGAGGAATCTTAAACACCATGAAGGTGTCATACAAACACTCGAGAAAGTGTAATGCTAGCAATGAATCTATCATCCTCTAAATGCAATAGAAAGAATAATGGTGATTTTGGTATTTAAATTATCCCCTAAATGCCAAAATACAAGACTGGATTTATTATTGAGTGGTACTATAAAAATCTTGAAGATTTGTAGAATATACCATTTCAAAATCCACTAAGGAAGAACCATAAAGTATTCAAGCTTGTATAAGTTTGATACACTATCTAGAAGATGTTGAATATGAACTTATTTTTTTCCCCGTAATCCTCTGAAAGGATTTATTATCTTGAAGGATAAAATTTATTTGTTTTGCACAACAAGTGGTTCCTTTTGCATGAAGCATATTGCTCTTTGTTATACCCATATAATTCATGGAAGAATTATAAGCCATACTTTTGAGTCAAATTCAAATGATGGCTTTGTGGGGGAGCAATTTTATTGAATTTACCTCGAAGGTAATTGAAACCATTAGAATTATAAAAATCATATTTGCTAAAACATTAAAGTTTATGCATAGATTATGAAGATCAATTTCTATTCACGAAGAATAGAGTATCCTGAAGAATATATGACCAAGAAGGTTAAATATTGTACTCTTTTTTTTCCTATGTGAGTTTTTACTAGAAGGTTTCTCACACAAGGTTTTTAATGAGACAACATGTGCAAAGCAGTTAACGAATGCGATGTACTCTTTTCTCCAAGAACCGTTTTTTCCCCTTTGGGTTTTCGGATGGAGTTTTTGATGAGGCATATGCATATCGTGGTAATCGCCCAAGGGGGGAGTGTTGTAAACACACGGACTCTTTCCTAGAAGGAAAGGAGAAGGATGAATCCTAATCCTAGTCCGTTTGTATGTGGGCTCTTACCAAAATTCTCCGGCCTTGGCTGGACTATATATATGTGGGAGCTCTATGTTGTAAACACTAAGATTCGGATGAATAAAGAATAGTCTCCCTACCTTGTGTCTACTTGTTCTACTTTTCATCTACTGTGTTGATCATGAGAGACGGAGAGGGAAGGTCCTAACCGCTGATGACAAGTTTCATAACAATATTTTATTCACACTTATTTATAAGCTAACCCCCTGTCATGGTTCAAGTTGCTCATTCTTTTTGCAGCTTAGCATATATGCGAAGGTGCGAAGCAAAATGCCTTCCACAAAAGACTGCCCCATTTAATTACTTGAAATTTCTTTGAAAAATCAATTTTCTCGGTAACTTCATGCACTTGAATTAAAATCTTCGCTCGCTTTCCATAAGCCTTAGCATGCAGGGACATCACGAGTGCAGCACTATCTCGGAAAGCATGATTCATATCTTCGGCTAGCAGGTTTTATCTGAGCCTTTGCATTAAAAGAGATGACCTCCGCAGAACAGCCTGTGATTTGGGATGCGACATGCAACTCCTAAAATGGCAAGAAGGTTCTGAGGGGCTGACGCACATCTAGCTCCATGCACCTGCAAACGACACCCTCTAGTTTTGTGGCAGCTCCATGTCTCCTTTTGCTACCTCCACCACGAAGGCGAAGGAAAGCCACGAACACGCCGACCCATATCAGCAACATGATACGGCCAGCCGTCGACTCCGACAGGACCTCCGCTACAACGAAAGCCCATATATATATCTATATATGATTGCAAGCGCGCAGAACCTCCGCCTAGCGAACAGAGGCTGGGTATTTGTCCATAATAAAGCTATTTATTTCGCAAAGCTGGAATACCTTCGTGATTTCTTATCACTCTGATTTGTTCCAACCTCCGTGATTTACAAGCCCCTCGTGAAGCTCGTATTCTTGGCGGAGGTTTTCAACTTCCCGAAGGCACTTGGCCATTCGACAAAGCATAAGATACGATTATCTAAACTTTCGCAAAATACCATCACCTAACACATGCACGAAGCACAGGTAACAAAGCTTTCTATAATTATACTACACGTACGTACTGCTATAATCCAGTATACATGCAAATTTAAATAAGATAATCGTTACTACTGTTTGCCATAACATCTTAGCGGAGGTTAAAGAATTTTCCAAATACTCTTTACCTTCGTTCAAAAATAATATACTTCATGTATTTATCTATGTGGTAACCTCCGCCATGGTTTAGGTTTATCATTTTGCAGCCTGGAAATGTTAAACTACCGCAAAGGCAAATGTTGTTTTCTTTTGCATATGACTCGAAAACACCAAACAAAAGAACATATAAAGCTCCGACTCCTCCGCGCATGACTCGCGCACGAAGTCCTCCGAACCTCTTGGGCGTCAGACACGCAAAGCCACCATGCAAAGGCGTCCGCACTGCACACACGAAGGCTCAGCATGTTTTGAGACAGCGAAGGTACAAGCTACCAGGCGACCGCAATGATCCAGCAAGAGCGCGGTTGTCCACTCCGATCGAAAGAAGATTGTTAACAACACCCAACACCGATCACTCAATCGAACTCACAGAACAACTCGATTCGGATACAATCAGATTGCACGACCTCAGGGGAAGGGAGGTCTGGAGCTTTAGCAGAGCAATCTAGGTGGAGAAGGGAGAAATCGGAACAGGCAAGGAAGAACTCTAGACCTAGAGGAAGAGGCCAGAGGAGGAAGAGGAACAGTGGCCGTGGAAAGGGTAATTGTGTTTCTGATAATTCATCCATCCTCCAACTGCTGCTGCCCTGCGCTCTTGTATGAGATGGAAGGCGATCCAGACAATTGCTTGACTAGGCCGAGGCCCAAGACCCAAGGCCCATCCGATGGCCCAACCATTGGTGATACCCTGACATTCCCCTTCTTGAGATTCGGCTTGCCCCCAAGCCGATGGAGAAGTTCAATACCACCCGGATCCCATGGCACTTGCAAGTCCATAATACTGATTAGCATCCGCCAAGACACCTGACCTGGGTTTCTGATAGTCCTTTTACGTATCTTCCAGTTCATTGGGTCGATGCTTGTTGTTGTAACTGTCATGTTCTATGTTAACTGCATTTTGAAGAATTCCAGCTACCACCAGAGTTGCTGAGACATCATCAGCATGTATTCTTGTTGCTTCAATTGGATAACACATGAACCATGTGCAGGTAAAGTCTGCAGAGGAGAGTAAGATAGAAGCACAAGATGACTGAAGCCAGTGAACTGTCTCCTTGCAACTGAATTCATCCTGCACTGCCTTTTGAAGTGACTCAAACCAACGTTTCCAACACAATAGCATAGCTTCTAACAGATGCCAGAGTTGCAAATGTGCATGTCTGCTCATTTCTTCAGCAAGTGGTGTATTTCTCACCAACTGAAACAACTTGTCAGGCAGTATTTCAATAAGTAAATCAAGTTCCTTGTGTTGGGGTGCAAGAAAGTGCATGGCATCGTGGTATCTAACTGTCATAGCTCGGTCCACTTGATCGGGATGTACCATGAGAGCTGTAAGAACAGGTTCCAGAACAAAATCTTCTCCTGACTCTTGGCGCATCTGTGCAATTGCATGACAGAACCCACAAACAAAACTGACTTGCAACCTGCGAGCGAAATTGACACATATCCAACTTTTGACTTTACCACCATCTACTATTTGCTTGATCATCATGTTCCACGGACCAACTCTAGACAAGTAGTCCTGCTCTTGACCAATCTCAATGTACTTGAACCATGGAGTAACTATTTTTGCTCAGGTAGCAGCAAATGAGTAGCCATCCATCGCCCAGATGTACCACCACACTTCCGCTGTTCGGCCTCTTGATTCAATGCAGAACCAGCCATACTCACTGATAGCACCATTTTACATGACAGAAGCTTGTGAAGAACAGGAGTTGGTACACACCTGACTAGTGTCCGAAGTGAAGCAAACCATGGAGGTTTCCACATGCCAACATACAGACACGTAACAGAGCACCTCTCATTCATGCCGAAAGACAGCCATGGTAGAGGACACAGCCCAGCATCAGCACTCATCAACCTTAGCTCGTCAGGTGGAGGTCGGCATGGTTGGTGTTGATTGGCTCCCATGGACGTATGACTCAGTAGCTCCAAGCCAATACAGATGTTGCAGAGGAGGTTGGCATGCAGGGACAATACCTCAAACAGCTGGCGTGCACCGGGCTGGCGTGCTCCTTGCTGACCTGCGCCGTCGGTAGTATGTCGATGAAGAGCAGCCTAGCGTGGAAGGGGCCAGCTCGATGGAGTCCGACGCGAGCTCGACGACGTGCTGGGCCGCTAGGAGCGTGGCCTGCTGGTGTCAGGGGGGCGTTGGCGTCGAGGTCCGCGGGGTGGCGCTCTGCATGTTCGTCTTCAGCTTGTTGTGGTGACTCGCGGACGCCCGTGTGCACCTTCCCTCGCGCGTGCGCAGCGCGACGCTGCTGGTGGCGGAGACGGAAAACGAGCACGCCTCGGTCGGAGTCGAGTACGAAAGGGCACCATACCCGTGGCGGAGACGACGGAGACGAGCACGCCCAGGTCGAGCTCTCGTGCGCCCCGGTGTCAGCGGCGACACTTGCACTAACTGCTTCTCCTCCAGGGCGCACTCGACACGGTTTCCACCGAGTGTCGAACACCCTGTGGGCGGCGTTGAGGCGTCCCATGGTACACTAGCTGCTGGTCGGTGCGCACCAGCAACATGAACGGACCAGCACGCCAGAGAGGCCTCCAGCGGCGGGAGAGCACCGCCATGCGTCGCGGCGTCCCTTGACGGGAGACGGAGACGATGTTGCGGAGGAGAGCGTCGGGAAGAAGGCTGAGGCGGTCGTTGTTGCGGTCGTCGGTGGAGGAAGGGGCGCCGTGAAGCCTGATGTGGCGCCTTCCGCGGGTCCGACTTCCCGAGGAAGACGCGCATCTGTAGACGAGGACGGCGGCGGCGGAGGCGGCCTCGCCCGGGCTCCCGGAGGGACGAGGTCGGGCTGCACGCTGGCTCGAAGTCGCGGACGCTGGCGTCGGACTCGAACCAGGGACCATGGAGGCTGTCCGCGCCGACGCGGACTAGCTCGCCGCAGTCGTTGAAGCCGAATCGGCGGCGTTGGAGCACGCCGAGGTGGACGCGGAGGACGCAGCGGAGGACGGTGGAGGAGCATGCCGCGGTCGGCTGAACCGGCGCCGACGCCGAGGAGCTCGGGCGCATCGGGTGTTGGCGAGAGAGGACCATCTCGTCCACATCCACCTCCTCCAGCTTTCGCGCTCCTGAATCCGGAGCAGGTACTCATCGGGAAGAGACTGCTCGGGCTCGATCTCCTCGAACATGGCGGTGGAGGCGAACTCGGAAACCGCGCCCCGCATCGACGGAAGGGTGACGGAGTCGGTGGTGGTGGCGTCGAGCACGGGAGCGGGCTTGTGGGCGTCGTCGGGCAGCGCGATGGCGACCTTCTCGGCGGCGTCGAGCGGCGCGTCGGGGTCGGTGGAGGCAACGGCGCCCAGCTTGCGCGCTCCATTCTGTCGAAGCAGGCATTGATCCTGGCGCGGTGTTTTGCGCATCTCATCGAGGAAGAGCTGGTCAGCAAGAGATAGCTCGGTAGGGGAATCCATGGCCGAGAATCGACTGGCTCTGAATACCACTTGTTAACAACACCCAACACCGATCACTCAATCGAACTCACGGAACAACTCGATTCGGATACAATCAGATTGCACGACCTCAGGGAAGGGAGGTCTGGAGCTTTAGCAGAGCAATCTAGGTGGAGAAGGGAGAAATCGGAACAGGCAAGGAAGAACTCTAGACCTAGAGGAAGAGGCCAGAGGAGGAAGAGGAACAGTGGCCGTGGAAAGGGTAATTGTGTTTCTGATAATTCATCCATCCTCCAACTGCTGCTGCCCTGCGCTCTTGTATGAGATGGAAGGCGATCCAGACAATTGCTTGACTAGGCCGAGGCCCAAGACCCAAGGCCCATCTGATGGCCCAACCATTGGTGATACCTGACAAAGATGCCTCCGCGCATGAAGAACTCAAGGAGCCTGGGCGGCGGAGCTCACCTCCATAACACGCGCCGCCAAGACCACGCGCGACCTCTGCCATGTGCGTGCGCGCCGAGGTTCCGCGATCAAGTTGTGCACGCTGCCAAAAGCCGGGTGCGGCGGCCTCTGCTCCCAAGGCCGAGGGACCTCTGCCCAGGGGCCTCCGACGCGACGCTGCTTGTGGTTGGTCACACCGAAGCTCAGCCTCCGCATCCGGTTCACGGAAGCCCGCCGAGCCGCTCCGCCGGGCGCAGGCAGGCCGGCACCGCCCCGGGCGCGTGCACGCCTCCTGGCCGCTTCCTCTGGATCTCCGCCCCCAACGCGCGGGCCCCTGAGCTGCACCCACTCCGAGCAGAAGCGAAGACCGCCAGGCCGCCTCCGATTACTGCGCACACACACGAGTGCAATACGCCGCCACTCCCAGAGTCTACCACGCGATGGCCCTGCACCAAGCGAGGGTCCTCACCTCGCTCAACGTGGCCGTCCCCGCCCGCGGTCACCCTCGGCTGACCTAAACCCGACACTACCTTCGTTAAGAAAAGCTAACCTTTATTTGCCACGCGCAGGTTCTTTGAATAAATAAAACTCAGGTCATCTCCCAAGACCTCCGCCTGCTAACACCGCCGCTGCAACACGCGCCCGGCCGTGTAAAGACTCATTACATCTGGTCCCCTTCGGAAACATGCTATGATCTCCAGTACTCAGAGCGGAGCTTTTTGGGATTTTTCTCCAAATTTTCTATCACCATCACTACTCATGATGAAGCTGGTCTTCGGTAATTCACTCTCATCTCTTTAAGATAACATGTCATTTACAATAACAGTTGAGCAGCTACTCTTCGCTTATTCCACTGCGAGCTAATATTTTACTCTTGTGATTTATTTTGTCACAATATTCTTGATTCAACCTTCGCCTCTCAAGGCAATTTTTTTAAAAAAATAATTTTCGCATACAACTTGTCACCAAGGTGACCAAGAAAGTTGATGCAGCCTCCGTTGTATCAAAATCATGGCCTGAGTGGCTACACATGCTTCACTTTAACCGGCAAGCATAAAATGCATTTTTGAACCTCCTCTTTATTACTAACATGCAGGTCACCACCACTGTAAGTATCTCTTACCCTCCAAGCTAACTCTCTAAAATATATATATATACTTGCTTCACCTTTCCAAGCTAAGCTATGAGTAAATATAAATGTGCTAGATGTTCTCATTATGTACTCAGCATTAGTAACATACCATACCTAGTTCTCGAACTTGCATCAGTCAATATTCCCTTCGCTATATATCTCAGCAATCCCAAGTTACCTGCCCAGTTATTGGGCTTCATCATCAGTCGGTGGAATTCATCGGTGTTGGTTTCTTAGTAACCTCCGTCGGTCACCGAGACTTCATAATGAGTCAGTGGAACTCATCAGTGATGGTTTCTCAGCAACCTCGGTCGATCCGGGCTTCATCAACTGTCAGCATAATTCATCTATTGTTGGTTTTTAGCGACCTCCGTCAAATTATTGGGTTTTCTCATCTGTCGGCAGATCTCATTTATCAGTGGTTTTCAGCAACCTTCGCTAGTCATCAACCCAGCAACCTCGGTTTATCAACAGGCTTTATCAATTGGCAACCCTTATCATTCGGCAACCTCTGTCAAAATTAACCTCCGGCAAACACTCAACCCTCTAACACAGAAATGTGCACGTCTTTTTGCGAGATCGCACGCTTGACTTTTCTTATAGCATGAATCAATACAACGACTCTTGCACTAACCTTCGCGGGGAAACCAAACTTTTGCTTTTCAATACTACAAACCACACACTTAACCATGCGGGTTCTTGGCTAGCAGCCTAGATCTTATCTGAACTAACCTCCATGAGGGAGCTGATACTTCCTTTTGTTAAATGTTTCAAGTCATATCTATAACCATGCTGGTCCTTGAATGGCAACATTCACTAGCTACCCAAATTACAACCTTCTCTTTTGAGAACAATATTTCGATATACAAAGCTTATCTTTTGTTCAGCTATAACCATTGCTTTTGTAGGGTGTATGAAATATTTACTCCCTTTTAATATTCTCATGGTTTACGAAAGAAAAAAAACAGTCGAAAGTGGCTAGCAACAGAGCCACGTAATTCGACAAGCAAAACAAACCGATAGGAGGACCTCCCTAGGCGGAGCGCGGAGACTATAACCTAAGGGCGACCTCTAAAGCTTACACCTCCGCGCGAACTTCCAAATCCTGGAAAAAGTCACGAAAAAAAGACCTTTCAAGTTAAGGCATCAGGCACCAGGTCGCGAAGCTAATACCTCCGCGTAAACTCCCAAACCACGGAAAAGTCACGAAAAAGACCTTTCAAGTAAAGGCATCGGGCACCAGGTCGCGAAGCTAATACCTCCACGCTAGCCCCACTTATCACATATAAATGACTAATCATCTTTTGCAGCAAATGGAAAAGCTAGTATGTCTTTCTGAGTGTCGAAAGACTTGCTAGCAAGTCGATATTCGACAAAGCTATAACGCTAAGTTGAAGTCTCTAAAAATGCGGGAGGTTAACTCGGGTGCATCTTCACACGACTTCTCGACCATTAGTTCGCAATAGCGGTCTCAACCATGGCATCGCCTCCGCCAACCTCGGCGGGGGCTTCAAACAAATACCTCCGCCAACCTCTATGCACTACAGGAATCCGCTTCTTTGCCGAGTGCAAAATACTTTTGCCAGTGGCAAAAGTCGGGCACTCGGCAAGAAAGAGGATCTTTGCCGAAAGTGCCAAACTCACGCACTTTCGGCAAAGGATTCTTTGCCGAGTATAACACCGTCCAAGTGTGGAGATGTGCGGGTTTTAGGCATCCGACATCACAACTTGCTCGAAACTTTTTAAATTTTTTCCTGACCTCCTCATGAGATGACAAGACACCTCGCCAAGTTTCGTGATTTTTAAACTTCGTTTGGATTTTATAGAATTTAAAAACACTTCTCCCGCATGTAACTTCGTCATGTTAGACACATAAATGTTCTTAATTTCACGCGAGTCCCCGGATTGAGCCTAAACATACGCCAAACATCATGAATAACATTTTTCAAATCAGCGCATTCCATTATTTCATGTAGCTAGTTCAAATTTGGAGTGGTCCAAAAATGCAAGGAAATAGAAATAATTCATGAAATATAGCAAAACAACTTCAAATTGTCCCAAATTTTCCACATGACATGTAACTCTTGTACTAATGCCACAAAAATATGGGACGAAAAATCAAAAAATTAATGGTTTTGCCGAGTGCCAAGTGGCGCACTTTCGGCAAGCGGGTTCTTTGTCGAGTGCCTAAGCGGCGTGGCACTTTCGGCAAAGGGTATTTTTTAAAAAATAAAACAATGCCTTTGCCGAGTGCCGCTTTTCTCGGCACTTGGCAAAGCCACTAAATATCAGTGCGAAACGGACCATTTCAGGTCATTCGCCCGCCGCGCCCTACCCCCCGCCCGCGCCCAAATCGCCACCGCCGCGCGTTCTTCCTCGCCGGTTCGCCGCCACCCGGCTCTCGCCGGATCAGGCCACCAGCCCGCCAGCCGGACCGCGCCCGCCCGGCAGCCTCCGACCGCAGGCGAGCCGGCCGCCGGCGCCGCCGTCGGCGCGTCGATCCGGCGGCGGCGCGGGCCCGCGCCGCCCGCCCGGCGTTCGCGCATCGCCGCCCGGCGTCCGGCCCGGCGCCGGCGCCCTCTCCCGCTTCGGGCCCCCCGTCCCGCCCCCCCCCTCTCCCGTCGGCAGAGTGAGGAAGGGAAGGGAAAGAAGAGGAAGAGGGAGGAAGGGAAGGGAAGAAAGAGGAAGAGGGAGGAAGGGGAAGAAGAGGAAGGGAAGAAGAGGAAGGGGAGGAGGAAGAAGAGGGAGGAAGGGAAGAAGAGGGAGGAAGGGAAGAAGAGGAAGGAGAGGAGGGAAGAAGGAGGGAAGCGGAGGAGGAAGAAGGGGAAGGGGAGGAGGAGGAAGAAAGTGCCTCTCGGACCGGTCGTCGCCGTCGTCGCCGACCGTTGCTGCTGCGGTGATCGACGCCGTCGTCGCCGACCATTGCTCTTGCCGTTTCCACGGCCAAGGTAAGCCCTATCCTTCTAGTAGTGGTTAGTAAATAGTTTAGTAGCTCTTAGTATTAGTAGTGTTAGTAGTTAAGTGGTTGCTAGTAGTAGTTGTAGGGTTACTAGTAATGTGGTTGTTATATTGGTGGTTGGTGGCCTTCGTGCCCATATTGGTGCTTGGTGGCCGTCGTGCCTATATTCGGTATATGTATGTGGTTGTGGCCTTCGTGCCATGTTTTTTTGCGAGTTTTTGGGAACCTCCCGTACGGGGAGGTGCTTTGCCAAATTTTGAGTCGTCACTAAATATTTTTTGCCCTTGTTTTGTACGAGGACTGTGGGAGGGACTCGGCGACCCCGGTCGTCCTCGTGGGGCCTGCGTGTCTTCTTTGCACCGCGTCTCCACCGACCCCGTAGGTATGAATCACCTCCGTCCCGTCCTTGTAGTTGTCTTACATAGCGCGACCCAGTTAGGCGTCTCCCGTCCGAAAGAGATACAGGGCGTTGGTATGCGCATTCGTGCATATCTGCGACCGTATCCATTTCGGATTGTCCACATTTTTTGGATAGCCCGTGGATGCGTAGATGGGTTAGCATCCATGCTCGGCTCCGCCCGAGCCGGATTTTTCGGCGGACACCTCCCGTTGTTCTCCGGGATACACTCTCCCCGCGGGGCGTGTATCGGAGAAGCGGGGGAGGTGTTGCCGAAATTCCGCCGGACGGGACTCGAGCATGGATGCTAACCTTCTCACGCATCCTCGGGTGGGATTAGGACCTATCCCTCACCTATTAGATGGTAGGAACGCCGTGTAGATGCAATTGCTGGTTATGTGGCTCGGCCGACATGGGCGTATGACGAGGAGGATGGATAACCGTGAGTGGATGTACATGGGCTTCGCAAGTAAGAGCCTTGAATGGGTTAGGGGGACCGATGCTTTCTGGAGCATGCATTTGGCCCGCTGCTAAAGGGTCTATTCGGATACCGTGTCCCTGCAAAGCAAATGTAAGAACAAGAAAAAGCAACGAAAGGTTGAAATGGGCAAACATATTTACAACAACGGATTCGTCCCAAACTATAGCCATTTGGATCTTCCACGGTGAAGTCGATCGTATTAGAGAGGATGTGGTGAGGCCCTCCTCGAGGAGTATGATGCAGATGCCGGGATGGCGGACATGATGGCGAGACTTTCACGATGCACGTTCAATGGAGGATTGGAGGAGGAACCCGAGGAAACCGCAAAGGCGTTCTACGAGATGATGGAGGCGCACGGCAGCCCCTTCACGAGAAGACAATGGTTACGGCTGGATGCCATTTCACGCCTTATAGCGTTGAAGTCGCAATTGAGCATTAGTCGAGGCGGCTTTGACACCTGTTGTCGGTTGTTGGCAAACCGCTTCTGAGAGGGTCACGCCCCCGCCGAAGAACACGTCACGAGTCACGAGAGACTCCTTCGTGGACTCAAGATGCCGTATGAGTCGTACCATGCTTGTCCAAAGGGGTGCGTCCTATTTAGGGAGACACGAAGGAAGCAACGCCTTTGTCGAAAGTGCAAAGCCTCTAGGTTTGTGGAGGTAGAATGTAGTGATGGCGGGAAGAAAACAGTCCAAGATCCGCGAGATGGTCCTATGACACCTTCCCTTTCGCATCGAGGCTCCAACGGCCTGTACATGACAGAGAGGAGTCCGCGAAACAAATGACATGGCACAAGAAGGGCAAAAGATACGATCCCGAGAAGTTGGTACACCCATCGGATGGTGATGCATGGAAGCACCGATAATATGCATCTGAAAAAGCTATGGAGGCTCGAAATGTATGCCGAAGCGTTCGCAATAGATGGGTTCAACCCACGGAATGTTGGCGGCCCCGTACACTTGTTGGCCCGTGTTCGTGATCCCTCTCAATCTTCCCCCGGTGTCATGTTTGAGCTCAAGCACCTGTTCTTGACGCCGATAATACCGGGCACCCGGGCAACAATATGGGTGTGTTCATGCGGCCGGTGTGGGATGAATTGCAAGATGCTTGGCAAAATGGGGAATAATCGACGTGCACGACCGAGCTACAAGGGCGAACTTTACAATACATGTGTGGTACCTATATTCAATGCATGACTTCACGGCTTATGGCATATTCGGCGGCGTGGTGTGTTCATGGGAGGTTCCCTTGCCCCACATGCAAGGCATTTGTGATGTTCACGGCTGCGAGGAAGGGTGGCAAGTATTCTTCGTTTGACAAACATCGTCAATTCTGCCCGAGAACCATGAATTCAGACTAGACAAAAAGCACTTCACGAAAGGTGTTGAAGTCACCGACCCCATCCCAAAGTTTATGACCGGTGAAGAGGTCCTTGTCGAGCTAGTCTGGTCTCAAAAATCGATGAAAAGAAAGGTTGTTTTGTTGGATATGGTACCACACACATGTGGACTTATATATCGGGCTTGACTAATCT
This sequence comes from Hyparrhenia diplandra, assembly GCA_015847255.1. NCBI lineage: Eukaryota > Viridiplantae > Streptophyta > Magnoliopsida > Poales > Poaceae > Hyparrhenia > Hyparrhenia diplandra. The sequence continues at coordinate 252,672 of JADLZK010003742.1, forward strand.
CCCCTACTACAAGGATCTTCTTCTTCCACACAACATCGATGTAATGCACACAGAAAAGAATATCTCCGAGGCACTCTTCGCAACAACCATGGACCTTAAGAAGTCAAAGGACAACGTTAAGGCTAGACTTGACATAGAGATGATGTGTGATAGACCAAAGCTAGTGATAGAGACCCCTAGCCCTGGGAGGAGATGGAAAAAGGGCCCGGCCGACTACATCATCAAAAGGGCCGATAGGAAGGAAGTACTACGAGTGGATGAAGACGTTATCGTTCCACGATGGGTATGCGCGGCGAATCCGGTAGGGGAGTGAGCGTCGCGAGACTATGAAAGTCTTAGGGATGAAGAGTCATGACTTCCACATATGGATTGAGCGGATCCTTTCCGCGATGACTCGGGGATACCTCCCCGAGCTAGTGTGGCGCCCCTGGCGAGTTGAGCTTTTTCTTCCGCCCGACTTTGTGTTAAGGAGTTATCTCGGGATGCGATTGCTGATCTAGGCGTCCGCTTTTTGTGTTGATCCGCAAGTTGGAGATGATATTTCCACCGGCTTCTTCCCCGTCGATGCAAAGACACCGATTTTGCACCTTCCCCCGAGGCACGTTTGGGGGCCCGTGCGATTCCGTTGGTGCTATCCAATCGAGAGGGCTCTCAAGGTACTTCGGAGAAAATGCGGGAATAAAGCCAAAATTGAGCCTTCCGTGGTAGAGGCATACATTCTAGAGGAGGTGTCGACCTTCACACAGGCGTACTATACCGAGAAACTTCCCCGGCGTCCACAATCCTACCCCTCGTTACAACGCCGACGAGTTCATCGAACCTCGGCCTTTTCAGAGGGCAAGTTGGAAGAGGAAGCGCAGCTACCCACAAGCACTTGTCCTTTGATGAGTGGCGCACTATCATGCTCTATGTGTTGTTGAACCTTGACGAAACTGCTCCTTATCGCCAGTAAGTTCTCAATGAGCTTGTTCCATACGCCGTCACTATCCTCCACCTATCGATCCGACCCACTTGCCTTGTTTTTTCGGGGAATTTATTGGTCAACACTTGGAGGGAATGGGGCTCCTACCTTGCAACAAGAAGACAATCTTCTAAAAATGGGCAGCCCGATTTTATTTCCGGTTACGCTCAAAGGTACCATCCAACTAACCTCGTTCCGACTTTGATATTCCACTTTGGTCCTAGTAACATATAATGTAACGATCTACGTGGCCTCACCTTGCAGGCCCGCACGGATGCCGAAATGTGCGAAGATTTAAAACAGTGGGCAATGGCTTCCCCGTAGGGTCAACTCGTTCACCATTTATGATGTGAATGGCTATCGCCGCACGCAGGACGAGAAGCTACGAGGAGAGTCGGCCCAACCGCAAAACAACGTGCACCGGAGTTCGTGACGCCCGGCTTGGATAAGAAGGACTATTACGGCATAGTCGAAGAAATATATGAGCTCAACTTCGGGGTCCTAAAGAGCTCAAGCTAGTGGTATTCAAATGCCATTGGTTCGATCCTCGATGACACGAAAGTAGACCCTACGATTGGGCAAGTCAAAATTCGACAGATTCCGTATATGGAGGAGAGGATGTCTATATTGTGGCTAATATACACGCCGCACAAGTTTATTACCTCCCATGGGCGTGCCAAAAACACGAGGACCTTGCGGGTTGGTACCTTGTGCGGCGGTATCGCCGCATGGTAAAAGCCCTGTTCGAGCGATGATGATTACAACCTTGACCCAAACACGAAGAGTTCTATCAACCCGAGGGGCTAGAAGGACGTTTGGAGATAGACATTCTTTCGCCGATGGGCATGGAAGTAGACAACGCCATCGATGAGGACGAGGGTGATGAGGTGCGAGGATGCTAAGGACTTGCAAATTCTTGAACGATGGAGGATGGTGCGCTTGAAGGAGTTGTGGAGGGCGATGCACATGCCGAGGGCAATACAGATGATGAGGATGGTGACATTGATGATTACAATAGTGATAGTGATAGTGATGACTACATGCCTTTAGACATTCGGGGAGATAATTTCTAAATCATGTAATACTATTTTGTTATTATTGTTACCTTTCAATTATGTTTCGTTCATTTTGCAATACTAATTGGTTTACTCTTTGTCTTTGCGGGGACTCGACAAAATGCCAGACGAGGAAGGCGGCAACGTCGGCAGGGGGTCCGGCCCCTCTACGCGAGGCCCCCCACCCTCTCCCCACGCCGACGAGGAGGAGGCCGACGAGGAGGAGGCCGACGAGCAGCACCTAACGGTGGAGACGTCGAGGCGCGCCGACGTCGCCCGTCCATGAGGAGGCTTGAGTTTGTGTCTTCATCGAGCCCGGTAGGGGCCGCCCGTCGGCCAGCCCGGGCCGCGTCGGGCCGGCCCGTCGTCGGGCCACACCTCTTCAGACTCGGACCGGCGTAGAAGAGACACTGTCGAGACATCTTCCTCGAGTGCGCAAGGCTAAGGCTACCGTGGGGCCTCGTCCCCTCCCACGAGGGGCGATCCCTTTTCCCCGCCGCCCGGTGATTCGACCCCACGGTGACAAGTAAGTAGCCATTGATATTTTCACTACTTGTTCATATGACATGTTGAAAATCGAACTTCGGACTAACAATTCGCCTTAATGGCTCGTGGCAAGAATCGGAAGATTGTAGCGGAGGGGCGGTTCGCGCCATATCAATGGCATCCGAGCCTCCTAATTAAAGAGAACTACCCCGGCCCGGTGACCGTCGGGGACGTCGTGGAGCCGCCCTATACGTGGGAGCACTTCGCGCGCGCGTGGAGGAGGGCGCCCTTGCCGTGAAGATCAAGGCGGACTTCGGGTGAGTGCGTATGCGGCAGATTACTTCACGTTGTTTAAATACTATGTTTTTAAATAATAGAATGATACATGTTGTCCGTATGCGTAACTACTTCACGTGCGAGGCGGGGGCAAGAGGCGGTGGCCGCTAGAGTGCGGGGTGGTCTCGCCGAGACCGACTCAAGGACCTGTACCACGAGGCACGTGTCCGTGCATCATCTCCTTCAACGCCGACGTGCTTGGCAAGGTGGTGAGGAAGAATGAAGCAAGGGAGATGATGCTCCGGAGGGAGACCGACCTCACCGTGGACCAAGTACATCCGGGTTCGTAGAACGCATTTATTCTCGATTCCTTCAATGGAAAATAAGCGGGCTTCCATTCATCCTCTCGCTATGTCATGCGGATGTGTGGGAGTGGTGCAAAGAAGTACAAGGACTCTTGGGGAGGCCATTGTGGACAAGTGGCTTTTGGACGAGACGCGACGAGACCAAGAGACTTCGTCGAAGATGTCGCTTGAGATGGAAGGGAAGCCACACCACCAAGGGAGCGTGCCCCTCCCGGTGTATATGGATAGATGGGTACGATTCTCGTTTGATTTTTTTATTCAAGCGCTCAAATCTCTTCACTTCTAACCATCCGTATGTGTTCTCCTCGTAGTCGCCCGCATGAAGGCCAGACATTAGCGAGTACGCGGGGTTCGCCTTGACTCACGCGGGCAGAGCGACCGACCCGACCAACGCCCACGACCGGTGAAGGGGAGGCGTACACCAACGCCCGCGTCTACCCCAAGCTTACCCAAGACGCCGAGGCGGAAAAAGCGCCGCTATGGGGACGACCGATCCAGCCACCGCGCCCCTAGACACGACACGGTGATGAGGTTGGGGGAGGGAGGGAAGCAAAGACGGCCGGTCTTGGATGGCCACCGCCGCGATCAACCCGTCCTCTGTTGACAGGTGAGCGTGATTCGCTCAAGGAGCACGACCTCCACCGACATCCCCATAGCACCTGGCAAGCAGAGCTCCACGCCAGATGATGCGGGAGTTTCGTGTAATTTCAGTTTCATTCGTCGTTCACCGGTTTTACACATGTCCTCGCCTATGCATTGTTTCAACGTTACGGGTGTAATATTGCAGGCCCGGATGGCGAGTTGGAGGCCAAGCGGCGGCCCGGTTGAGGCCGGCGGGCGGCCGGGCGAGGCCCATCGGCGGGAGTTGGAGGCATACCAAAGAATACTGGCGGCGTCACCGCAGGACGTGGCGGGCTACTTCGGGGGCCTCCAAATCCCGGGTGTGACCCGCCTCCGTTGCCTAGCTCGCTGTTCGCTCCACCCCCGTTTCTGTTCCTCCTCCCCGTGGGGACTCGGTGAGTATATGTTGTTGTTTATTTATTTGGCCCGCGCGGCTCACCCGCAGTACTAATGAGATCGCCTCTCCTTTGTGCGACCCACGTCGGCGGGTTCGAACCCGACTCCTCCAGTGGCCCTTCTCCACCCCATCCGGCCTATCCGGTCGGCCCGACTCCCACGTACACGTGGCCGGGTGGCGTTCCTCCTCCGGCACGCAGCCAGCCCACACTACGGGCTTCCACACGTCCCTCCTACACACCACGGGTGGACGTATTCAATCGGCGCCAGAAGCATGGGTGGTATCCGGGGGCAAGGTGAGGGCACCTCACACTCTTCGCACCGGGGAAGCCACGGGTCGGGGTAGTGAAGTTGAGTTGGTGGTGATGGATTTATTTTGGATGTTGGACATGTTGCACCTTTGTGATGGATCTAGTTTCGATGTTGGACATGTTACATTTTGTTTGGATGTTGGACATGTTGAATTTCGTTTGGATATTGGACTATATGTGTGAATTTGTGATATATGTGGATTATATACGTGAATTTGTTATATATGTGCAATATATATGTGAATTGGTGATATATGTGGTTTATGTGTATATATGAATGCTTATGGGTATATGTATGTGTTGATTTGCAGCAACAATCAACGTAAACAAAGAAAAAAAAAAATTCCCAGCTTTGCCGAATCCTCGCGGCAAACTTGGCGGGTTTGCCGAAAGTGCATGGACGGCACTCGGCAAAATGACCATAACTTTGCCGAAAGTGCCATTAGTATTGCACTCGCAAAGTTTATTATTTTTTTTGGTAAAATTAATATTTTGCCGAGTGCGGACATTTGGCACTCGGCAAAGGTTTTAAAATATTCAAATCTTTGCCGAGTGCCGAACGTTTGGCACTCCCAAAGAGGCGCCATATGTAACGTTGGACGCGGATCCGCCGAGCAATCGACATGGCACTTTCGGCGAAGCCTTTGCCAAGTGCCCGACATTTGGCACTTTCGGCAAAGAATGGTTTGCCGAGTCATTCTTTGCCGAAAGTGCGCTTTGCCGAGTTTGGCACTCGGCAAAGGCTTCGCCGAAGAAGCGACAAGCCTTTGCCGAGCAAGCGCCAAAGACTCGGCAAAGCAGCCGATTCCTGTAGTGATGGCAAGGGGGCTTCATCGCAAAGACCTCCGCCAACCTCTATGCCACGGGGGCTTCATCAACGCCTCCGCCAACCTCTTCGGCACGGGGGGCTTCCTCAAAACCTCCGCCAACCTCTTGGCATGGGGGGCTTCGTCAACACATCCGCCAACCTCCTTGGCAAGGGGGCTTCATCGACATCTTCGTTGCCCGACAACGACACCAAAACCTCCGCCAACATTCCGGCAAGAGGGGCTCCGCCAACATCTTCGACGCCCGGCAACAACGCCTCAAGAACTTTTGCCAACATTTTGGCACACCAACAACTTTCGGCTTCGACATCTACTTCTACCACGACTACATTGAATACTCCAAACGTGGCTAAAGATTCACTCACAAGTTCCGGCCAAGGGGGGGCTAGGGGAGTACACCGAAGCGTGAACGTTTTTTTTACCCGATGCTCGTGAGTGAAAAGTTGGCGAAGATCTCTCGCCAAAGAACATCTCCGCGCATGGAAGAGTTGGAGAAGATCCGCAAAGAAGTGTTGGAGAAGACCTCCGTCCCAAGGAGAGATGGCGAAGACTTCCTACGCGAGAAAAGGTAGAGAAGATCATGAGAGATCTATGTGTCAAGTAAGAGGAGGTTTCAACATGGGTGATGAAGTCATCCAAAATAAGAAGACACTTGAAGCCAGAGACTTGAATACTTAGAACATATGGAAGATAAGAGTCGTGCATGTGCTCTTTTCTCCATGCCCTTTTTTTTTTCCGGGGTTTTTGGGATGGAGTTTTTAGCAAAGCATGCTTGTGTGGATGTGAAGGGCAACCCTCACAACCAAGGTCAAGATCTAATGAGCCTCTTCTAGCGTAATCATCTACTAGGTCATGTGCCATAACCTAGTAGATGGGGGGGCTACTGTTGGGACTTGGCATTTGCCTATGGGCCAAGTCACCAAGAAGAGGCCCAAGTACAGCTACTGTTGGGACATGACCCCAACAGTAGGCGGAGGTCACTTCCGATATCACAAAAATTGCAAGTTGGCCCAATGGTAAGACATTCATTTTCGACTATTGGGAGACGCTCCTAATAGTTGGAGGAGGTTTTCCCAAAGAGCCGGTGGAAGTTTTTGCCGCTAAGCGCTCCCAAAGAGTCCACGGAGGGTTGGCGGAGGTTCTTGCCAACCTTTGGCGAAACTAACAAATTAACCTAGCACTAAGGTATTCCTTGCAGGGCCAGGTGTAGCCTATTGTCATAGTAGGAGGAGACCTCCTCCTACTAGATCCCCATTCGAAGAGTGCAAAGCTCTCCCGGCCAAGGGACCCGGTGGAGGTTCTTGAGGCGTGCTCCGCAGAGGCGGAGGTATCCGAAGAGAACATGCTAGCGGCGAAGGCACAAGACCAGATAAAGCAAGCGGAGGTTCCGGGAAAGAAGAGAACCCTAGCACGTCTCCTCCCGGTGGGCCGACGTCCTAAAGGGCCGAGCCGCTTGCCCGCAAGCAAAGGCGGTTTGCAAGAAGGAAAGACCATGCTGCCCACATCAAGATGGTACAACAAGAGGGTATTCCAAGAATATGCCATGGGCAATCTTGTAAAACGACTTTGACTGTAATCAAGAGCTATAAGTAGGGGCTTTGACCCTCATGTAAGGGGTGGGTGAAGGAAATTCATGACCATTATATAATGAGTGTTCTATACTTAGCCGATTTCTCCACTCTCTCTCCCTTCATATGCACAATCCCATAACAGCAACGTCTCCTCTCACTCCTCTCCCTGTTCGGAACCGCATGTTTCAACAAATCCATGCAAACTTGTACGTAGTAAGGACTAGGCTGTACAAGTATTTGAGTATTGACTATTCAGACACAATAATGTCCCTGGTAGACATGGCACTACTACAAGATTGATTTGCGGGACACCACCCTAAAACTTTTGGCATGTAGAATAGCTATATGTAAGGCAGAGAGTGATCTTTTGGCTTGTAGAAAGTAATAAATCTCATCTTTTGGCTTGTAGAAAGTAATTAAACAATAGCACAGGAAAGATCCATGTGGACTGCCTATGAATTATTAGTTCTAGTTTATTTAACATACAATTGGTAAAGCAATTCTATAGAAAAATACAGAGGTACACATCAAAATACAGTTGGTAATAAATCAATCTCTTGTAGTTTGTACTTGGATTTGGTTTTTCTCCTCTTGATGAAACACGGGTGAATGGCCCCATCGTGCAAAAAAAAAGAAATACAGTTGGTAAACCAAGACTATAAAATACCTAAATGACGCAGCTATGTGCGCACTTGCGACATATCATCAGGTCAGCACATGCCGTACATATACGTGTAATAATCCCAGAACAATGCTCTAGAGTGGTCAACGCTTCATACAAAAAGGCAGGGTCGCTAGTTTAACGGTGTGGTTGGTCAGTCTAGGTTCCGTCTGCTGAATGCCACCCCACCATAGACACAATATTCGGTCTTTAAACCACCACTGTCTGCTAGGATCTTCAACTGTTTCTATACATGCCTTCTCCTAGTCTACTCTTAGGTACAATCCTGCTCGCTACGTCGGTAGTGTGCAGACCAGCTTCTGCACAAGCAACTTCACTCATATACTTAAGAAATGTTGTTCGTGTGTATGAAAGCTAGTCCTGAAACGATAGTCCAAAAACCGATTGCACAACCTAGATTACGGATGAATGTCTCCCAAGCCTAAATAATAATTCAAAACGATGTTACCACAGGCATGATCGATTCCTAGCTTTCATGTGCTCTGAGTTCTCGGCAGCCTAGAGATCTGGAATCATGCTACTAGCTCGTTCTTGAGTTCATGTGTATATATGAGCCATTTGAAAATTTATTGGCACACCTGTCGTCACAGGCTACCCAATGCAATAAAACTTATCATTTATTATGCCAAACACTCAAAACTAATTTACAGCATCGCTTTTGCCGTGATTCAATATTTATGAAGAACGACGATTGACTTAATTCGAAGATTGCCTCAATGTCATGTACAGTAACACCATTGGGAAGCCCCGTCAAGAAAATTGATAAAACCGTGAGGGAAATCTTAATGCAATTTCCCTGCTTGTAGACCAGCTGGGAATAACTGTCAGGACAAGCTCGACAAGGATTATGACGGTGAAGAGCCTTCAGACACTACCGAATCTGGAATTACCTTGGCGGCTCAGAATTTCCTTGGGTGCCAAAATCAAACCGCCAAGGAAAGGGTAGTTTCCTTGGCTGTGCTAGGGTGCACTCAAGAAATATATATTCTTTGGTGGTTTAAATAAACCGCCAAGGTATATAGGTGTTTTTCTTGACGGTTTAAGTGAACCGCCAAGTTATATAGGTGTTTTCTTGGCGGCTAGAGCAAAACTAGCAGCAGCACTCCCCAAACCCTAGCCACTTCTCTTTCTCCCCGTGCCTCATGCTCGCACTAAGCAGCCGCCGCCGTCTTTTTACAATTCAGCCCTTTTTATGAACAAATTTTACATTCAGCCCCCGAGCGACATAAGTGCATCTTTGCACCCGGGGTCGGAGCCATGGATTGTGGCGCCGAGGTTGAACGTCTCGGCGCCATCATCCCGCACGGCGCCGAGGTGTTTGGTCACCGACACGGTGGCGAACGAGGTGGCGTCGGCGTGGCAGGACCTCGGAGCCACGGATCTCGGCTCCGACCTCGGGAGCCACAGATCGTGGCTCCGAGGACCTATATGCAAAAATGACTCTTCACTGTGATTAGAGTTGCTAGAGCCAGAGTCACGAGCGTGAAAGCAAAACAAAAAAAAAGGAAATGTGGCATGTGCCTCGATTCTCTCCATGCGCCTAACAAAAAATCAAAAACTAAAAACTCCAAATGCTTTATAAATCATAACGGAGGGAGTATGTCATTGCTGAAATTACAAAAAGATCATGTGTTTGAAGTACCTAGGAAGACTGAAAAGAGCTACTGAATTCATCTAAGATAGTATGTCATTGATGAAATTTCCTGGATGTGTTTTCAGTTTATTAATTCGGTTAACGATAGATTCGCTACTGAATTCATATAAGATAGTACGAGTAGTGTCCACTGTTTTTTGGGTGTCCTCTTTTCCTGCTTGCAGCTCCTGTGGCCAATTCGAACAGCATGTGACCGACCCAGAATATTGCCAGTGTTTGAACGCCTTACTGGAAATTGCCATTCCAATTGGCCTTTCCATGTGTTTCCTACTGAAAACCGAGTAAACATGCAACAAGTTGTTTGGAACAAGACATTTACTTTCAGCAAACTGGAACACAGCCAAATCAGAAGGGGCAAAGCCCAAGCAGTACAGATCCTTCCATTTTCCAACGAAAAAGATGCATCATCTATGGCATCAGGTCATCAGCTAGCTGTCCTTGATAAAATGTGGCATGAGAAACACATTTGTGACAGAGTAACACTGTTGCTGGCATGTGCATACGAGTACAACAGAGGATTGAACATGCTCTGAGGTGCAATGGTGGCGGCCAAATCGTTTGTAGAACTTCCCAAGATGGACCCTAAAGTACAAACTATATGTTCCAACAGGGAAGCAGAAATCGACTTCACCAACCACCTCAAACCACCAGATTTGCTGAAGGTAGGCTACAGACTGGAATCTGCATGATAAAATCAATAACTATTGGTCAGATATTTGACTTTAATTCCACCAATATGATACCAACTATACTTATGATCAACTAGAAAATTGGCCAGAGTTTTTGCAAGTGTAGAGCAAGTTTTTATTAAATAAACCACATAAAAGAGAAAATTGTTCTAAAGAGGCATCGACATCAACATCTATTATATTTCAGTGTAAATAAGTTTTTATGCATATCTTAAAATAAATACATAAAATGATATAAGACCATGTATGCATCCATATCAATCATTATCTGGAGAAAATACACAGCTTTGAAAGCTGAATATTATAAATGAATGGCATGCTTAGCAAAGAAAAAAGGAACAGGTCAATCACACCATGAGTAAATATCTTCAGCCCATTCCATCGCAATTAATGCCACCAAATCATCTTTGTTTTCAGAAAACTATCATAAACCCAACAAACCAAACTGAAGTTGGCATGTGTTGCCGATATCTTCTTGTTGAGTTCATCTTTGTAATCGTTGTCGAGTCGTGTTCTAGTCATGTCTGTCTTTTTTAGATGCATGTATTAGGCTTAATTGAGTTGTAAGCATGTTCATGTATTCGCATAGAGTCTTGGGTGCCACGGAGTCATGCGGCGTGGGCACGCCAGGACAGCGTCATAAGGCCCACTCCCGCCACGGCTGGTTTGCCGGGCATGTCGCTATGGTGACCAAGATGAATGGCACACCGTGCCGCGACTTGTTCGTGGCGGGGATGTAGGATCAAGGCCATATAAACATCGATCAATGCATCGGTAAAAGGTTGCGCCATTGGCAACTGAAAACAACTTGTGTTCTTGCCATTTACATTGCTTCAAACTTTCCTACCGTCGTTTAGGGTTTTAGTGTCTTGCGATCACCACCTACGGCGTTGCGCCATCGCCGGAGCTCCTCACCGAGCTGCGGTTCCAACATTCTCGTATCGAGCCGAGGAGATCGTCGTCGCCCCACGCCGGCTGCCGGAGAAGAGATGGGAGACGGGGAATCATCGAGTTCGAAGTCGGGCGTGAAGGAGAGCTCGCTGATCCGCCCATGCCGGATCGGCGAACTATGGCGAGTGGGTGATGATCATGCAAAGGCAACTGGAGGCCTTGAGATCCGCACACGATCGATCCAGGGCACCGGTGTCAAGCGCGCGACACGATCGCCAAAGCCATGGCAGCGCTCTGCAAAGGCGTGCGCCGCGAGATGTGGCGGATGCTCGGCGCAAGAAGACGGTGAAGGAAGCTTGGGAAGCGGTGGAGACGATGTGTCTCGGCGCCGATCAAGTCAAGGAGGTGCGGGCTCAAAGGCTCCTCCGCGACTTTGAGAATATCGCCTTCATGGAGGGAGAGATCGTGGATGCGTTCGCGATGCGGATCACGAATCTGGTCGGCGAACTCAAGACGATGGGTGAGACGGTGGAGGATGTGCGCGTGATCAAGAAATTCTTGCGCGTAGCTCCTGCGACGTTTCAACTCCTGGCCGTGGTCTCGACGAGATGTTCTCGCGACACCAAGAAGTCGACCGTGGAATCGCTGGTGGGGAAGCTCCGAGCGGCGTAAGAACACTTCGACGACAAGGTCAAGCAAATTGTCGACAAGGCGGGCGCCTCATGCTAGCCGAGGAGGACTGGTTGGAGAAACACAAGCACCGTTTCCACGGGGGCCCAAAAGAAGTTGGTGGCGGATCGGGCGGCGGTGGATCCGTGGCGGCGGAGCTAGTGGTGGCCATGGTGGTCATCGTGGCCACTACAAGAACAAGGGGCCGACATGCTCAAGAGACAGCGGCTCGGGGTCTCTCGGTTTTAACCTCCGAGGGGACGCCAAGGCAAAAGGGTTGTTGCAGAAACTGCAACATCTGGGGGCACTGGGAGCAAGATTGCAAGCGCCCCAAAGAGACAAGAAGAAGAAGGAGGCCAAGCAACCGGAGGCAACAACATGGTCGTCGGTGGAGGTGATCTTTGGAGCGCTCATGCCGGGCGGCGTGTGAAGTCGAGGCCGCGGAATGTAGCTGCACGTGTCGTGCACTCTCGTCGTGAGAAGGTCATACCGTGGTGGATGTTCCGATGGCGTATGGGTGCTGGACACAGGTGCCGGCAACCACATGACTCGCACCAAGTCGGTGTTGACTAAGCTTGATGAAAGGGTAAAAGGAACCGTCCGGTTTGGTGATGGCTCCAAGGTCGAGATTGAAGGTATTGGCTCCATGGTGATGCGGGATCGAAACACTGCTCACAAGGTACCGACTCAAGTCTATTACATTCCCAAGTTGCGTAGTAACATAATTAGTCTTGGTCGGTTAGAAGAAAATGGTCTTACATGGAAAGGAGGAAATGGGAGGTGTCGGTGTTTGATCATGGGGGGTGCATTGTTGATAAATGCACCTAGAACAAACAAATAGACTCTACTTAGCCAAGTTTCGCTTATTCGCTCCTATTTGTTTACTAGCACACACAGCAGAAAAGTTCATGGAAGTGGCATGCTAGATATGGGCATTTGAATTTTAAATCCTTGAATGATCTTGGTGCTAAGAACATGGTAGAGGGGATACTGCGCAGTTAGTAGAGTGGATAAAATTTGTGATGGCTGTGTCCTAGGGAAACAACACGAAAAACCTTTACCTCGGTGTCTAGTTCTGAGCGAAAAAGCACTTGAGTTAGTACATTCAGATCTGTGTGGGCAAATCACTCCTAAGTCATTGGGGGGTGCATCTCATTTTCTGTTGGTAGTGGATGACTATAGCAGATACATGTGGGTGGAATTGCTCAAGACAAAAGATCAGGCTCTAGAATGTTTTAAAAGAGTGAAAAATAGAGCTGAATTAGAATGTGGGAAGAAACTCAAGGGGCTAAAGACAGATAGGGGTGGTGAATTCATCTCTACTTTGTTCACTATTTTCTGCAATGACAATGGGATAAAACATCTCACAACCACACCTTACTCTCCCCAACAAAATGGGGTTGTTGAAAGAAGGAATCAAACTGTGGTTGAAATGGCTAGGTGTATGCTAAAAGCCATGAAGGTGCCATCTGAATTTTGGGGTGAGGCAGTGTGCTGTGCTGTATATGTGCTCAATAGAGCTCCCACAAAAGCTCTGAACAATATGACCCCATTTGAGGCTTGGCATGGAAGAAAGCCCACTGTGTCACACTTGAGAGTGTTTGGGTGCACAGCTAGTGTGAAGCTAGTTGGGCCAAATCTGACAAAACTGTCAGACAGATCAAGGAGAATGATTTTCATAGGCTATGAAACAGGAACCAAGGGGTATAGGTTCTATGATCCCTCTACTGCAAGACTAGTGGTGAGTAGGGATGTGATTTTCAGTGAAAATGAGCCATGGAAATGGGTGGACACAGATGGTGTTGAAACACAATACTCTGATGAGCTAACAGTGGAGTATGAGTTGTCCGACAAAAATCCGACAACAACTAATTAAATTTGGTGAAATGCAAAGATCCCCGAAAGGTGAAATGCAGCCGAGCTCGGTGAATCGGGTGGTGATGGAGCATCACCATACTCTCCACACACACCATTACGCCAGGTATTCAAAATCGGGGGGTGAAAACTCGGTGGAAATTTTTCAGAAAATGCAGAAAGTTCAGATGATGGCCCTGTCAGGTTCAGAACATTAACTGATCTGTTTGAAAACACTGAGGTGATAAATGATTTTGAATATAGTGGTGTGTGCATGTTAGCTGTTGATGAACCATACAATGTTGAGAAAGCTCTAGAAGAAAAGTGCTGGAAGGAGGCCATGGAGACTGAAATGCAGTCCATTATTCAGAACCAAACTTGGGAGTTGAGTGATCTGCCTAAAGACCACAAGGCCATAGGCCTGAAATGGGTATTCAAGGTGAAGAGAGATCCTGCTGGCAACATTGTGAAACACAAAGCTAGACCGGTGGCCAAAGGTTATGCACAGATTCAGGGGGTGGATTATGATGAGGTGTTTGCTCCTGTGGCAAGAATGGAGACAGTGAGAATTTTACTGGCTCTAGCAGCTCAAGGGGAGTGGGAAGTGCACCACATGGATGTCAAATCTGCTTTTCTGAATGGAGAGATTCAAGAGGAAGTATATGTGCATCAGCCACCTGGATTCTTTGATCCAAAGCTACAAGGCAAAGTGCTCAAACTCAGGAAGGCTCTATATGGTCTTAAACAGGCACCAAGGGCCTGGAATGCCAGACTTGATCAGGAGCTTTATAAGTTGGGGTTCAAGAGAAGTGTTGAAGAACATGCGAAAGGCAGGGGAGAGGCTTCGGAGATTCATTGCTGCTTATTGGTGTGTATGTGGATGACTTGATCATCTGTGGGCCAGACAGCAACCAGATTGCTATATGTAAGCAGCAGATGAAGAAAAGTTTCAATATGAGTGATCTTGGCTTACTCAGCTACTACTTGGGGCTGGAGGTGAAGCGAGAAGCGGGAGAGATAAAGATCCGTCAAAGTGCTTATGCCCAGAAGATTGTGGAGATAGCTGGTATGAAGGGGTGTAACCCAGTTGACACTCCAATGGAACAACATCCCAAGTTGTTGCCTGGCAAGAAAGAGAAGGTTTCAAATGCAACAAAATACAACAGTATTGTTGGAAGTCTCAGATATCTTGTGAACTCAAGACCTGATCTAGCCTTCTCTGTTGGGATGGTGAGCAGGTTCATGGAGTGTCCTAACTCTGAACACTGGACAGCAATAAAAAGAATTATCAGGTATGTTCTTTGGAACTATGGAGCTCGGTTGCAAGTTTGTCAAGGGGGGTGACATCGACCGCTTGGCTACACAGGGCGGTGACCATGCAGGAGACATTGAGAAGAGAAAAAGTACTGCTGGCATTGTGTTCTTCCTTGGTGGCAATCTAGTCACTTGGAGTTCACAGAAACAAAGGGTGGTGACACCGTCATCCCGTGAGTCGAGTATGTTGCTGCTGCAATGGGTGCCTGTCAAGGTGTGTGGTTGAGTAAGCTGCTGGCAGATTTAACCCGCAGTGATGTGAAGAAGTTCAGGTTATGCATTGACAGCAAATCAGCTGAAGAATTAAGCAAGAATCCAGTCTATCATGAGAGGACAAAGCACATTGACACGAGATACCACTACATCAGAGAATGTGTCTCAGAAGGAGTAGTGGAGCTGGAACAAGTCTCTACTGACAACTAGTTAGCTGACATTCTAACAAAACCATTGGGAAGGATTAGGTTCGTTGAGATGAGGAAGCAACTGGGAATAGTCAAGGTCTGACAAGATTAAGGGGGTGATTTGTTGAGTTCATCTTTGTAATCGTTGTCAGAGTCGTGTTCTAGTCATGTCTGTCTTTTAGATGCATGTATTAGGCTTAATTGAGTTGTAAGCATGTTCATGTATTCGCATAGAGTCTTGGGTGCCACGGAGTCATGCGCGTGGGCACGCCAGGACCGCGTCATAAGGCCCACTCCGCCACGGCTGGTTTGCCGGGCATGTCGCGCGGGTGACCAAGATGAATGGCACACCGTGCAGCGACTTGTTCGTGGCGGGGATGTAGGATCAAGGCCATATAAACATCGATCAATGCATCAGTAAAAGGTTGCGCCATTGGCAACTGAAAACAACTTGTGTTCTTGCCATTGCTTCAAACTTTCCTACCGTCGTTTAGGGTTTTAGTGTGCGCGATCACCACCTGCCGGCGTCGCGCCATCGCCGGAGCTCCTCACCGGAGCTGCGGTTCCAACACTTCTGTCATCAATCCCAGTAATCACCAGTGCTTTTGGACGACAGTGCCATACAGATCATGCCTTTGCTCTTGTCCAACCAGAATTCCTACAATTTGCAAGCACATACACTTTTAGCTATGCTGTTCTTGTTCTACCGCCAAAAAATACACACACACTACTACTAGGCCTAAAATGTAGTGATATTCTACACACGACAGCAGTTCAAATCACCGAAGCTAAAGATGAGGGAAAACTACTTTCTGAACACCAATTTACCTGTCAGTAATTTTAGTCTGCCCCAAACAAAGAACGCAACTTTCAAAAAGGAAAAGAAGTGGCTTATTTCAATTGAAAGGGTACTACTGCAGTAAGTATTGAGCCTGTTCTTCCCTAATCTCCGATTGAGCTCAGAAAAATGTTCGAGGGGGACTCAACTAAGGAGGACTCGGTCATGGGCACAGAAAAGATGAACAATTCAAGGAAGACAGCTTCGAGTCCTCCAATAATTTACAGAACCGACGCCCATATAATTTCCAAGTCCCTCCCGTAACAAAAACCACAGAAATCCACGTAAAAAAACCTGGGAACGCAGCTCGAGCGGCCAAGGCTGTGGGCAGGGGCGCCCGGCGGCCTTGGGAGGAGGAGCCCGGGAAGGGGGCCGGCCTGGGGAGGAGGCGGGCTGGCCGCGGAGGGGGGCCCGACCGCCACCAGCGAGCCGGCCGGTGGCGACCGTGAGGGGCAGCCGGGACGGGGGCCGCCCCGCCGCGCTCGGTGGCGCCGATGGGTGGGCGGCCGGTAGACGGCGGGCGGCGGCGGCGGGCGGGAAGACCGGGCGGCGGTGGCGGCGGGAAGACCGGGCAGCGGCGTCGGGAAGACGGGTAGCTTTTTGTTCATTTTGAAACTCGATGGGGAACGAGTGTCGGGACTCCTGCTCAATGGATGTAGTGCTGTGACTTTTGCATATAGGTCCTCGGCGCCAGACCGCGGGCTCGAGGTCGGAGCAGATCTGTGGCTCCGAGGTCCCGCCACGCCGACGCCACCTCGTTCGCCACCGTGTCGGTGGCCAAACACCTTGGCGCCGTGCGGGGATGGTGCCGAGACGTTCAACCTCGGCGCCACAATCCATGGCTCCGACCCCGGTCCAAAGATGCACTTATATCGCCGGGGTCGAATGTAAAATTTGTTTAAAAAGGGCTGAATTGTAAAAAAGTCGGCAGCCGCCGCTGCTGCCGCCACACAAGAAGACGATGCCGCGGCCGGGCGCTCATGGAGTGGTGGCGCCGCTGTGGCACCCCTTGCCAGCGCGCGTCGGCGGCTGCCCACGGTGGTGTCGAGCGGTCCTCCGGTGGCGCCCTGAGCGGGTGGCCACACGTGCACAGAAGACAGGAGGCAGCGCCGATGTCTTCGGTGGCCATCGCCGAGGTTGAATAAGGCCCTTAGACTAAAACCGAGCCCAGCGACGTCTTTTGGTAAGCAATAAGGTTCTTAGCTGATCATAGGGTTGGGGATTTGGGATTAGTATTTGGGGATTTCTTATGCTAGGGTTTCAGACCTGCGGCGAAGGAGGGTGGTGCCGGACCTGCGACGGAGCTGAGCCGGTGCATCCACGGTGCCTAGACCAACGCGTCCTGTATCTCCAACATCAACCGCTTCCATAAGGAACCACGTTCTGAAGGAGCTCACTTCTGCACAAATGGCAACGCTGGAATTTTCGTATGTATCAGACTCGATCTCCTCGTTTTGCAAATGGGGTCACCACAAGTAGGTATACATAGTTCGATGGGAAGGTAGAAGGGGAAATGCCTAGTGGCTAATAGACAATTTCAGAGTGTTCTATTCATTTATGTCAGAGTGTGTTTGAATTTATGAGACTACCAAGCACTAAGAGGATGTGCTTTATGTGAATCTGTGATGTACTGATGAAATGGAGCAGTGTATTCTTCTATCTAAAAATGAACTAATCTCTGACAAGGATCTAGCATTATTCTAGGCACATGTATAAAACTAAATGATGTTTGTTCTCCGCCGTGTACTGACAACAATACACTGATTTTAGACTAATATAGCATAGTCCAGTGTAGAGTCTTGGTGTTTCATCCATATAGCTAAATGCAAAGTAATGTTTCATCTAAAATTTTAAGTAATAACTAGTATACAAACATTTTTTTTTTTTGACTTAGGAAGTCATTTCAGTAATAACTACTATCTAAATGATTATCATTCTTCCTGGGTTTATTTACAATTTTGTAGTACAAATATAAGTTATTATTCACTCCCTTGTCGTTATTCTTTATAATACAGATAATTAAACAAGTTAAGGCTTACAAGATCCAAAGACTAAAGGAGTCATTGATGAACATGGGCACTTTGCTTTGTGCCTCTGTCATGTCCAGGCTGTAGATGAAGTTCCAAGGGACTTGTGCTATTTTGCCTTGCTCATAAAAAAGGTATGTTATGTCCGTAGATGAAGTTCCAAGGGACTTCCTCTATTTTCATGAAGTAGTTTCTTAATTTTTTAGCTATGTTAGGACGATATGTTATGTTATCCTCTTTAAATATGTCATGGTTGTATGCTGCTGCAGTAGTTGCTTCACCTAAGGTATTGACCATCTATTAGCTGATCAAGTCAGATACTACAAAATATATCACTAGTATTTTGTTTTTGCTCCATCCAAGGTCTCATGAGCTTTTCTTTTTTTTTTTAAGTAGCTGGTGTCTGTAGCATAGTCTGTGAGTGTTGAGGAAGTCTGGAGCTTTTTCTTCCTGTATGAATGAACTAATGAATGTGTTGTGATGCTAGTATTTTGGTTATCAAAGGAAATAAATTCTCTTTTTAAAAGGAAACAAACAAGGATTGGAAAATTATTGATGGTTTTTTTTTCCTGGTTGTTTCCTATGTTGCCTTTATTGTTTCAAGGATTATGTGACTTCATTTCTTGGTCTTGTAGGATTTTTTTATTTAAGCCTTACTTTTTTTTTAAGGGATACTGATTCCAATCATGCTTCGTTCTGGATTTTTAATTTAGGATGACAGCGATGATAATGAAGTTGATATCAACAACAACTGAGGCAATGGATGGGAGTTCTACTAGGAGTTCTACTAAGTAGAGTTCAGAGCTATGTAGGTGCTAAGACTTTATTATTGCTTTTCAATTGTAATGGTTGAACTGTCTGTATGGAGTGAAATTGTTGGGCACTTCAATTTCTAGTATATTTTGACAAGAATTATATTTATATTGGATTGACATGTCATTATGAATCAATTAAGTTTATTGTCAAGAATCATATAATTTATTTATTGATTATTTCGAGCATTTTTTTTGGTGTTACGTTTGTATTTCCTTGGAGGCCAGCCTCCAAGGAAATCATATTACCTTGGCGGACAAGGAAAATTGCAATTTCAGGGCAGCCAAGGAAACAACTATTATCTTGGCAGTCTGCATAATTTCCTTGAAGGTTGCCGGCCCTCAAGGAAACTATTTTCCTTGGCGGTTGCAACATTTCCTTGACCCTTTGGCAAATTAAGTCAGGTCGTGGTTTTCTTGGCGGTCGGCCTCCAAGGAAATAATCCTTGAGTGCCAAAACCGTCAAGGAAACTAATTTCCCTTGCTCTCTATTCTTGAGTATGTTTGCTTGATGGTTTATGGTCAAGGATCATTTTCTTGGCGGTTTTCCCCTTTCCTTGGTAGTTTTCGCCCTCAAGGCAATTCAAGATTCTGGTACTGAGAAGAAAAAAACATAATTTCCTCTATCGGTTAAAACTGCCAAAAAAAACGTGGACTACCAAAAGGGAAGTTAGTTTCCTTCGCAGTGCGAAACCGACAAGTTATGTGGGCATTTACCGTGTTGTTCGCCAATCCATAAAAAAAATGTGTTTTTCCCATCGGACTTCGCTTTTCCCTGTTGACTGCTAGCCATCAGCTGGTTGGGAATATATTTTTCCTGTCGGTGACTAGAGCTATTGCTCGTGTTGATGGTTTTGTTTCGCAGTGGATGTACATAATGACTACTAATTAAATTAATACATAATGGACATATTTACTGTATTATTATATCTTAGTTATTCCTTTTCGAAAAAATTATATCTTAGTTATTAGTAGTCAATAACATCCTTTATCTACTACACCTATATGAGAAAGCCCCATTAGAGGAATTCTCTCAACATGTAGGTATGACACCTAAGCAGCCCCACCCCATCCTCTCCTGCGCCATCCACTCACGTCCGTCTCTTTGCTTCCCCAACCGATCACGTTCGACTGTATGCAGGTGTTGCAGTTACCCAGCATGACAATTCCAAGCAGCCGAAGAGCACGGTTCAAGCATTAACGGATAGGCGCACAACTGAGAAGTCATCGTCCGTTTCAAATCGAGGCACACAAATTGAATGGCCATCGTCGTGCTTGGCTCCTGTCCTCCTGGCTCATGCGTCTGTCCTGTTTCCCGAACATGGAGGCCACATGCCTATAAATCTGACCCATCGACGTCTCCCATGAAAAGGCGAAACCAACAACTGATGAGCTCCATCCCCCTTTCTGCCATTGTGCTCGCCTTCCAGCCATACATGCCCTCAGGCCCCAGACGTCTAGATGATGCATCCAAGGTCCCAGAGGCCGCAGGAGCGAATAGCAGCAGCGCAAGGCATGCGACGCCGACGGCGTGGAAACGAGGACCGGCAACTGCGTTGAGGAGAGAATAGCATGCGCCACTGGAGGCTTCGTTGTAGCGGCACGACACCGTGGGGACATGTGAATGTTGCATGGATATACTAAATCGGGAACTGCATTCTTTTATTGTGATCTTTTTTTTGCGAGGCTATCAGTTTTTCTAGGACTGCATAAGGCGGTGACAAGAGACCCGTGTCGTGAACGTGGATTGCTGATTGTTTTTCATCACAATAAAAGTTGCACATCTTTTTGTATTGGACAAGGAGTATGTATGTTGAGTTTTGCATTTTGCTATGTTCCTGTGTCTGCATCATCACATGCTACGGAAAGTACTATGGGCTCTCTTTCTCTCGGTAAGAAACATCAATGGAACTAAACACAATTGTAATAGATTTTTTAAAACCGCTTCTTATATGTACCAAAAATTTAGAGTTGGATTTCTATGAAGAGTTTGACAAAAGAATGCCTCTTCATATTGTAAATCTACTAAATCCAACTCTAAATCCCGCATGCAACGCGCTGGGAATTCATCTAGTAGTTAAACCAAAGAAGACTTTCTATTTTGATGTGGCAGTTGTATTACTACATACAGTCATAAATAGGATAGATTGAGCAAACATTAAAAACTACAGACATTAATACTTTCAAATTATTCGTTTTCAAACCTTTGAGCGAAATTTTCTGAACTATGTTAAAAATATGCTTGCAAAGATTCATAAACTTGACGAAATATATAACAACACATTCCATAAGTGGTAGTGGTCAAATCTTTGCTAAAGATTTTGCAATAGCCTAGAAGATCGAACATCAACAAGAGTGTCCAAAAAAGAAGCCTAAAATCATATTTTAGCCATTGTGTAAAAAATCAGAACACCAACGACACGACCCTAAAGACCCCTGCCATAGTTGGTGAGCTGGATTCGTTGCATCTCTTTCTCTTGAACTTTGGTTCGTTGGAATCTTATACTCCTGGGCTAAAAATATGAGCGACATGCTGAGTATGTATGTTGACATAGCCTTGGGATCAAGAACTGTACTCATTCTTCAGCTCGAGGAAGATCAGAAATGTTGACAGTTTGCCTCACTACTACATGTTGCACTTCTTCAGCTCGAGGAAGTTCCGGCTCCCATGACTTTCAAAGCTAGTATGTCTCTGACTGACAGAGCAAAAGAAGTGGACCTAAAGTGGACTTGACACCGTAGATTACTGATGCTTCCCAACCCTAAATGATTGAAACTGATGTTACCAAGCTTCATCAATTGCTAGCTAGCTAGCACGTACGCTACTAACAAAGATCAATAGCTCGCTCAAGTGCTCTCAGTTCTCACATATGATGTCTAATGTGTTGGAAATAGCCTAGGGGAACTACATATATACTACTCATTCTTGAGTTAGTGTGTAGGTACCAGTCATCTTAATTTATAGGCACGCTGCCTGATCGGCTAGCTAGTCAAAAAAAAAAACCCATTTATAATGTCCAGTGGTTCACTACTTTATGATGAAGAATAATGACTTGGATGTCACCCAAAAATGTGGATTATATTGCCTGCAGTGAAGCTTTATGTTCTGTGCAGCCAGTATTGAATTTTCCTCTTCGGTTCAGGATGATGGACTATGTCTATATATAATAACTACTACTAATGATCTGTCACAGCCTGCAGTGTGCATGGCTAACTTCATTGCTACCAAAACTTATTCTGTGTCATGGTGATACAACATATTATTCCAAAGTACTTAATCCTAAAAGATTTTGAGCTAATGTATATTGGAGGAAATAAGCTGTTCCGTTCCTGAGTAGTGTTTAATTTCTGTGTCACAATTGTGGAGTCCAAGCTTTCATTTTGCAATTCAGAAGCTCAATGTATCATACATTGCATGCTAATTATACGTTCAATGTCTGGGTAATGGCTGATCCCCAAATTAAATCCTATCTTTCTTCAATAGGCCGATTGGGTGCATCAACATAGTTCATCCAAAAAGGAACCAGAAGTTACGAACGATACCAACTAATGAGCAGTTAATGAAACTGGATCTGTTTGTCAGCCTGGGCTTGTTTGGATGAACTTGTATCTGCCTCAGTAATCTTCGTGGGGTAGATTGTATTACGGTGGCTATTAAATTAAGTTCTACCTTAACCCATTCCGACAGATATGGTTTCTAGTGAATACATATGTATCCAAACACAGCCTCACTAATTTCTGTGTTGTAGTATATTTGTGCATGTACAGCTGCAAATAGGCACTATAATGAATTACTTATCATGTTTGGAGAATGGACCATCTGTAGCTTGATGATATGACACAGTTACATCGGTATGAAATTGAGAAGAAGAAAAATATGATTGTTCCCATTCCAACGGGACACCAGTATCAGAAGGAAAAAATTAAGTATGAAGAAATCGGTGACAAAATAGTCTAGAAACACTGGCCGACCTCAGTGAAAAATATGGCTCTCAGTGTAACAATATAGTACAAGGATGTATCATCTTTCTGCATTAGACATTGTTCCGAACAGCACATCATCAATGTTATTTGTTTGGGGAGATCTTCTATTCAATTATTTTAATGGTGTGGTAGGCACTTTATTTTGTTTTCCATTAATTAGCTGGTTGATGTGTAAATCAGTTGAATTTTAACCACTGTTTTTGTGGTTCTAGATAACATGTTTTTTTGTTAATTTCATTGATATTTTTGTATGGTGGGTGCAACATGAGATGTAAAAGATATGACAACCAAAGAACTTATTGGAAGAAAGCACATATGATCCCCATAAAATTGTTGTCCCCAAATCTACGGATTATACACAAATTTGTGGAGATTAAAAAAGGATATTTAGAATTACCCACCAAAATGAAATCCATAAATTCGGAGTCATTCAAGACCTTTGAAGCTACAAATTTTGGTGTCACAAATTCGAAAGAGAATCTAATATAGGGGCAGTGATGTGATTGAAACATCGTCTTGTAGGTCAGTCTTGATGTACATACACCTCCCACACCTGCTCCATCTCCAAACGGCTCATTGCATTTGGGCACCCCTATGTCAAAGGCTCTGTCTGATAGATCCGACTTGACAGAACTCTCTTTCACACAGGCACCCACCATGTCTTCAATTGATGCATGCCTCTCCAGTGCTCCTAGGAATGAAAAGGGCTGCTGCATCTCAGGTCTCTGGATGGAAAACCTGGCTTGTGGAAATGGAGAGTGGCCTGCTCGCCAACCTCTCAGACACTGCTGCAACATCTATATCTATTGGGGAAATCCTTAAATGGACTGCACATTGTTGATTACTGATGCCTCCCAAGCTTAAGTGGTTTAAGAACAAATTAGCAGGATGCTTGACAAATTTGTAGCTAGCATGGAACTACCATGCTGGCTGATCAGTAGTTGATTGTTTCCTGTGTGTTCTCATATCTCACACGAATGTGTGACTTGGTGACAAACCTATCCAGTGATCCGGAACTATAATACTTACTCTTGACCGTGTGGATATATAGAAAACATGGCATTTATAATGTCTTCAATACCAGAACACACACGCATAGTCCGGTCTTCTTCAGAGTGCATTGATATCCAATAGTAATAACTACTATAATGATCTCTACCCCTTCTTAATTTCTAAGTTATTATTAAAAAAATAAAGGGTACTCCTGTAATGTCGCCTCCTCATCTCAACTATATATAATGCACTAAAAAACTTTTCTAAAGCCACACAACAAATTATCCCCACAGCCCCCACAGTCATTATATCTACTAACTACACATATAAAATTGTACCCACATCCAGCTAAAGTTTTAAAACAAAGCGATGAATTTAGTTTTTAGATCTCTCTTCTCTTACTCATTCAAATCTGACAGACCACGGTGCTCTGACCCAATCTCCTCACTCAGTCACTCATCCCTCTGGAACCCACCCCGCGGGCCACGGCACGCGGCGCGACTCTTCCCTCCTCTCGTAGAAAAAGAATGTGCCTCCAACTCTTCCCCTCTCTCCCAGCATCGGCACTCCGGCTGCGCTCTGCTTCCCAGCATTGGCGCCGCTGCAGCGGCGTGAGCGGTGGCTGCTCCGTCTCCCGTGCATGCTCCGTCGGTGGCGCTCAGGGTGGCCGCCCGTCTCCCCATGCCTGCTCGGTGTCTCCCGTGTCCGCTCGACATTACTACGACTACATCGGCTTCAACAAGGTACCATTGCTGCCGCCCTATTGCTCTGCACCACCATCTCCGCCGCCCGGCCCCTCACCGATCATCATGATGTGCTTGCAGAAGGGAGGATCCGACGATGCCACGAGCCACGAAGCGAGGCCGCAGAACGGCCGGGTGCCCGCCGAAACAGCCCCCGCCAGCCGCCGCACCGATGGGTAGGAAGGCTGGGTCCTCTCGCATGAACCCTCCTTCTTAGGCTCCCTGCACATCATGGATTTCAGATTCATCACCGGGCCATGATGCATGCATAGAGATTTCACTTTCTGGTTTCCTATCTCTTTCTTATCCCTTTGTGTACAATGATTTTAATTTGTTCCGATAAAAGCAATAATCGATGCTTCTTCCCGATTTGTTCCCAATAAATCGACTAGCAAAGATTTCGATCCAAGCACCGCCGGTTCCCAAATCAAAGGGGCAGCGTTGGGAGTACCGATTGAGAACACCGCCGGGCTTTAAACAATCGACAATATTGAGAGAAATAACATTGTTGGGTTACACCGAGCTGAGAGTGTAGCGGAGTGACAACACCGTCCGGGTTTGCGTAATTGTGTTAAAAAACGTTTACAAAGTCTCAAAAAGTAGCCTACAAGATAGAGCATCTTTAAAAGTATCCAAAAGAAGGGAAAAACAAGTGTGCTGATCGTTTCCTCATCAAACTATGATTTATTGCGTATCGTGGTGTCGATGTAGTGGTTCGTTCAAGCAATGCAATTGTGTTGGAAACTTGTTCGTTTTTAAGTACTATACCTATCAAGTTGATGTAGTACATGGTTTGTTCAAACAATATAGTACGTGTGATGGAATTTTATCTTGAATGGTTAAATCAGTGTATATAAGTATGATATGTATATATTATTGCATAAATATTATTGATCCTGAAATATATGAGCCTGGCAGAATAGACATGTGGCAATAACTACAAAATTATGGTAGCAACAACATTCGTTGGAAAAGATATTTTATCCTATCGCAACCCATTTTTTTCGATGTCATAAAGGTCGAAGCAATAGAGGTGGCAACATGTAACAACCATTCAAACTGTGTGGTTCTGGTAGTAATATAATGGCCAACCTATAACAACCAATCCTAGTTGGTGGCAATTGTGGTGGTTATTTTATAGCACCCACAAAACCTTTGGTGGCAATATTAGTAAACAACTATAGCATCCAAATACAATTAAGTAGTAATAAATGGGAACACATATAGCACCCAAGCAAACTTTGGTGCCAATATCGGTCAACAAGTATAGCATCCAAACACAATTCGTAGTAATAAATGGGAACACATATAGCACCAAAAAAAAACTTTGGTGGCAATATTGATCATCAAGTATAGCATCCAAATAAGTTTCAGTAGTAATAAACAGGAACACATATAGCACCCAAAAACCTTTGGTGGCAATATTGGTCATCAAGTATAGCATCCAAATTAATTTCAGAGCAATAGAAAGGAACACATATAGCACCCAAAAACCTTTGGTGGCAATATTGGTCATCAAGTATAGCATCCAAATTAATTTCGTAGCAATAGAAAGGAACACATATAGCACCCAACAACCTTTGGTGGCAATATGGATCATCAAGTATAGCATCCAAACACAGTTTCGTAGTAATAGAGGGGATCATCTATAGCACCCAATGCAAGTTTGTGGCAAAAACGTGTAGCAAACCACAACTAGAGCGTAGCAATACAATCCTTTGCAACGCCTCTTTTTAGAATTGCAACGCCGGTGTTAGATACCATTGAGACCTCTAGCATCACCTGAAATGTTGCAATAGGATACTATAGCACCAACTAGAGCGTGGCAATATAGTCTTGTTTCAACACCTCATTGGGTTGCAATACAAAAAAATTGCAACACCCAAATGGCCATCGTGGTTGAAGGTTAATACCACGGACTTTTTGCGCATCTCAACTTTACCAAATCGTTTGGTTGCAATTTCAGCTATTGCACCCAAAAACGCATATTACAACACAATTTGTGGGTTGCTATTGACCGGAAAACTACGTAGTGACAGGGGACATCGGAGGAGGCTCCACGGGAGCAGCAGGTTCCTCACGTATCGAAGGAGCCTCCTGGATTGCCGGCGACAGCGTGCAAGAGGTCGCAAACTCCGCCGCCACCAGATCAGCCCACCAGTCAGCCTGCACCGGTGGGGTGGGGGCTGGAGAGCGGACCTCCTGCAAAAAGGGCTACCACTTTCTGTTTTTAAGAAGCCCAACTAATCAGGCTTTAACAAAGGAAAAATACCATCGTATTCCTATCATCAAGATCTCGTGCATGATCACTGATACTATAGCCAAAACGAGTTCTAGCTTGTGCGATACACCTTTCTTCTAGTTTCCTTGTGTGATACACCTTTCTCATGCCTGCAGCCATAATTCAGAGTTCCAGCTAAATACAGAAGTATCTTTTTTATTAGTGACCAATGTTGCGCTGAAGGTGCTTCCATCAAACGACTTGCCAATACCACTGAATGAAAAGTCAAGACGAGCAGTTTTGATGCATTCACGACAATAATAGTCCGTAGTACAAAAGCGGTTTTGCTTAAAAGAAACCTTTTATAAATTAATACAGTGTTCGGAAACCAACAAAGTCAGTTCTCCAAATAAATTGTAAAACGAAACCAATTAAAAACAATGAAAACCTTGTAGTGGGGCCTACCAACATGAAAGTTCAGAATGGATGCAAATGGACTCGAAGCGAACACTACAAACAAAAATGAAATCATCCAGGGCGGGTCCGCTGCCAATTTTCAAACCGTACAACAAAACGATGGCGAGGCATGAATCTCAGGCACAACATCGCGTGAGAGGCAAAGTTGCCGTTGACTGCTGCCACGACCACAACTAAAAAGCGCATGCAAAGGGACGGTCGAAGTACAGCATGCAACGCAAAAAGTTGAGTGAATAAGCTTTACGGCCGTTAGGGCCTCTGGAGTTGCGTTTCTGTCCAGATCATGAAGACTCCCAATGACACTTTGCATCCACAGAAGGTTCAGTCCTGTTCTTACTGATTCTGATTGGACTGCGTGGCTATGTTACATCCCGAGAAGATACACCATTGTTGGTTGGAGCGACGAAGCTACTACAAATTCAATCCTGGTGCCTCCTAATCCTACAATCAACCCCCTGACGAAAAATTCATAGCCCCATTTTTCATGTCACGATGTCCATGGCATGAAATCTCTTTTAGGCTATCCTAGTAGGCTAGCACAGCGTCGTAATCCTACAATCTACCTCCTGATGAAAAATTTATAGCTATCCTATTAGGTGTGAAATATCTTATATGCCTAGTAGGATAGCACGAGAATCTTAGCTGTTTGGTGTGTGTCCTTTGGTTTTTGACACTCCTCTGCTTGCAGGAGGCCTACTAAATAAACTCTGAATCTTTCTTCTCTGCTGAAAGACATAAACGAACAAGCTGTTCCAAGAATTGGCGAGTGAGGAGTGCCGAAGGACGGAGATATACATAATAATATAATGTATATATGTACTAGTTTCATCCACCTGCCATATTTTATTTGGCCATTTAGCCATTATTAGGGATGCCATGTGAGATGTGAGTCTACACAGATGGGGTGTCACGTGTAATGTTGGCCCAGTAATTCCAAATTCATGTCGATTCACCTTAATTAATCCCTAAACTGAGCATATTTTGATAATTCAATCCAATGTTTTGGCATTGTTTTTTAGGAGTTCATAGATTATAACTACACTCATATAAGCAAAGATTTATATATGGGTCTATACATATATCATTTCTATCTTGTAGTTTGGAGCTCTGACTTTTACTGAGCTTACTCAAGAAAAATTGCCAGCACCACAAGATGCTCGACGTGATTCTTGGGGCCAGCATCCAAGAATCTGAGTAAAATTGATTCCTAACATGGCCACAGCAACCATATGACCATTTTGCCTTCACATTGTGGTGTTAGAACATAAAGTTAACTAATGCATGAACACCTAATCCATCACTAAGTCATAATTACACATAATTAGCACTTGGATTTCTACTGACCTTTAGATCCGAACATGACCAGAGGGCATCTCCAACACAGTGCCTGCTCTGCAATTGCCGTTGAAGGTGAGAACACCAGCACAGGGGTGGCTGGCGCGGCTGGCTCCGGTCTTTGATACCACTCCTAAGCTCAACTTGATCAGTGTAAATCTATGGTTAATTAGAACTAATTCCCGTCACTCTAATTACAGAGATGAAACCATCGCAAAAAAAAAAAATTACAGAGATGAAACATCATACATAGCTTGGTATGGCCTAGGACAGGTCGATTACTTAGTTATCGAGCCCACCACTTTAATGAGAGAAAATCTCCTGAAGACACGGTCAGTTCTGACTAAGCCAAGATCAACTCCAAAGTTTTATCCTGTGGAAAATCTAGAACTCAAAATGCAGTTCAACAAGTTAAATCAGTTTAATATTCCCAGTGGACCAGGTTAACTCAGATGTTTTATCCTCTGTATTGGCAACACTAATTTTACTGGTCCAGGTTAACTCAGATGTTTTAATGGACATTGTTTCAAATACTGCAGTTGAACGTCGAATGTTGAAAGAGACTGATGTGCACCAAAACAAGCCATGACTGTAGCAGGCTCATGTTCTTTTTGGTTTATGTATGAGTTGAAACTATAAATTAATATTCCCAGTGGCTACAATCGCCCATAAAAATATAGCTACTAGCAAGTAAATAAACAAAATCAGGAATCAAAGGGTGCTTTGAAACTGAACTTCGGTTGCTCAAGCGCTTTGCTGCTATGAGCCTCATTCCAGGACAGAAGGCTAGCAGATCTATCAGCACTCTCACGCCCAGCCTCCAATAGATTGATGAATCGCTGCACCGGATCAGGCTTCTCTACAGTACAGCTCATCTGATTTTGAAACTTGCACACCTCTGAAGCAGAAGAATCTGCATCATCAAGAACCCAAGGCCCCCATGTCCACGCCTAGGCCATTTAGGAGGGAGGAACTGAGAACATTAAACATGAGGCGTGCTGCATTATCTGACTACTATTGAATTCCAGATACCACCCAAGCCTATCTAGCTTATGCCAATGTCATTGATGTCCAAGACCATTTCCACCCATCTAGCTGGTGGCCTTCATCTTTTGATTGTGGTCCTACTTCTACTTTGGCACCCTGGCTCATTGCATGCATCATCTCGCCTATCATATCCATCGTCTTATATACTTGTATTTTTCCAATGGAGCATTAAAATTGTATCCTGAACCGTACACATGCATATCTCAAACTTTATTAAGAAAGCATGTGTACGTTGTCTACAACAAACAAGCAATCATATTCATTATCTGACAATAGCATTTGTGACTCCATTTAGTTGAACATCATGACAAAGAGTGAGGATTGTGCCCTGCTTTTTTTGATGAAAACATGAAGGAGTGACCCATGCTGATATTTAATTATATAATGATCTCTACATATAACAATTCTACCATGTAATTTGCAGCTCTGACAATTACTAAGACTACTGAAGAAAAAATGCCAGCACCACACAAGACGCTCGACGTGGTTCTTGAGGCCAGCAACCAAGAATCTGAGTAAAATTGCTTCCAAACATGGCCAAGCAACCAGATGACCATTTTGCCTTCACATTATGGTGATAGAACTTAAAGTTAATTAGAACCTTAATTAGCCTAATGCATCAACACCTAATCCATCAGTAAGTCATAATCACACTTAATTAGCACTTGGATTTGTACTGACCTTTAGATCTGTTGAAGATGCCCAGAGGGCTGCCGAAGTCTCAGTGCCTGCTCGAGCAGTAGATATACGACACGGATCGAACTCCTACAATTGTTGTCAGAGGCGGCGAGGACACCGGCACAAGGGTCACTGGCGGCTGGCTCCAGTCTTCCACACCACTTCCTATTTCAATTTAATCTTTTGGTATTAGGTTAATTAGAACTTTTTTATTTTGAGGGTTAGTTAACTAGAACTAAGTCCCGCTACTCTAATCACAGAGGTGACCGTACACATCTTGCAGCTTGGTATGGCCTGGGACCTGGCCCATTACTTAGTTATCGAGACTACCAATCATGGGTCTTAATTAATGAGAGATGCGGATCTTGAAGACTCGGATCAGTTTTCACTAAGAGCAATTAATAGAGATCAATTGATTATTGTTGTGCACAAAGCAACTCTTACTTAGTTCACAGATTTTACATTTCCTAGACCAAATGTAATATCATCTCCTCTGTGTAATTCAAACTTCGCATACACTTTTTTACAGAATTATTTTCATTATTTGTCAGGATCCAGGATCAAATTTAGGGGATGCTATGGGGTTACTTAGTTTACAGAGAATTTCAATTTTCGTTTCCCAGACCAAATGTAATATCATCTCCTCTGTGTAATTCAAACTTTGCATACAGTTCTTGACATAATTATTTTCATTGTTTATCAGGATCCAGGATCAAATTCAGGGGATGCCATGGGCAGAGGGTGCAGTCGACACTGTCTACATCTGGACAATCAAAACCATGGTAATGTTCTTGGCACCTACATTTTCACATGATCAGACGTTCTATGGTCCCTACGGATTGTTGCAAATTATAACACTATGAATATGTAATCTTATTTTCTTCACAACTTCAAATAAATATCCCAGATTACAGCAAAGACGCTAGCTGAACAACCCCGGCAAACATTGTAAAATGATGCCTTGGCACACTTGATGATGTCCTGTTTGGGTCGGTGGAGATTGGACTTGCAGTTGCAGTAAGATCCTTGATACGGCTAGAGGTTCTCTGAAGACTCCAACAAACAAACACAAACTGATACACATGGAGTTATCCTTGATATGTCAATTAATTAACAATGCAGTATAAAAGTACTAGGGTCAGCAAACATAAGTCAGCAGGCCTATCTACACAGGCTGCACCTTATTTCTCATGTATTCTGACTTGCATGACAGTAGCTGAAATAATAAGGACCGAGAATGTTGAGCATTCTTTAATTTGTAATATTGCATAACAGTAGGTGAAATAATAAGGGATGCGAATGTTGAGCGAATGTCATTCATATCATACATTTCTAGTTGCCACTTCTGTTTCTTTTGCCTTCCATGAACAATCATATAGAATGTTGTATTTCTGGCTTTCTGACCCCGTGCGAAGCACGGGTGTCTCTGCTAGTATACAAGGTTGTTGGTTGGAGCGTCGAAGCTTCTACAAATGCGATCCTGGTGCCTCCTAATCCTACAATCTATCCCCTGATGAAAAATTCATAGCCCCATTTTCATGTCATGATGTCCATGGCATGAAACCTCTTATACTCTATCCTAGTAAGCTAGCACTGAGTCCTAATCCTACAATCTACCTTCTAATGAAAAATTCATAGCCCCATTGTTCTTGTCATGATGCTCATGGCGTAAAATCTCTTATATGCTATCCTAGTAGGCTAGCACGAGCATCTTGGCTGTTTGGTGTCTGTCCTGTGAAATCACGTAACAAATGCTCCCAATCGATTCAGATGCAGGAGGCCTACTAAATAAACTCTGAATCTCTCTCTTCTGCTGATAGACATAAAACCAACAAGCTGTTCCAAGAATTGGCGAGTGAGGAGTGCTAAGGTTTCGGGGAGGATCGAGATATATAATATAATATACGTACTACTTTCATCCACCGGCCACTTTTTTTTTTTTTGGCCATCAAGCCATTATTAGGGATGCCAATGCCATGTGAGTCTGCACACATGGCGTGTCCTGTATACTTTTAGCTGAGTAAATTCAAATTTATGTCGATTCTTAAGCTGAAAACCTTAAGCTGAAAACTGAGCATATTTTGATAATTCAATCCAATGTTTTAACATTTTTTTTAGGAGTTCATAGATTATAACTACACTTATAAGCAAAGATTTATGTATGGGTCTCTACATATAACGTTTCTATCTTGTAATTTGCTGCTCTGATTATTGCTAAGCTTATTCAAGAAAAATGGCTAGCACGACGCTCGACGTGATTCTTGGGGCCAGCAACCAAGAATCTGAGTAAAATTGATTCCAAACATGTGATAGCTCAACTTGATCACTCTAATTACAGAGGAGAAACATCTGATAGCTCGGTATATGGCCTGGGACAGACCAATTAATTACTTAGTTATCGAGCCCACCGATCATGGGCCCACTTTAATCAGAGAAAATCTCCTGAAGACACGGTCAGTTCTGACTAAACCAAGATCAACTCTGACATGGGAAGACCATAGTCACCCACCAGCAACCGCTTCACATTCTCACCCAAAGTTTTATCCAGTGGAAAAGCTACAACTCAAAATGCAGTTGAACAGGTTAAATCAGATTAAATAAGTCATGCTTTCCTCTGTATTGGCAACTCTAATTTTAGTGGACTAGGTTAAATCAGATGTTTTAATAGACACTGTTTCAAATATTTTGCAGTTGAACGTCGAATGTTCAAAGAGACTGATGTGCACCAAAACAAGTCATGCTTCCCTCTGTATAGGACTGTAGCAGGCCCATGTTCTTTTTTGTTTATATATGAGTTGAAACTATAAATTAATATTCCTAGTGGCTACAATCGTACATCAAAAAAATAGCTACTAGCAAAACTAAACAAAATCAGGAATCACTGGGTGCTTTGAAATTGAACCTCAAGTTGCTCAAGCGTTTCGCCGCTGCTGTGAGCCTCTTTTCAGGACAGAAGCCTAGCAGATTTATCAGCATTCTCACGCCCAGCATCTGATGGATTCAAAGCTTTCTCTACAGTACAGCTCATCTGATTTTGAAACTTGCACACCTCTGGCGCAGAAGTAGCTGCATCATCATGTACCCAAGACCCCCATGTCCACGACTAGGTATAAAAATTTAGGGGAAAGTACACCGACAACATTATACATGAGTCTTTTGCTGCAATATCTGTTGGAACGTCTGAGTTGATCAAAAGCTTTTGCTACTATTCAATTCCAGATACCACCCAAGCCTATCTATGCCAATGTCATTGATATCCTAGGGCATTGCCACCCATCTAGCTGGTGGCCTTCCTCTTTCGATTGTAGTCCTACTTCTACGTATGCACCCCGGCTCAATGCATATGCATCATCTGGCCTATCATATCCTATCGTCTTATATACTTGTATTTTTCCAATCGAATTAAAATTGTATCTTGAACCGTACACATGCATATCTCAAACTTTATTAAGAAAGCATATGTACGTTGTCTACAACGAACAAGCAATCAATTCATTATCTGACAATAGCATTTGTGACTCCATTTAGTTGAACATCATGACAAAGAGTGAGGATTGTGCCCTGCTTTTTTTTGATGAAAACATGAAGGAATGACCCATACTGATATTTAATTATATAATGATCTCTACATAACATTTCTTTCATGTAATTTACTAAGCCTACCGAAGAAAAAAAATGCCAGCACCACACATGACGCTCGACGTGGTTCTTGAGGCCAGCAACCAAGAATCTGAGTAAAATTGGTTCCAAACACCGCCACAGCAACCAGATGACCATTTTGCCTTCACATTATGGTGATAGAACTTAAAGTTAATTAGAACCTTAATTAGCCTAATGCATGAACACCTAATTAAGCCATCAGTTGGAAAACAATTTTGGTAAAATTTCACCAAAATTTCCTAAATTTCGCTTTTATCGGTGAGTGCGAAATGAAAAACAAATACTGGTATGCCATTATTTTTTTTGTTTTCAAAGCAAAATTAATTATTTTTTTAAAAAATAAAATGCTACAGTGATCACAGAAATTCCTAAAATTTCCAAAATTTCGCTTTTATCAGTGACCACCGATAAATTTTTATTACCGATAAAAAACCTTCATAATCTCACTTAATTAGCACTTGGATCTGTACTGACCTTTAGATCTGTTGAAGATGCCCAGAGGGCTGCCGAAGTCTCAGTGCCTGCTCGAGCAGTAGAGACGACACAGATCGAACTCCTACTATTGTTGTCGGAGGCGAGGACACCGGCACAAGGGTCGCTGGCGGCTTGGCTCCAGTCCTCCACGCCACTCTTCCACGCCACTCCAGATCTCAACGTAATCATTAGGTCTTAGGTTAATTAGAACTTTTTTAGGGAAGTTAATTAGAACTAAGTCCCGCCAGTCGATCTAATAACAGAGGTGACCCATCTTGCAGCTCGGTATATGGCTCCTGGGACCAGGTCCATTACTTAGAGCAACTCCAACCCACCCCTAATTGAGCCCCTACCCTAAATTCTAGGGGTTTGTGAAAAAATCAACTCCAATAGAGCCCCTAATTAAGACCTCAAATTTTATCAAACCTCAAATTTTAGCTTTGACCCCTGAACCTGGTTCCCCCTATTCATGTGGGTCCCACTAGTTTTCACCTCCCGATGCGGCCCGCGCCGCCGTTTACCTGAATCGGGCCTTGGATGCGCGCCGGCCTCGCATAAGCGCCGCCCGCCGATGGCGCGTCTTCTCCGCCTTCCAGCCCGACCCAGACGTCGCTCTCCTCCAGCTCCGGCAAGAATCGCTCCTCCGACCGCGACAACAGCCTCCAGCTCCTACCTCCCCACTGGCCCCCATCTTCCCGCACCACGAGTCCGCCGAGATCCCCGGCGTGTCCGACACACGGCGGCGCTGTACAGCGCAGGAGCTGCGCACCGCTCCTTCGCCGACCCGGACCTGACCGGTTGGGAAGCGTCTTGTGCGCGAAGCATCGCCCGACGGCGAGCTCCAGGTCGGCCATTGCCGTGCACGCGCGGCGGCTGGGCCCAGCGTGCCAGCCTTTCACGCACGAACGTGGAACCGGGTCCGCGCCAGCCCTTCCGCACGCATCACGCCGCCGACGGACGGCGGCCCGCAAGATCTTCTCACGACGACGGCCAAGAAGGCAAATCACACAGCGCCGTCCTCCACCGGTGACGACCGACGGCAAGCCAGCCAGCGCTTTGGCTCGTCGCCAGTCGCCGGCCCGCCCAACATCGGGCAGTGCTGCTCCGCCCACAATTCTTGCCGACGTGAAGCCGGCGCGCGACCGCGACGCTTCCGGCCGGGCTTCGCGACCCATCCGGCCCGTGGAGCCAGCGGAGGGGATCCCGCTTCGAGGGCGCTGCCGCGGCTGGGCTCGCTTCGCACCCGCCGGCGGCGGCGGAGCCGAGCCGATTCTCCGCGCGAAGCGGCGGGGGCTCCCGCCGAGCTTGGCCTCACCGCCCGGTAGCGACGCGCGCCTTTGCCCGGGAGGACGCCACCGACGCTTGGCGCATGGCGCGCCTAGCGCTACCGCCTGACATGACGCGACCGCACCGCCCGACATGCGCGAAAGGCGTGTGGATGCGGAGCGATAGACCAAAGCCGCTCGATTCTTTTTTTTTCTGTGGCAGGCGGGTCCCACAACATTTAGGGTCCTCATCTGTTTTTTCCATTGAGTTGTGAAACAATTTGACCCTCTATTTTTATTTGTTGGCATGCAAATATAAATTTGAGGTCCCAATTTAGGATCTCCAACTGGAGATGCTCGTTATCGAGTCTACTAATCATAGGTCCAGTTTAACTAAGCCGAGATGAACTCTAACATGCGGATGACCTTAGTCACCAACCGGCCACCACTTCTCACATTGTCACCCAAAAAATTATGGGGTTTTTGTAAATATCTTCCGGAATTATTTTTGTTTTCTTTTTACTTTATGTATGGTCAAGATATATATGTGTTGTATATGTTGTCACTTTTTATTTTTATTTTTAATCATTCTAGATTTTGATTTCCTCAAAGTGGAAGATAACAAGTATAAAAATCTTCTAGAATCTATCATGGTGAAGTCACGTGTCAACTAGTCATTTGCTGAAAAAGTGGAAGACAACAAATAAAGAAATCTTTCAGGACATCGAGTCATTCCCAAATTTTATCCCGTGCAACTCAAAGTGCATGCTAGGTTTACTGGACGAGGTTAAATCAGCTGTTTTAATGAACGTCGAGTGCTCAAAGAGACTGATGCGCACCAAAACAAGTCATGCTTTCCTGTTTATTGGACTGTAGCAGGCTCATGAGTTGAAACTATAAATCCTACATCAAAAAATAGGTAGTACGTAGCAACTAAACAAAATCAGGAATCAAAGGGTGCTTTGAAACTGAACCACAGTTGCTCAAGCACTTCACCCCTAAGGCCAGTAGATATATCAGCACTCTATCGCCCAGCCTGAAATAGATTCACAAAATCGCTCCACCAGATCAAGTTTCTCCACAGTACAGCTCATCTGATTTTGAAAGTTGCACACCTCTAAGTCAAAAGAAGTTGCACGATCCTGGACCCAAGCCCCCGCTATGCACAACTCCAACAACGTTATGCATGACGCTTTGCTGCATTGTCTTATGATAGCTGTGAGTTCGGGAACAGTTTTGCTACAATTGAATTCCAGATGCCACCCAAGCCTATCTACCTTATGTCAATGTCTTCATATCAAGGGCACTTCCACCCTCCAGCTGGTGGCCTTGCTCTTTCTATTGTACTCTTACTTCAACCTTGGCACCCTGGCTCATTGTATGCATCATCTGGCCTATATATATCATATCAATCGTCTTATTATAATATACTTGTCTGCAATCGAGCATTAAAACTGTATCCTGAAACGTACACACGCATATCTCAAACTTTATTAAGAAGGCATGTGTTGCCTACAACAAACGTGCAATCATAATTCATTATCTCTCAGTAGCATTTGCGACTCCGTTTAGTGAACATGATTTCCACATTTATATTTCTACTTAAAGTTGTACTTTTGAGTGAGGTATTATGCCCTGCTTTTTTTTTTTATGAAAACAGGAGGGAATGAGCCATATACATCATCACAGGTTAAATTTCTGTGACACAAGGAATTTCATGGACCCACTAATTTAAAGAAGCTCAACGCGCACAAATTACAGCGTAAAAAAAAAAAATTCTTATTGTAATTATAATAACAAAAACTAATATGCTTATTACAAAAGGGGTTCATAATGAAAGAATGACCCTTTAGCATAAAAAGGGCAGATGACAGGAGCTAAAATAGGTACACAAATGGTAAAATAAGGAGATCAAAAGCATTAAACTAAAGCAACCGCAATAACAAAATGACTCATGACAACAAGACCAAAACCTGTTTTTTTGAAAACGACTCAAATCTGAAGAAATCTTAAAGTGGAACTTAAGTGTTGATCCGCGATCACATTCGATAGGATGAAGGCGACTGAAAAGGTGAATATTAGTAATTAAAGAAGCTACTCTCACTGAACTTTATTTCCAATCCCCAGATGAAATCACAACAGACTCCGAGATGATCAATTTGCCTAGCTAAATTCCATCTATTTGCAAGGCCATGCGAAGATCACTGGTTCCCGATCGGTGCTGGCAATTTGTCGCTGGCTAGCTTCAACTGGGAAACAAAGGTACCAAAAAATTAAGCTTATAACCAAGTTATAGTTCTTTTTTTTTAAAAAAAAAAGAGATAACCATGCTGTAGATCAGCAATCACACTTGCATGAGCAAATGGACTCAAAGAAATAACAGCATGCCTGGCTTTGCAATATTTTTCATGTGCACATATAACTGCGCCTCCTAATTTGCCTAGCTATTTTTTTTGCGCCTCCTAATTTGCCTAGTTATTTCTGTGCTGC
Organism: Hyparrhenia diplandra; assembly: GCA_015847255.1. Taxonomy (NCBI): domain Eukaryota; kingdom Viridiplantae; phylum Streptophyta; class Magnoliopsida; order Poales; family Poaceae; genus Hyparrhenia; species Hyparrhenia diplandra. The sequence goes on from JADLZK010003742.1 coordinate 290,739, forward strand.
CAAAGTACCAGTATCATCTCATCAAAGTAGCTCAATATTGGTCGGAAATGATGATATAACTGTGCGGATGCTAGAACTGATATGGTCGTGCAGTATACTATAAAACAGTAAAATTTTAATCTGATCGACCATTACTTGCTTGAATAAAACTACGAACTCATTAATGAACCAAACATATATATAGAGAGAGTATAGGATAGAAGCCATATATACCAGCAATGACTCAGTGTAGAAGCTCACAAAGGGATACATCCAGTCATCGACTACGCCATTCTCACACACCTTCCTCGCCTGCAATGACGATCCACCGAGATCGATGCTAAAGACGCCATCTTCTGTGCTTACAAAAATGACATTGGCATCTTGTGCAATGCCCGTCAAACATGGCTTCCTCTTGAGGTTGGCAACCGGGAGCATCGTTTTGAGATCGATGACCCTGCGCTGCACCCATTGTTCGTCTCCGACGGTGCCATCTGTCTCCCTTGCCAACAGGTAGAGGTTGGTACGAGTCTTGGGACACAGGCAGGCCAATCCCAGCCCTCCACCCTCCGCCGCCATGAGGACAGCGTCGCTGTACTTGCCAATGCCGAGACGCTCCCCGCTCAGCATCTCCATCATCGACAGGACGTGCCTTCTGCGATCTTGCCCGTGGGGGCGAGGAGGCCGTACCGGTACCGCAGGATCCGCGGCCAGCAGAGGAAGTAGAGCGAGTCCCCACCAGCGCGGGGGCGTTCCTCGCCCAGCGTGTACCGCCCCAGTCGAGGTGGATGTTGAGGTGGTCGCTCCACTCGCCGGTGTCGAGCGTAGAAGCAAGCGTGTCGTCGACCAGCTCTAGACGTTCCTCATCTTCGTCCTCGTCATCCTCGCCTTCCTCGTCATCATCATCGCCGTGGGTTGCCTCGTATATTGTCTCCAAGCCTGCAAGGGCGACGATGAAAGGGCCGCCGCTGCAGCCGCGGTGGTCGCGAGCCTCCGCCGCAGCGCAGAACACAGTTGTGTGTATCAAGGCATCGGCGGCATCCCGGTATTTTTGTGCAGCTTCGCCGGTGACCGGGTCCCCACGACATAGCCGTGAAGGGAACCGTGGTCGAAGAAGACGGGCGCGGCCGTGGCGGCAGTCGGCGGTGCTGGCGATGGTCGGCGGCGGCCGGGCGGAAGGATGTGGTGGAGACGGCGCGGGGAAGATCCTGGTTCTTCGGGCGGGCGGTGGAGGAAGCCGAGCACGGGGCCGTTGGGTGCAACGCGCTGTAGCGGCCGTGGAAGTCGGGATCGGTGATGATGCTGCGCCAGGACTTGCAGACGGCGGAGGCCCGGACGAGCCCCGCGCAGGGTCGTCCGGCGGAACGCGGAGGAGGATGTCAGGGATGAGATCGTCCAGCAGAGGCTGCCGAGACGGCGCCGCCCGGTCAGGGTCAGTTCCCCATTAGCGCGTAACCAACTTGATCGGGAAGGAGAATAGGTATCAATCTGTATGAGCATATGTTATACTACTATCTAGGATAGATAATGTAATCGGAATGCCTCGAACATCAATATTGCATGAGAAATTATGATATTTACCTAGCTCTCCACATTGAGATCCAATTTGCAATATTTGATCCTACACTCGTAAATTCTTTCAATCTAAGAGATGACATAAAGATTTCCTCTTGTTTTCTACCTCCAAATATCTCTTCTAACTATTCATGGCACGAGAAAAGATTGAAATACCCATGCCTTCCTAGAACCTGGACCCACGCGATGGTTTGCATTTTTGCCCTACGCGACCTTGAAGGAGACGTCCGGCCGTTCACGGATGCAGCCGCCCCAGCGCGCCCGTCACCGGTCAATAATTCCATTTATAACCTGCTGAAACTCTTGTCTACTCCATGCTCTTGTTCACAAAAATGTTTGTTCTATGGTCTTCAAGTTCTGATGGGTTCAATGTGCCACCCGAGATAAATTAAACTTATTTTACATATTAAAGGAATCGTCTAACAAAGCATTGTGCATATTTCAACGAGATGCAGAAACGAAAATATCAGTATGCATATGCATGCCGAATTGCCGATATAATACTCAAAACCTGCTAGAACTGAAGCCTTCCATTCAACATTACGAGTTTCTCTTCAGATGCAACACTCTGACATGTCATCCATCTTTTGGGGACTTCAAAAAAACTGCAATACTGAATTTGTTGGTCTAGAACAGTGGTAGGCGAGGACCTCAAACACTAAAGTTGCAAAACCGAATTTGATGGGAAGAGAACCTGAGAGCGGGGCAGTATTGATCTTTTTGAAGAAAATATTCAGTACTAAAATAGCTGCAGTTATATCAAAGAAGAGCAGGGGCAAGTTCGCTGATTACCCATAGTACACAGCATGTAAAGAAGAAGCTCTGCTTGTCACTCTGTCTCACCAAGAACAAAATCAGAATGCTGTCCAAGGATGAATATTTTTTCAACTCGTGACTAATAGAAGCTTAAAAATGTAGCAACTCTGATATCAGCAGTCCCTTTCCCCGGGTCTCTTGTAGATAATATTAGTAATTACATACAACTGCATAGCATTAGCTGGTAGAAGATGTACAGAACTGTAAGCATGTCAGAGCCAGGTTCTGAACCCATTGCCGCACTAAACTGTGAGCAAAGTTCTGAACATGTTGCTCAGTATATGTACTACTTAGTATTCGTCAAAATGAAAAGTTAACTTAGCACGCTCGTCAACATGAAAAGTTACTTAGCATGCTCATATTAATATTTCCTAAGAGGACCTTGTTAGATCAGAATTTGATACCTCTAAATTCTATAGACTGGAATTGTTGTTCAGGGATTGTAAGTTTAGCCAGCAACGCACATTTTATTCTTTAGAGCATACTTCGAAAATCAGAATAGTTCACCTGCACCTAGAACACTTCAGCAGCTCTTGATGCTGACAACTTAAAATGAATGTCGAAGTGTTTTTCATCTGAAATCAGTTCAAATAAAAAATCTTTCCTTTCTTCCGGAGGGGTAAGATAAGTGCGTTCAATTTTTCTTCCCAAATTGATAGTTGATATTCAGTAACTGGACTGTGTATACATATCTGAAAGATATCTATGCAGACGAGGAATAGTGACGATTAAATTGCCCTACTGTGACAAGAGTTAAGGTTCAATTCTCACAGATGACGCTGCCTGCACTATATATAACAATGATATCTAGGTGTGTTGAATCTTTGATTGGAAACACTTGCCTTTATTCTACAAATTTGCTCTACGCAACAGAGCTTGTGCAATGCTGCCACAGAAGGAAAGTTCCCACTCTTGTTGTCAAGTTGGATTTTGCTAAGGCATTTGACTCTGTCAACTGGGGCAGCCTAAATAGGATCCTCCTAGTACGGGGTTTCCCTGAGAAATGGTGTCGGTGGATGCAAGTACTGCTGACAAGTTCAAGGCTCAGCCGTGTTGGTGAACGGAATCCCAGGGCCGTGGATCAGGTGCCGCCAGGGCCTCAGGCAGGGGGATGCCCTCTCCCCCTATCTTTTTCTGTTAGTGGCCGATGTACTCCAAAGGCTCATAAAAACAGATAGCAACATCAGACACCCCGTGGCGGATGAGCCGTGCCCCGTTCTACAGTATGCAGACGACACAATTATCCTAATCCGGGGAGACCTGGGAGTTGCTACAAGACTGAAGCAAGTCCTGGACTCTTTCTCAGCGGTGACTGGCCTGGCAATCAACTTTAGCAAAAGCACAGTCACACCAATGCACATGGCAAGGGAGACTTTTCTTGAGGCACTACAGTTCTTGCAATGCCGCGAGGGGGCCTTCCCACAGACTTACCACGGCTTGCCACTGTCTAATGTCAAGCTGAAGCTCTCAGCCTTCGCCCCACTGATTGCCAAAGCAGACAAGTACCTAGCTGGATGGAAAGCAACTCTGCTTAGCACTGCTGGCCGTGTGGTTCTCATCAATGCAGTCCTGGATGGCCTCCCCATCTATGCCATGGGGGCTGTCTTATTTCCACCAGGGGTTGTGAAGCAACTGGATGCGCGGAGGCGTGCTTTCCTTTGGGCCGCTGCTGACAAAGTGACCGGCTCGCAATGCCTGGTAGCCTGGGAGCAAGTACACAAACCGAAGGAGGAGGGGGGTTTGGGGATCAAGAATCTTGAAATGCAGAATGCATGCCTTCTTCTCAAGTTGATACACAGGCTCTATTGTTCGCAGAACTCAGCTTGGGCGAACTGAGCCAGGTCCCAAATTGATCTCCATGACCTACAGGGCCCCCTGGCCAGGACTCACTGGGAACATCTCAGGGGACTGTTGCCAGCCTACCGCCGCATCACGCATGTGTGTGTCGGCGATGGCCGCAGTACCTCTTTCTGGTTTGATGTGTGGCTGGAGGACGGGGCACTGGCTGACTGCTTCCCAATTTACACAGCCACTGTATTCATTAGGACGAGTCAGTGCACTCTATGCTGTCCAGGCCCCTACCTTCAAATATGCAACGGCGTCTGAGTCCGCAGGCCGCCGAGGAACTGCAGAAGTTGACAAGCATGCTACAAGGGGTGTCTTTGACTGACCATGATGACAGCCAATCATGCTTCTTTGCAGATAGCAACCAGCGCCTGAGCTCAGCCATGATCTACAAAGCAAACATGTTGAGTGGGACTGTATGCCCAGCTTATAAGTTCGTTTGGGATAATTTTGCTCCTCCCCAGCGTCAAATTCTTTGGCTGGCTGATCACCAAGAACAAGATCAATTGCAAAAAGTGCCCTACGCAGCGAAAAGAATGTGATAGAGGATGACACTTGTGCGATCTATGGCATGGAGCCAGAAACTACAGACCACCTCATCTCTGGCTGTTCTTTCGTTCAGTCTTTCTGGAACCGTATTGGCTGGCAAGTTGATGATGTTGCTGCTGTTCATCATCTCTGGGACACAACAGGCCCAGTACCAATGCCCCAGCGGCTGCTCTCGTCCCCTGGTCCTCATGCTCGCTGGGAAATCTGGAAGCACAGACACGATGTGGTATTCAGAGGGCTCCAACCAAGCATACCGCGCCTCATTGCTACTTGCAGAAACACGGCAAAACTGTGGAGGTGCCGGCTCCCTAGAAAAGACCTCCAACTCAACTCCCTGTGGTGTAATAGTCTACCCCTTTAGCGTCTCCCTCACTTTGTAATCTGGTCTTCATGACCATGTAAACTCTTTGGGCCTTGCGCCCCAGCCATCCACCGTGGTTCACATCGCTGGCCTGAAATATATCGTGGGGTCTTTCAAACCCCCCGTTAGATTCCAGCTAGATTGGGCCGGAATTGACACGTGTTCTTCGGGTCCGACGGAGCTTCCGAGATGGCGCGCGGGGCTGCGGCTTCGCCGCCGGGCGGCGACGCAGCAGCAGCACGGGCGCCGAGGTGGAGGGGAGGAGCCGTGGCGTGGGGGGGGCGCCAGCACGCGTTGCTGGATGGGGCGCGCGGGTGCGTGGGCAGGGCAAGCGGCGCGACGGCGGAGCTGAAGGCGAAAGATATTTTTATTTTGCTTGCTTATCCCCTAGAGATTACATGCCTCTTGCTTATATAGCCCGACTAATGGGACTTGTAATCTAAGCAATTTCTATAAGGTTTCCTTACGACTGGAATACCTTTTACAAGCAATTCCTATTTTATTATTTCCTAATAAGGGCCTCCCTTATAGATGAGATAGCCCCTTGCACACCAAAATTACCTAAGATAATCCTAACTTGAAAGCGAAGCAAACTCGAGTCGCACGGAAGAGGGAAGGCGGTGGCGGCAGGGGCCGGTCCCCTACGCTGCGCCCGGCCCCCTCCCCGGGCCGGCGGCGTTGCGTTTTGGCCCATCTAGCCACTCTGGGGGGTGGCCCACTGTCGTTCATGACATCTCCCCACCGTTCAACGAGGCGCTGGCGTCCACGCCACCCAACCCACCACGTAGTGCGGCGGGCAGGCCGATCGGGAGGTGACCACTCCCGCCCGGTAGAAGACGAGAGGACCGCACTTGTCGTTGTCGTTGTTATGCACATCGGGCGCCCTTGTCGGGCGAAGGAGAAGTCGAGGTGGAGGTCGCCGGGCGTAGATGCTGAACTTGAAGCTCGGCCGGGGCTGCACGAAGGGACGTTCCGCCCATGCACGGCGCATGACGGAAGAGCCGAGGGTCCCGGACAGCTCGATCATCCGGGCGGGTCGGCGGAGGAGACGCGATGTAGGTGTAGATGGCCTTGTCACCTTAGCATGAAGCTGCCCGGCTGACGCGGCGTGGCCGGGCGACATAGGCGGGCAGGAGTTGAAGTCGAGGAGGCAGCCAGAGGAGGTCGCCGGGCGTGCTCCTGGGCGGCCCCAGCTAGATCTCCCGCGTCCATGCGCCTCCCGCGGTGACGTTCTCACGCGGAAGAAGATGTCGCCGTTGTTGTTGAAGAGGAGGACGGTGGCACCCTCGATCCGCTCGTCGGGGCGTGCCTAAAGGAGGGAGGACGTACACCGAACACCGATCTTCCCGGGGACGATTAGGGAGATGGAAGCCTTTGCTACGCCATGCAGCGGGACGTTCTCCTCCAGCCAGAAGTCCCGAGAAGCTCTGAAGCAAAGAGGGATGTAGTAGCGGTAGAAGTACCTCATGATGCCATAGTGGAGGCTCCACTCTAGCGCCGTAGCCCGCAACTCGATGGCGTTGGAGATGATCCCGAGCTCCTTGTTGGTCGCCGTGGGCGGGTGCAACTCCGTGATCATGCCGTTCGACGTCGGACCGTCGATATCGTCCATAGCAACGACGAGACATATTGGCCTGGTATGCGATCAACCAGGGCGGCCATGATGTCGTCGTCGATGTTGCCGGTGCAGCTTGTGGTGGCCGGCGTTGCCGAGACCGACACCGGCGCCCGTCGGTGTCGTCCGGCTCGTCGTTGTTAAATCGGGCGGGCGAGGTTGATGGCCTCCTCCATTGAATGAGGCTCGAACCACTTTCGAGTGCCGTCCGCGGCCGAGGTGCGTAAGCCTTCGCCGAAGAGAGGTCGACGCTGTGGCTGTCCCCTCAAAATCCATGCGTGATGCATAGACCTCGAAGGCGCCGATGTAGTCGCCCCAACTTGCCCCCCTCGAGGGCGTGATGCCGCCATGGCGTCGAGGTGTCGGGCGGACCGGTGATGTCGCGGGCGCTGGTGAACTCATCCCATATCCCACTCAGTGGGGACTTGTTCTTGGACAGGTCGATGTACGGGCTATGACAAGACCGGTGAGGTGGAAGGCGGCAGAACTCACGTAGTAGTCCGGTCGATGTCCAAGTTGAGCTCGAAGAAGAGCTCCAGCTTTCGAATCCGAGAGAGGTTGGGGTCGTCGGTGCCATCAAACTCCCGGACTTGCGGGTGCGTGACGTAGCGGGGAGGGTGCAATGCCGCGGGTGGCAGCACGGTCTTTGGCGCCGCGGTGGCGCCGACAGGGACAGGAGCAGGGGCGCCTGGGGCGAGGGTAGGGCGCCGTGGGTGACGCCATCTCGCGGGAGAGTCCCGCGCGGTTGCTGGTGTTGGAGGAGAGGAGAGGGCAGCCGATGCCGCGGTGTCGTCGAGGATGACGCCGATGACGGCCAGTCAGCGCCACGCATAACGCCATCTCGCCTCCTCAAGCCTGGAGGATAGCAAGGTCGGAGCCGACGCCGAGGTCCGAGGTCGGCGGGGGCGGCGGCCGGGGCTATGCCCGAGGCCGCCCCCCGTGCCGGGCGGCGGCGGCGCCACCGGGCCGCCCTCGTGGTCGCCGTGCGTGTTGGGATCATCGAGGCGTGTAGGCGTGCTCCATAAGACGGAGGTGTTCCTCCATGTCGCCGGCGCTTTGTCGATCCGACGGTCGACGCCGAGGAGCGCCCTTCAAATTTTTCCGCGCTGAATTCTTCTATCTCGGAAGCCATGGGTGGTGGGTCGCCCTGGTCCGGACACTAGATGTCGATTCGGCCAGATTGGGCGGAATTGACACGTGTTCTTCGTCCGACGGAGCTTCCGAGATGGCGTGACGGGCTGCAGCCTTCCGCCGGCGGCGACGCAGCAGCAAAGACGAGCGCCGAGGTGGAGGGGAGGAGCCGTGGCGTGGGGGGCGGCCGGTGGCGGCGCGGGCCGTGCGGTAGGGGGCGGCGGCGGACGACGGAGAGCCGAAGGCGAAAGATATTTTTATTTTGCTTGCTTATCCCTAGAGATTACATGCCTCTTCCTTATATAGCCCGACTAGTGGGACTTGTAATCTAAGCAATCTCTATAAGGTTTCCTTATCTGATTGGAATACCTTTTACAAGCAATTCCTATTTTATTATTTCCTAATAAGGGTCTCCCTTATAGATGAGATAGCCCCTTGCACACCAAAATTACCTAAGATAATCCTAACTTGAAAGCGAAGCAAACTCGGAGTTGTACGGAAGAGGGAAGGCGGGGGGGCCGCCCCCGTGCGCGCCCTTGGCCCCTCCCCGGGTGCGGCGGCGTTGCGTTTTGGCCCATCTAGCCACTCTGGTGGCCCAATTCTGGTTCATGACCCCAACCCCCCCCTTCGTTTTCAAAAAAAAAAAAAAATTGTTCTCCGTAACTAGAATTATTTATTACTCAAAAAAAAAAACTAGAATTATTTTGATTATTGTCTTTTTATTCATTTTCACTATTATTTCTTAGTCTTATATCGTTACGCTTCGGATGAAAGATTCCACGTCCATATTCATTTTAGTGTCAATATGGATATGCATATATTGGAATACAATTTTTTAGAATGAATACTATCCATATTCATTTTCTGTAATTTTTGTATACGATTTGCATAGTGGTATAAAAAAATATAGAATAACAGACATTATCCGTTTCCACAAACTATAAAATGTACCTATTATAAGTCATTTAAAACTTAAATCTACTCATAAATAGTAATTTAAACGATATTAAAATGTACCTACAAAATGTTCATATAATTTAGAAAATTATGGTTTCCATACCGCTGATGATGGAATTTATTTTGTTTTTCCAAAGGACGTGTGTGATGTTAAGGAGAGACTTGTTATTAAGTGTCTTTTAGTGTTGGGAGACATCTAGAATAGTTTTTCTGTTATAAAGATATTATTTAATTTCAAGCATTGTCTATCGGAGTAAGTGTGACATAAACATAAAGGGGGCTGCCTAGTTGCTTGGAGACTCAAAATAATGCCCTACTTAAGCATCACTACTACATTAAACATTAACCGTGGCGGGTGCTTTTTAAAACCACTACCGAGATAAGGTCACGGTTAATTGTCCGATTAATCATGACAGTTTTTAGGACCCCAAATAACCGCCCACGGTTAATGAAATAAAAATATAAAAAGAACACCTAGATCCGGGCCCAAACGGGGCCTAGGATTCACCGCGTAGGGCCATTAGGGTTAGGGTTAGGGAAGGGGGCCTGCGTGGTTGTGGTTGCTGCTCGTGGCCTTTGGCCGCCGTGCCGCCTCGAGCCACCGCATCGTCGGGATCCGCTAAGAGGCGGGCCGCCCTTGCGAGCGGCCGCTAGCGCCCGAGGCGACGAAGCTTCGACGTACCCGGCCAGCCCGCGAGGGGCGGGCCACGGTTAATAAAAGGCAAGTGCCATGTAAAAGATTTAACGTAGTAGTATAGCTTGATAAATTCTACAACAGATAAGATATCCCCATTAGTCTCACTTGGAATAAATTTTACTCCAACCTCCCATACCACCCCTCACTTTAAAAGCCTAGTTGGTTCCTTTTGGTGGAAGGATATCATCAAACTCTTTGGAAATTATCGTAACATAGCCACTTGCAACCCCCAGTAAAGGTACTACGTCAACCTTCTGGACAAACAACTAGTCAGGACAAGTATTTAAGGATTTATACGCCCAGCTATTCTCCTTCCGCATAAAACAAAAGTGCTCCCTGAACCTTTACTTGTACCACAACAATGAAAAAAATTCAGGCTTCCTCTGCTAGTCCAATTAAGTAGCAAATCAGCTAGAAGAGATTGAATCATTGGAAACAGGGATTGGAACCCTGACACTGAAGATCTTTGGATCAACCCTTGGGGCAACACCAAATGTAGTAGCAAGAAAGCATATATATAAAATTCTCATTGGCCATTTTGAAGCCTCTCCACTGTTGGTGTTTCTTAATGCAAACAGAAAGAGTTCCGCAAGCGCACGGAAATGCCGTTGTAGCTTTCACCCGGAAGTATTCAGGGTATCGTATTTTCACAGGGAAGGCATGGTGTAAAGGTCTCTAATATGAACATGGACAAGATAACGCGACTATGCAATAGACCACAATCCATAATAGGGATAAATCAAATGGTATGATAACTTGACACACACACTTTCGAATCAATCTCAAAGTATAAAAAGAAAACATGCTAGGAGAAGGATATCCTATATAGCTTTATTAAGATAGTAGATATACATGCATGCCTTATACCGTCAAAGATTCTAACTCGAGATAACCTCAATTTCTATTGGTTTACTTTGGGCACCGGATAATGCACGGGTGCTTAGCGATCCGGCCAATAGCTCTCGCCCGAACACCGGCGTGGGGATTACAAGGGGCGGACGGGGCTGTCACTACCTGCCGCCTACCACCTCAACCGTGCGAGCTCGAGGCAAACGAAGGCAGCCTCTAGCATAAACACCACGTTTACGCTATGACTACTACTCTAGCGTTGATCGGGGTGACCCATTTGCGGCGAGGCCTTCTACCGAGCATCCACACAAGGACGGACGGACGAACCCGCAAACCGACAAGCAACCAAGAATTATCTTATGGGAGAACTCATTATGGTCTAATCATGTATGTATAATACATTTACACATAAAATTCTATTTGACAAGATCATGACATGCAAACTATATACTAGTTCATATGTTAAGATCATATCGCATGAATCGTGCTCTATTTAGCTATTGATAATAAGACCAAGAATAAACTGGAGAGCAAAGTATTGATCAACATAAGTAAAACTATTGTCACACCGAAATTTTGCATAATTTTTAAATAGTTAAATTGATTTTCTTTGGCAATTTTTGTGTGGCATAGAATTTTAGTAAATAAATAAATTTTATTAAATTAAAATTTGTCATGAGGTAGAAACATGATTTTGCATTCATGCTGTAGCATAAATTATTTTGAGATGCTTGGTTTTATTTGATTCAAATCCGAATTCGAAATCTTTTTAGAAATTGTATTTGAAATAAAAGAAAAGTTATTCATTTTATCTTCTTCTTCTTCCTGGAATCCAGCCCAGCACCAGCCATCTCTTTGATCCAGCCCGAGAGGGTCTTCTTCTTCATTTTGGCCCACACCCGAAAGCCTATATGGGCCGGCCCAAACCGATCAGCAGCAGCAGCGCCGACCTCCTTCTCTCTTGTCCGGCTGACAGGTGGGTCCCACCGCCCCCTTCCCTCCCTGGATCGAATCGACCGAGCCTGAGCTCGTGTTCGAGCCGAACATGGAGACCGACCCGGCCTCGACGTGCGCCTCGCCTCCCCCTCGCGCTAAGTCCTATATAAGCGTAGCCTCGAGTCCCCGACCCCTAATCCCATCTACTAAGCAGCCGCAGCAGCCCTAGCCGCACCGCCGCGAGAAATCGCCGTCGCCGCCGCTGTTTCGCCGCCGGGCCAAATTCGTGGCCAGCTTCGCGTCTCCGTCGCCCTAGGTAGGTCCTAGAGCTTTGTCTCGCTCTCGTGCTCGCTCGGTTGCCGTCTAACCCGGTCGATATGGCCTTGTTTTGCATCGCCGTCGTGGCAGATCGCCGCCGCCCGCCGCGTCGAGCCGTGCCTCGTCCTCGAGCTCTAATCGGCCGCGAAATCGGTTCAGGTGAGTTCGCGCTGTCCTCCTCTTTCGATTGAGCCAACCCGCGTCGAGAATGGTGCCCTAGATCGTCGGGAACGCCGACTCCGGCGAACTCCGCGGCGGACCGCCGCCGTCTCCCTCGGCTCCGGCGGGAAGCGCGCCGCCGGGTTATTCCCCTGTCTAATCTCGGCCGTTCATTTAAGATCGTGCGGCCGATATTATCAATACCCTTTCGTTTTGGAAATTTACAGGTTAGACCCTGCCGTCTATAGTTAATTCGGTAAGAGACCTTAGCGCCTTTTCAGCTATTACGCTACGCCTTCGGGAAAGCGTACTTTCAGCCATAACCGCACTAGTTTACGCTTTCATCACTGGAAAGCGTACTTTCCGAAGTAAACCGCCAGATTACGTTTTCATCTATTTACAAGTTTGCCATCCAGATTCAAACCTTCATATCTTTTCCGTTTTAACTCCGATTTGAGTCGTTAAATACTCGTTAGAATCGTAATTTCGTAATCTACATGTTAGTATCACTTTTAGTCAGTTTTGTGAACTTTTAATTTTCGAATTAATATTAGTTAATTATTTTATTACTAGAAAGCTTGTAAAATTCATAACTCTCGAAGTTCTAGCTCCGATTTTTGTGATCTTTTATATCGATATGATCGTAGCGGACAGTAGAATAGTTTTATGAGCTTTTCAAACTGTTTTTGTACTGTTTGGTGTACTGTTATCTTATTATGCTCTTGTTTGCCTTGTGTTTAATTTGCATCGATGTTTTGCGTGTTCTTTGCGTGGTGGATTAATATAGTCGGGATCGGTTCGAGAGTGATCAAGAGGACTTCTATGAGCAAAGACCAGCAGCATCAAGAGCCCAATAATCAAAGGCAAGTATAGCTTGGGATCATCCTTGATGTCCTATTCACCTTAATCATTAATTCATGATGCATGTGTCCTCCTTGGTTCCAGATTAAGGATTATCCTAGTCTTGAATACTTGTTCCTTGTCACCCATGGGCTTATGCATTGGGTAGTAATTGCTAGCGCTCAACCAACTAAAATTTACTTTTTGTTGTATGATTTTAATCTGGGGCGATTGATGATGCCATGGTACATAGGGCGAAAGAGCTTGGGGGTTGTTTATTTATGAAGCTCTTAGCTCTCCATAAGGACTTAATCCATTCGTGGATATCCAGGGATATCTGATACAGCTATGGGGGTCACGTGGCTCGACTTTTGGTTGTTCAAGGGGTCTACCTAGCTTTGTTGGTGGTTTTGCGAGTGGGAGAAGCGGGGTGTGAAGCTCTGTTGGCCACTTTAATATTGTTAGGAGGGTTTTTGAACGGCCTTATATGGTCTTCACTTGGTTAGGGGAAGTCGAGACCCTTCTCTCGGTGGAAACCATGACCTGTAGGTAAAGTGTACACCTCTGCTTGGGAGTTAACTAAACCGACATGTCGGTAGTGTTGTGCGGTTATGAGCGGCCTTGGAACACTAATGGATAGAATTGTGTGCTTACTTTGTTGTTGGTATTAATTTGATGATGATATCGTCCACAAGTGTGAATAATGGTTTGGGATTCCTTTCTTTATTAAGCTTAAAACTTGACCAACTCTAAAAGCAACCCGCATGATTAAGGCGATGTGTCGACTTCTTAGCCTCATAACCCACGGCTATGCTTGCGGAGTTCGACATGGACTCACCCTTGCTATTTCACCTTGCCGGGAGGAAGTTAGGCTTGTGATCAACCGGTCGGTTGTCCCCTGTGGAGCTGCACAAGGAAGATTGAAGAATGCGCTACACGAGGGTTATCTGTTCTTATATTATATTCGTTATATTTTAAGCATTGTGAATTGATACTTCTTATAATTTGTAAAGTATATGTGAGATTGACTTCGGGGCTCACATATGGCTTTATCTGGTTTTGTTCTTAAAACCGGGTGTTACAGATATATTGATCATACCAAGTACCTCCAAGAAGATCTTGATCTTTTTACATTGTGCCTCACTCTAACTAATAAAAGGAAGAAAAGAAAGTGAAGAGAGAAAAGCTCTTGTGTGTTGTGTCTATTGGTAGAGAGGGGTGGCCTTCTTTATATAGGGAAAGGAAAGGAGAATGGAGGGCTCTCCTTATTCATGGGAGGTTTCGTGAAGTTTGGCGGGGAATCCTTGGCGCCATCCCAAAAAAGCACCGCATGCAACCGCCCCGCTATTCGGGGACGACTCACGAGACAAAGGCGTGGCGAAGCGAGGGCGAGCGGGCGGCGGGCTACTTGGCGCTGCGTCCGGTCGGTTTGGCTTTGCGGTGCAGCGCCTTCCATCCGAGGTGGGCTTGTGACCCACTATGAGTTGCTTCGAGGCGGTGCTTTGGCACGGTTCGCGATGGTTTTGGCACGGTGGCATTCCCCTTGTCCAAAGCGCGGATTCGGCGTGCGCTTTCCTCCTTTATTCGGCGTACTTTCACTGTTTCCACGTTTGTGCCCTAAAACATATTTTCTTCGAATACAAGTGGAACTAGGTGAGTAAGTAACGGTTTATGTGACATAAGTTTGCCATTTCTCATGAATTGGATATAAGTTGGCGGTATTAATTACTCGATAATGACCGCCCGGCATCCACTTTTCACCAAGTTATGGAAATCTAGCAATTTGATAAAACACATTTTTTTCTTTTGGCTTCTTTTGAGAGATTGACTTAACACACGGGTAGCGAAATGATTTTTTGCGTGACACTACAAAATCTTTTCGTGGCGCACTCTTTTGCCCATCCGCGGAAAATGTCCACCACATCTAGTTTTATTTTTGCGTGTGGCGGGCGTGTTTTACCCTCCGCGGAAAATTGATTTTTGCGTGGCGGGCACCTCCTTAACACGCCCGCCGCGGACGCAAAATCAATTTACCGTGGTGGGCATATCCGAAAAGGCGACGAGAAAAATGGAGAGGCCCAAGCGGCCCAAAATGAGGCGATAGCCGTCGGCATATAAATACTTAGAGTTAGGGTTTGGCACTCGCGGAACCATTCCATTTCCACCCATTCTCTCTGGCGGCGCTCCAACTCGCCCTCTTCCGTCTCCCCTCTCCGGTCCCTCTCACGCTCTCACCTCCCTCACTCCCTCTCTCTACAAGTGGAGGTGGCGGCCCTCTCCCTTCTTCCTCGCGGGGGTAGCGCAGTGGTGGTGTGCACGGAGTTGCGGGCGCTCTCCCTCTTCGTGAAGGCGGTGAGCTTGACCCCCTCGCGGCGGCGGCACTCTAGGAGGAGGCGGCGGGCCCGGTGTGTCCTCGAGGATCTCGGGGCCACCAAATGGGACGGCGGATCTCGATCGAGGCGGTGGGCTTCGGGGCGATTCAGACAAGCGATGGGATGGCGGATCCGCGCCGACCCCCCTTCCTCCATGGCGGCCCGGCGAATATGGGAGCCGGATCGCGCCCCCTTCCTCCTCGTCGGCCTGGGCGGTGGGCGGCGGGGCGGCAGATCCGGGGACAGCGGTGCTCGGGGCGGCTTGGGCGTAGCGGCGGGACGGCGGATCTGTGGCGCCCCTTCCACCTCGGTGGCCGGTTGCGGCTGGATGGGCTCGGCGGGCGACCAAGATTTTTTTGAAATCATTAACGTGGCGGGCGCTTGTAAGGCGCCCGCCCGCTAAGCGCATCTATTTTGCATGACAGGTCAAGGAGCCTGTCATGGTTCATCGATGATTTAAGTGACCTTTGAAGGGTGATGGGTAGGTTCTCCGCCACGCATAATGAAAAGTGCACATCACCTATAAAATTTTCGATCTTGGTGACACAAAAACATATTGAGAAGGAAAAAGCGTGATCTTGATGACTTTAGCTTCCATCTATTCTTGAATGCTCTTTTTGGCTGTCATTCTTTGGAACTCCATCTCCATCCAATGGGACCTTAGCTTCCCCCCACGGACATGGTAATTGTTGCGAGAAACAACTTTGGCAATGCTATTTTCGAGGGCAAATCTTTGCATCTTGGATAATCTAGAAAACAAAGGAAACCTAACATTTTCAATAATGGTGTAACACCCTACTTTTTACAAACTAATATTCTACTAAGAATAGAGAATTTGAACAACAACTTTTTTAAAAGCGCTAGCAAGAACAATGATTCCAAATCTCAAACAAATTTATATTAAAGGAAATATCAACAAAGAGGTAAACCAACTAAACATAGAATGCATGGGTTACACGAGGGGATTTAAAACATCGGCGACATAACTAAGTTTACTTCAACAATGCTTAAACTTAGATAAATTGACATAAAGCAAACTGAATTCTTAAACTTAAATATTTGTTCACTTGCGGTGATGAAGTGACATGTGTGTGTATCTAAGTCCCAAGCCCATCATGCTTGACAAATATGATTAAACACCTATAAAGAATTAAAGGGGTGAGATAAACTCAGCAAGCAACAGCTATGGAGATAAACACATCTCACACATGTTGAGTTATTAGTTTTGAAAGAAACATATGGGCATAACGCACAAATAAATTATGCAACTCCATATTGTAACGACATTCAAACATCATCCTTTGCGGCTTGAGTATCTCCTCATCAAGACAAGAATAATCTCCAAATTCATCAATTAATTGATGTATGCATAATATGAAATCGATTAGCGATCCAGCCGGCCTCGCGACAACAAGGCGTCCAAACTCTTCCTTGTCCCCCCTCCGCTCGAGCAACAAGCTCGGCCCACGCCTTCTCCATGTCAACCTTCAGAGCCTCCAACCCCATGGGGGCATGCCGCCCCGAGTCCTCCACCTCCGCCAAAGGTCTCTCGGCACTACGGCGTGTGGACTTGAGCAGCCACAAACTCTTCCACCAAGTCCAGCGCACAAATGAAGCGGGACATGTTGGCGGCGTGTCGGCTCGGTTAGCCTCCACCGTCTTCATAGGCTTCACCTTCACGAGGGCCACCGACTGCGGAGCACCATAGAGCCCCTCGCGCTAGCCAACTTGTAGTAAAACCAATGCTCCAACCGGTTCGTTGACCACTTGTTCCTCAAGGGGCGGCGGGAGCCTCGACCCCGGGCCGGGGGCACCGCGAAAATGCACACCACGTACTAGGCGCGAAACACCTCCGTGTCGGTCGAGGGAGCTGTCCGAAATTTGGCGGTGTGTTGGCATTTGTTAAGTGCTAAAAGAATATGAAGGATTACGCAAGCGCGAGAACACCTACCATTGTAGCTTTTCCCTAGGATGAGTATTCTAGAGTATCGTATCCCCATCCGGGAAGCTTTGGCTAAAGAATTCTAATAAGTCACAATCATGTATCCACTAACTTAGCAAACCACTAGACTATAGTGAGGGGGTAATTGTTAAAGGATAAGTAAATATTAAAGGATAAAATAATAACCTACCTAAGGCGGTTCCTAGATACTTCTCTATTACTTAGGTTCTATGATAGCAATTATACCATAACGCCGGGACACCAAAGCACTAGCCACGGAAAGGGATGAGAAGGGGGCTAGGAAGGTTTGGCAAGGTCCTACAAACACCAACCGAACGTGGTGGAATACATCGACCATCGGGTTTGTCACCACACAGGGCTACCACAAACTATCCGTGGGGTTGGGTGCAATCTCGGGTAACCTCTAGTCTAGACACCATGTCTACACTATCAATTACTACTCTAATCACATATAATAACTAGAGCACTCGATGCGGCGGAGATCCCATGCAATAACATAACAACTATACTTAACCAAATATATGAAAGTAAAGAAAGTAAATAGAGAAGATAAATATATAAATCACAAGTCATCCAAAGATAAGATATAAAACATACCAAACTCTGTAGACATCTCGGAACCAAAGTATAGTTCAACTCTCCTTTACCACGGCATTGGCGGGCGCCGGGGTGGAGTGCCACCTCGGCATCCGTCTTTTCTCGTGTCCTCTGGTATCTTCTAGAATGTTTTAGTTCACTTTTCGGGTTGAGTTGCTTCACGGTCAAAATACGGTCATCATATGTCTTGTTTATTAGGAACTTTCTCCATCTTTTCTGCATTTTATCACATTAAGTCCCTAAAAATATATAAATCACCAAAACTTCGTGGAATTATGTTAGTTAAACCCCTAAACTTATGTTGATATTCATTTTAAGCCCTTATCTAAGTTTAGTTGACTAGTAATATTATGCTATAACAGGTGTCAACAAGTTCCCCAAGCTTACCCTTTGCTAGTCCCTAGCAAAGCCAAACTTAGCAATGGATCGGGAGTTGCTACAACGCTTTCACACACCTTTAAAGTACACATGCTTTCAAACAAAATTTCTCTCCAAATAAAGATAAACTTTTTCAAACTTTAATTATTCAATTACCTCTTACCTTTTGGGGTTTTATATCTTTTTCTCGCAATCTTGAGTAATTGAAAGATAGAGCAGTCAAGTCGAACACTATATCTCAAACTCTTTTTTGATCAAGCTGTCCTTACGGAGTTTTTTCTTTGATTTTCAAATAAAACTCAAAGTTCCTTTTATATGACCCTCTCAAGTCTCTCATTTGTGGTATTTGTGGATCCTCTCTAAGGCAATAAGATAGTGTTGCCTTACTCTCATAATATGTAACATTTTTTAGTTAAGGCAATAGTATTCTATGCCCTCTTCTCTCTCACCTAATATCTAAGGCTTATATATCTGGAGCTCATAGGTAAGAGAAAATAATTTATTTTCTTACTAAGCATATATTGTAAATTCAAGCAATGGATCCAAAGATACAAGTCACACTGATCAAGTGGTGCATGTGCATGGTGGATAAAATATATATATGGTATGTAATGTAGTAAAGTATAGAATAGATGATGGAAAATCTTTCTTTTGCTCCTTTTTGGAATTCTTCTCTCTTTTTATTTTTTTTATAGAGAACCTGGGTTGCATCTCTCTTTTTTTTCTCTTTTTTTTTCAAGAGAGGTGGACTCTGCTGGCCCTCGGACTTGTGTCCATTATTTCCTCTCTTATAAAGATGTGGGTTCTCTCGACCCTCGGACACTTGTCCATTTTTCATCTTTATTTTTAGAGATGTGGGCTCTACTCACCCTCGAACACTTGTTCATTTTTCATCTCTTTTTTATTTAGGGAGGTAGGCTCTACTCGCCCGTAGGACTTTTGTCCATTTTTCATCTCCTTTTTCTTTTTAAAGATACACAACCCGGATCTCTTTTTGCAATAACTTTTGAGAGGTATAAATGATGGAGCTTTTTGTAAGATATTGGCTAGCAATGAATGAGTGGATGGGTATAGTAAATATTTTTGGTTTGCTCTCCCCGAGATAGGAGTAGAACATCTTTTTCTTGGCTAGAGTAAGTGGATGATAGTGAAATGAAGTAAGTGGAATGAGTGGAGTGTACATGATCAGCATGACAAGCTTCTAAGGGTCGACAAAGATTGAACAAACTCAATGCAAAAGCAAGCGACCTATATATATATATATATTTTTTCAAAAGGTTTTCCTAATCTAATTAGCATGTATATATGGTTGTGGAAGGAGGTTCACACTCTTGTCACTTGAGGAACTTATCATGTGCATTTTCAATTTTCGAAATATAAATCTCGTAAATCTAGTGTCACTAGGAGTAAGATCAAATAGCAGCTCAGACTATCATATATCATATCCGTCAATTACCTAGACTTTTTGAGCAAGCATTTGCAACTCATATGTTTCAGGGTTTCAAAGTAAATATTAATTTTGCAAATGGAGCTCGAGAGAAATTAAGCTTGAAAGCTAGGTACTAGAAAAGTATAACAACGAAGCAACTATTCATCATCTCCATGTTGGCAGATTTTAGGGTTCCTTTTAGTTGAGCAAAATAAACTTTAGTGTGCACTCTCTCTTGACTCTTTTATTCATACTCTAACAAAAAGACTTTTTAGACTCTTTTAAAACTAGACTCTTAACAATCTTTCTAGCAAACAAAATATTTAACTAATAATAAATATTATAATATAGATAATAAGATACTTATACGATAAGCGGGGGTTGCACTCCCCCAAGCTGGATGTTGACATAGTCTTCAATGTTCTTGATGTTTGGAAGTAGAGGTAGATAGTGATAGTGTTTGATTGATCTTCTTTAATGCTTTGGACACCATGTGTCATGTCTCTCTTCCTTGAAATCCTACTAAACTTAAATAGACAACAAAACTAGTGGAACTTGATTAAGCGTTAGGGGTTAGCCACGTTGCTTTTGTCTGTCTAGAAATCTTTTCAGCGGCATTAAATATTTTTAGGGTTTTCTATGCAAATAAGGATGATGATGCATGCATATTTATTTTATTTTTATGCCACCACAAGTAAATATTCTTGTGGGTTGTTACACACCACAAAATTACTCACATGGGGCTTAGAGTTTTTCAATGTATATGCAACAAACAAATATTTATTTTTATTTTCTAATACAAGGCTAGTGCTAAAATGTAAATATGCTAGAGGAAAATAATTATGCAATGCAAGGAAGTAAATATGGATAACTACCGATCTTACCTTTTTTTGAGGATTCGGTGTTTTAAGTCCTCTGAACAAGACTTCTTACCTTGTCGTTTCCTTGAGTGTATTATCTGATCTTAACGGTTGTGCTCCTTGAGATCGTGAAGAACGGCGTCACCCATGTTCTTAGCTGATCTTATAAGTTGGAGTGAAGCATAAGCAGCTTCTTGTTTAGTGTGCATGCTTGTAGGACATTCACTTGTTGAATTTTTGGAGAGACTGATTGGCTTCTCCTCCTTTTTGCTCAAAGTGTGTCCTGCTTGCAAAATCATGGTAGAGATCAAGTGCATGGGTTACGTTGGTGGGAAAACACCAACAGAACCAAAACTTCATTCATTCTTCTTTAACCATAGGCACAACAAACAAGATAGAATTGATTCTTATATACTTTGTTTAAACCTAACTTGGGTGACAAGATCGGAGGATTGAGCATGATTGTTTGTGATTAAAACATTCGACAGGATCAAATCAAGCTCGTTGACTCTTGGAAGAGTTTTCTTATCTAAACATCAAAAGCATGATTATGATTCTTCCAAAGCAAGGTAAGCAATATCCTAGCTTACAAGATAAGGACTAAGAAATCAAGAGAATGGTGGTAGGAACACTTAAAGAAACAAAACATGTTGAGCTAATGAAATTCGATCAGGCAAGGTTGTTGCTCTAACATGTTTGGTTCTTTGTTTATAAATATGCCATAGTTAAGAAAAAAAGCTTATTGATAACTTACCTCAAGATGTTACCTTAATTTCGGAGTGTGACAAGCATCGTAACACCTCTTGTGTATCTTGTTCCTCACTTGTCTCTTTTATTGTATTGTCCTTCCTTTCTTGTTCTTTAAATTATGCTCGAACCTTTTAGCTCCTCGGCATGTCGAGTGATGGAAGCTTGAGAGGTGGAAGAGTAATGTCGGATGATCTTTAGAGGAATCGACTGCTTCCTCCCCATGCTTGAGCCTTCTGTCACTCGACACTTCAAGTGTGAATCTTTGGACCGTCCCTAATCGTGTGTTGCAATCACCATGTCCTTAGACATTGTTCATCCTTTGTTTTACGCAAGGTTAGTGACAAAAGAATACCCGAAGGGAACTTGTCCTAGGAACATGTTACTTTTTACCATGAGTCATCATGTGCTCGGATATATATATTATTTTTATTTTCTTTAGAACATAAGACAAAAGTTCTATATAAATATGTGATTTATATTCACTTACACTGTCTTTGATGTTCTTTTGGTCTGTTGCTTTGTCCATCCACTTCTTTCAAGTGATAGCTTTTCTAGATCGTGTTATATGACACTCTTCTTCATTGAATGGACATAGCATAGACCTTTCTGCAAAAATATTAGTGGACACATACCCGAGGGAATACAACATGTTTAAAGCAAGGGTTGTTGTCCAAAGTTCATAACTTTATCTCATCTATGCTAATAGAAAAGGTGGTTCTTTGATTACTCTTAGCACAGATTTTATTTATCAAGTCTTGTAACTCATTTTATTTGTGGTCGCACTCTAGCATGTGGATCAAGGCAAAGGTAACTTGTAGCAAAAGACAAAGTGAATGATATTTAATACTTACAATTCTTCCATCAATGATGAATGAGCCGTGTCTTTTGCACAAGGTTGGAGTTTATCATATGCCTTGCTTCTTCTACGATCCGAGTTCATCTCTTGACTTACCCGAATTGGATTTGAGAGTTTTTACTGCGGGGGTTAGTCCAACAAAATATCCAATGTCTACGAGCAATTCTTAGTTCAATAACCGAACTAGACTCCATGTCTAATTTAATTAAGGAAGGCTATTTAATCTAAGCACCACGCTTAATTTAAAAGCCAATGAAAGTATGTGCAAGTACTTCCAAACCAAAGCATACTATAGCAAACAATGGTAGCATCAAAGCACTATAGAGATTTAATCAAATTAGAGATGAAAGAGCATGATCATAGTGAGAATTTTTTTTTTTTTTTTAGATGCAAATGATATGGATGTATGCAAAGAACTAAACATGCAATGGGTCTACTATGAGAAAAGTTAAACTAAATGGAGTGAATGCATGAGTTGATCAAGTAAACATGCAATGCAATGCAAGAAATTAAATGATAACTACTCAATTAATTTATAGTCCATGAGCAAGACTTTCTCACCTTTTAATCATACTTACCACGATGTGCAGCTTCTATGTACGTCACTTGAGATGTGTGCATTGAATTCTTGTGACGGCGACTTCTTCTCTAATCTATACATGGTTAGAATAATATATATTTAAATACATTACCTTTGAGATGGCAGGGTTCCAATGTGATGAATCTTGAATGATCAGGCACCCTGGGTTCTTTAATCTTTCTTCTTTTCTCGTGGAATCTTGTCGGAAGGTCGCAACGACATCTTTTGTCCTGTCTATTCCACAGATCAACAGAACAAGGATAATTCTACTAAAGCTAGTGATACACTAAATTAGCAGACATCATGATCATCATCGAGAATCTTTAGGCCAATTGCTTCCCGGCAACGGCGCCAAAAAGCTTGTTGGCATTTGTTAAGTGCTAAAAGAATATGAAGGAGGATTACGCAAGCGCCACGAACACCTACCATTGTAGCTTTTCCCTAGGATGAGTATTCTAGAGTATCGTATCCGGAGGGAAGCTTTGGCTAAAGAATTCTAATAAGTCACAATCATGTATCCACTAACTTAGCAAACCACTAGACTATAGTGAGGGGGTAATTGTTAAAGGATAAGTAAATATTAAAGGATAAAATAATAACCTACCTAAGATGTCAAAGATTAACTAAACTAAACAAGAGGTCAAAAAGAGAGATTAAGGTTCCTAGATACTTCTCTATTACTTAGGTTCTATGATAGCAATTATACCATAACACTTCGGGACACCAAAGCACTAGCCACGGAAAGGGATGAGAAGGGGGCTAGGAAGGTTTGGCAAGGTCCTACAAACACCAACCCGAGCGTGGTGGAATACATCGGCCATCGGGCTGTCACCACACTGGGGCTACCACAAACTATCCGTGGGGTTGGGTGCAATCTCAAGGTAACCTCTAGTCTAGACACCATGTCTACACTATCAATTACTACTCTAATCACATATAATAACTAGAGCACTCGATGCGAGCGGAGATCCCATGCAATAACATAACAACTATACTTAACCAAATATATGAAAGTAAAGAAAGTAAATAGAGAAGATAAATATATAAATCACCAAGTCATCCAAAGATAAGATATAAAACATACCAAACTCACGTAGACATCTCGAGAACCAAAGTATAGTTCAACTCTCCTTTACTCTTGATTAGATCTAAGTTAGATCTAATCTACTTCTAATTACATGTCTAATCTACTTCTAATTACATGACTAATCCTCTTCTAATCTTCCTCTCATTCACTAATCCCTTAGAGAGAGGTTATCCTTACATTGGGACACCTCTACAACTAAGAGAATAATGAATAGAATGAGATAGAATGAATTAGGGTTTAACCACAGGGGCGGGGGTCTTCTTATATAGGCCTTGGCGATGAGCGATTGCCCTTGGATCAAACCGACCTTGGCAGCGGTGTAGATACAACCTCAATGTCGGTGGTGAACCGCCATAGAAAGGAGAGGCGACATGTGGACCCGGCTGGCGGCCGCCGGGGTGGCATTGGCGGGCGCCGGGGTGGAGTGCCACCTCGGCATCCCGTCTTTTCTCGTGTCCCTCACGGTATCTTCTAGAATGTTTTAGTTCACTTTTTCGGGTTGAGTTGCTTCACGGTCAAGTCTGGTCATCATATGTCTTGTTTATTAGGAACTTCCTCCATCTTTTCTGCATTTATCCGTTAAGTCCCTAAAAATATATAAATCACCAAAACTCATGGAATTATGTTAGTTAAACCCCTAAACTTATGTTGATATTCATTTTAAGCCCTTATCTAAGTTTAGTTGACTAGTAATATTATGCTATAACAGGTGTCAACACGATTGCGCGACATGGCATTTTTGTTGGCGGTCATTATCGACCATTTTATACTGCCAATTTTTATCCATATCGGAGAAACAACCATACTTATGACACATATACATATGCTATGACCCGTTCCGCTTGTTTCTCGAGAAAACATGTTTTGCAGGACAAACATCGAAAACAAGTGGAAATGCACGAAGTAAAGAACAAAGCGCAAAAGCGAGAACACACATTCTACTCAATCAAAGGGGAATAGAAAGCCCAACTCAACGACAACATGGACCGAAGCACCCGGCAATTAATGACGAGGACAGGCATACAAGCCCACACGCCAAAGGCGGTTGCGAGAGGAGCCAGGCATGGTCCGGCCGGACTGGTGATGCCGCCAAAATGCACCGCCCTTCTTCTGGTGGTTGCATGGCGCCATGCATAGGCGGTATCGGTGGTGCTTCCATTTTTACCTACACGAAACCGACCTCAATTAGTAGAAATAGATGGGGAGAGCTCTCACCTCAACACAGACCACACAAGAGCTCTCTCCCTCCACACTTGTATCTTTTACTTTTTGGTTAGTATTAGGAGCTTGGCAAGATGTAATAAAAGATCAAGATCAACTATGGAGGTACTTGGTATGATCAATTTATTGTTCTTCATATCATGTTCTTCATCTTGTTCTTATTATCAATATATTGCTATGCTTATATGAACTAGGGTATAGTTCCTATGATATGATCTTAGCATATGAACTAGTATATAGTTTTCCTGTTATGATCTTGTCATATAGAACTTTATGCTTAATGTATTATACATACATGTTTAGACCAAATCCAATTTGAGATGTAGAGTTCTACTTTAAGTTGGTCTTGGTCGTTCTTTGGGTTAATGGGATCGTCGTTTTCTCGTGGCGGATGCTCTAGTAGAACGACCGAGGGGACGGGTAAGCGTTGTTACACGCTAGAGTAGTAGTCAATAGCTTAGGGGCGCCTTCATTTGCCCCGGCCACGTCACGGTTGAGGTGGTAGGTGTTGACATTTTTAACGCACACGGATAAATCCATAAGCGCACGGAATTGTCATTGTAGCTTTCACCGGAAGTATTGAGGTATCGTATTTTCCACGAGGGGCGGTTTGCGCTCTAATCTTTGAGCAGGGCTACCCTAGGATAACTATGGATAGTGAGGTATCTTTATGGGCTTAGGTTTTCAGGCGAGGGGATTTATAGGGCTTGTTATCTACTTGCCGGGCACCGGCCCACGCCTATCGGCGATGTCCGGCAATTAGCTCTACGACACGGCCCGAGCGTGGGGGATTTCAAAGGGACGGACAAGGCTTGTCACGACCAAGCCGCCTACCCCTCAACCGTGGGATGCACCGCAAAAGGTAGGTGAGCGCTAGCCCAAACACCACGTTTGCACTACCATCCACAACTCTTGGGTCGATCAAGGTTCCCAGGTCAAAGAGTTCCTTCTCCAAGAGTTACGACCGAAGGATACGACTACCACCAATCCCGCAAGTCTAAGATAATATACTTGAAGAACAATAAGCCAAAAGATAATCACAAGCTTGCTCACCAAAGTGTAAGTAGCATGTAGAGGTACAAGCGAAGTGGGTACCGACAACTCCGGCACTCCGACTTCCTAGGAACGCGGCACACCGAGTGAACCGACAACTCGGGTAGAAGGAACCAAACTTCCTTCTAGCCTTTCCTCTCTCACTCTCCATTAGAACTAGAGGGGAAGAAGAACAAGAATGGAACTCTCTCCTCTCTATTACATTGTGGCTCCTCCTTGTGTTGTATGGAATTGGTGTGTGTTGAATGAGGGGGAGAGAGCCTCCTTTTATAGGTAGAGGAGAGGGGGCTCTTTAGAAAATAGCCATCCCTACATGGAAGGATCAAAACCGACCTTGGAACACCTTCCTAATCAGCGAAACCGACCATCCCACGTCGGTAGTGTCCGTTTTAGAAGGTAATGAACCGCCTCGCCAAACTGGGCCCGAACCGCCTCGGCGAGGGTGCGGGGCGCAGGTCTTGCGCGCACCCTGCCGGGCTCCGTTCGGGCTGGGTTTTGGCAGGCTGGCGTCTTTGGTCCTGAAAAGTTGTGTGGCGGTGTGTGCCCGGCCCAGTTCTGCGTGTTTGGTCCATTTCTCCCTTGGGCTTGATATTCTTCAGGAATGCGCTTTCCAGGGAGGCGCCTTTTGATTCATTTTCCACTTGTTTCTTATACAAATCTGCACAATAATAATTGGACACTACAAGTGGAAATATGTGAGTTATAAATGTATATGAGTATGATAAGGAATAGTTTCACCCCTTTATGGTAGGATGTTGACGTTACAAATGTGTCGCTAGTGACCGTCAACAAACTCCCCAAGCTTACCCTTTTGCGGCGTCCTCGAGCAAAAGAGATAAGTACTTGGTTGTTGATCGGGGAGTTGCTACTATGCTGATTACATTTCACAAGTGCGAGGGGGTTATAATAAGATTTTCTACTAGAGTTTGAATAAAATGGCACTTTTTTTTTTCCACCCTTTTTATTACCTTTCATCGTAGCGGGGCTTTCTAGCTTTTCTCAAAGCCTTGGGCGGTTGCGGATAGAACGGTTATAACAGAGGTGCTTATCATTCATCCTGTTGATCAACTTTTTATCCGGGATTTTATTTAGATAATATTTTTTTTTCTTTGAGAAAGCATGGGCTTTATTGCTATATAATAATATATATATATTTCTTGGAGAGGTGGGCTCTGCCTCGCCCTAGACTTTTGTCTTTTATTTCCTCTCTTTTTTTTTTTTTTTAGAGATGTGGGCTCTACTCGCCCTCGGACACTTGTCCATTTTTCATCTCTCTCTTTTTTTTTAGCATAGCCCGAGAACATTTCTCTTTTTTCGAAGTATAGATTCCCGGATGTCAAGTTTCTCTTTTGGACAAAGTCATAGCAAATCCATTTGTACCATATCATATTTGGCAACAACTTAGACCAGATAGAGCCTATGCAACCCACATGAATCGGGTTTTTCGGGATGAGTTTTTTAAACTTAGCCACTAAATCCAAACTTTAGAGAAATTCGAATTATAAACTAGGCACGAGGCAAAGCATAAGACAGAGCAACTATTCATCATTTCAACAAAGGGGTTTAACTAGACATTTCCATAGCTCATATATATAAGAATGAAATTTGTCTTTTTTAGTGTAACTCAACATTTCATAAGATAGAGAATATGATCAAAATGTGAGATACAAGTTACCTTTCTTGGAGTCCTCCCCAAGCTAGCCTTTTGCTTACCTTTTATGGTTACGCTTAGCTTGAGCATGCAACGATCCGAGTTGTGCACGGTGGCGTGGTTAGAGGCTCCCCAAGCTTGTCGTTTGATGTCATCAAAGTGACAGGACAAGATCTTGGGGTTGAAAGGTTTATCTCCTCTTTTCTTATTTCTCCTCATTCTTCTCTCCCCTTTCTTTTTATTATTATTAATGTGAGATGTGAGAGTGAGAGTTTTGCACAAACCACAGTTTGAAGAGGAAGGCGTTAATGGTGGTCGTTCGTTTCGTCCTTCTCCGTCGTGAATTGCTCGGTGTTCGTGCATTTGTGTTGGGGAGATCTCGGATGGGTTTGCTTGTATGCTTGACAGACCTCCCCACACTTATTCTTGTACCTGTTTTATTTTAAACAAAGAAAACAAAACAAAAACAACAACATGGCTCTATCGGCAAGAATACCGTGGAGCCCTTATTATGAGAAAACTTTATTTTATATATATTTTTTTTTTATTTTTTATTTTTTTTTATTATTTTTTTTTATTCACCTCAACATCACTCAAGCAAGGCTAACATAAAGAAGCATTGAAAAACATAGCCTTGATTATCTCCAACATAATATACTCCCATGTCAACAAAGCTTCGAGTTCATTAATCAAGATCCAACACCATGTCGAATTTTGATTAAAGGAGATCTTTTAACCTAAGCACCATGCTCATTTTAAAAGATCTATGGATGCATTACGCGTGTAAATGTACCCAAACACAAAGCATAAGTCATAACAAAGGAAGCATGGAATTGTTTGTTCAGAACTTATGGAGACAAAAATGAGTAAGAGTGTTTGGTGAACTTTTATTTCCCTTGCATACCTGGATATACTTACCGACAGCATCTACGGATGAAGCATCGAAGTTGTTGCTGCGGTTTGCGTGATGGCCCTGCCCAGGTGCACCTCAAGGCTAGGCCACACACACACATGTGCATGGGCCATGGGTCTTGATGGTAGCGACAAAGGATGAGAGACAAACCCTTCTTGCTTGTTGAAGCAATAATGGGTGGAGTCAGGTAGCACTTTGGTATGTATCTTGACCATGCGGGGCCAACTGCTCCTCTCTCTTATTATTATACATTTTTATATATATATATATATATTTTTTTCTTTTCAACAACATATATATATATATATATATATATTTTTACCTATCTCTTCTCTCTTCTTTTTTTTTTTTTTTTTTTTCATATTTTCTTTTTCTCTCTTTTTTTATCTCTTCTTTCTTTTTTTTTTTTTTTTAGCAAAGCAGGGCTGACATCATCTTTTATTCACCCATTTTTTTTTTTTTCTGTATGATCCCTTAGTGGATGGAACTTGGGATCGTCACCATCTTCCCCCACACTTAGACTTTTTGTGAGAAAGTCAAGTGTGTGCAAGTCCGAGTCTCCTCTTGAGCATCTTCCATCATCCATGGCCATCATAATAATTTTTTTTTTTTTTTTTTTTTTTTTTTTGTGATGTAGCCCTCATGTTCTCGAGCGTCGCATGCCTCTTTGTTCTTCTCAATCGATCTCCACCTGAAATGGTTAGCGACAAGAATACCGAAGGTGCATACTAACTTGATAGCATGTTCTTGCTTTTATTAATAAGAAGAGAGAAAGACTTTTTGCGCTTCTCTTTTTTTTTTTATGATAGTCCAGGGTATCTCCTGGCAGTGCTTTCTTTATGGTCGTAAGCTTGACCGTGGGAAAACATCCTGCAACTAATGGTGGTGAAGTTCCCAGTTTCACCACTAAGAATTTAGCATTACGCTCAAGCTGCAAGGTTAGCGTCATCATGCTACTACGAGACTTGCAACCCTTCTCTTAAAAGGTTGTGCAAAGAGAACCAAGAGATGGTTGTGATCTTCGTCGAAGCATTCGGCTAGAAGCAAGACGAACTCAAAGAAGACCCAAAGGTGAGCATGTAGGAAGTCTCAATTGACAACTTGTTATGCTCAAGAACAAATTTCGCTTGGTCTCAAGAGTTGTCGCTTCGTGCATGTCCATGGCACATGAGGTTCTATCCTCAAAAGATGTGTCGTGAAGGGCGAACATTGAATCTTGACCATTGTCAAGAACTACATTTTGCTGGCCGGAGGGACATGACTTGTGTTTGTGTGAGGGCGACGGGTAATTCGTTTTCACTAAGATGCGGGAAGCAACTTGGGTGAAGCGAATAGAGTTATGAACTTCGCCTTCTCAAATGGGTTTTGGTTGGAAAGATGCTTCGCTTTTAGGATGTCTAGGTGTGAGAGGCTTAAAAACATTCTTTCCCAACTTCTCATCATGGCTCCCCTTTATAGGTCTTTCGTGAAAAAGCTCTTTTTTTTTAGAGGGTAGCCTATGAGAAGATTGAAATCAAGGATGTGATAGATATGAAAATCTAAGCGCACCTCAGTTTACGAGGTTCCATCAGAATCCTTGAATTCAATTGCGAACCTAAAGGGCGAAGCATTCCTTCCTTCGGTGTTAGTGGTTGGGAGAGGGCTCTCAACGGTCGGTTCCAATGGCGATGCATGGGAATGGCTCGACCGATGAGGGCTCCTCAAAGCTTGACATGCCCTTAATGTGGAAGGGGAATAGGTTCTACAACGGGAGAAGCAAGCTTCTCTAGGATGTGTTCAAGGGTTCTCCTATGTTCCGTTGTAGGTTTACGAGCAAACGACCCTCCAACGGTCACGTCAAGGCATAGGGCAGCATCTATGTCAATACCCGAACAAAAGATATGCAAAAGCACACTATCGGGTAATGACAAGTCTAGGCCAACATGTATAAACATTATAAATCTGGCCTAGGCTGCACCTATGGACTCCTTCTCATCCTACTTGAGATCGAGGATTGTCCTTGGTAGGCATTGATGGGGAAGAATGCTAGACGAAAATTGTCTTTGAGTTCTTCTCAGTCCCCATTCAAATTTCCTACGACAATAGTGTACTATTGTTTTGCTTTCCCTATGAGGGAGAGCAGAAACAAATTCCACATGTGAATTTCTTGGATCATGCTAGGAATGCTGAGGCATGATCATAATTCCTCGAAATCTCGTAGGTGGCAACATAGATTTTTAAAATGGTCACCAGAGATGGAGTACCCGAACCAAAAGTTTTTTTTTTTTTTTTTTTTTTAACTAGGGTGAGTTCATAGCCGGATAAAAATTTTGGTTTAAAAAAAGAAAAGAAAGATTGTGGCTCTTGTGAACTCCCCCATTGAAGCAGAAGATTTTCGAAATGGAGTAGGCTTCAATTTGAAAAAGAAAAATAAATAACTATTTTTAATTTTTTTTTTTGGATACAACACACGGGTGCTCTAGGCTCGAGAGAATTACGACTACCGTTCCCGCAACGGCGCCGTAAAGCTTGTTGACATTTTTAACGCCTGAGATAAATCCCAAAGCGCCGCGGAATTGTCATTGTAGCTTTCACCCGGAAGTATTGGGGTATCGTATTTTTCCACGAGGGAGCGGTTTGCGCTCTAATCTTTGAGCAGGGGCTACCCTAGGATAACTATGGATAGTGAGGTATCTTTATGGGCTTAGGTTTTTGGCGCGGGGATTTATAGGGCTTGTTATCTACTTGCCGGGGCACGGCCCACGCCTATCCGAGGCGGTGTCAGGCAATTAGCTCTACGACACGGCCCGAGCGTGGGGGATTTCAAAGGACGGACAAGGCTTGTCACGACCAAGCCGCCTACCCCTCAACCGTGGGATGCACCGCCAAAAGGTAGGTGAACGCTAGCCCAAACACCACGTTTGCACTACCATCCACAACTCTTGGGTCGATCAAGGTTCCCCGGTCAAAGAGTTCCTTCTCCAAGAGTTACGACCCGAAGGTACGACTACCAATCCCGCAAGTCTAAGATAATATACTTGAAGAACAATAAGCCAAAAGATAATCACAAGCTTGCTCACCAAAGTGTAAGTAGCATGTAGAGGTACAAGCGAAGTGGGTACCGACAACTCCGGCACTCCGACTTCCTAGGAACCGCGGCACACCAGGGGCGAACCGACAACTCCAGGTAGAAGGAACCAAACTTCCTTCTAGCCTTTCCTCTCTCACTCTCCATTAGAACTAGAGGGGGAAGAAGAACAAGAATGGAACTCTCTCCTCTCTATTACATTGTGGCTCCTCCTTGTGTTGTATGGAATTGGTGTGTGTTGAATGAGGGGGAGAGAGCCTCCTTTTATAGGTGAGGAGAAGGGGGCTCTTTAGAAAATAGCCATCCCTACATGGAAGGATCAAAACCGACCTTGGAACACCTTCCTAATCAGCGAAACCGACCATCCCACGTCGGTAGTGTCCGTTTTGGAAGGTAATGAACCGCCTCGCCAAACCTGGGCCCGAACCGCCTCAGCAGGGGTGCGGGCGCACCAGGTGGTGCGCGCGCACCCTGCCGGGCTCCGTTCGGGCTGGGTTTTGGCAGGCTGGCGTCTTTGGTCCTGAAAAGTTTTTGTGGCGGTGTGTGCCGGCCCGGATTCGCGTGTTTGGTCCATTTCTCCCTTGGGCTTGATATTCTTCAGAATGCGCTTTCGGGGAGGCGCCTTTTGATTCATTTTCCACTTGTTTCTTATACAAATCTGCACAATAATAATTGGACACTACAAGTGGAAATATGTGAGTTATAAATGTATATGAGTATGATAAGGAATAGTTTCACCCCCTTTATGGTAGGATGTTGACGTTACAAATGTGTCGCTAGTGACCGTCAACAGTAGGCAGCAGGTGGTGACAGCCCTGTCCGCCCTTAGTAATCCCCAACGTCCGTGGTCGGTGTAGAGCCGTAGCCGGGAGGTACCTAGCGAACTGGTATAAGCCGGTGCCCTAAGTAAGTCAACAAAGTGACCATGGCTATCTTAACTTAGAATCTCTAATGGTACAAGCATGTAGTATACCGCTCTCTAACATAGCTATTTAGGATATACCTTGCTCCAGTTTTGGGTCTTCTTTATCCTTGAGATTGCTTTCGAATGTGTGTGTCAAGTTATCCTACTTATTCTGTTCTATCCCAGTTATGAACTTTGGTCTATTACATAGTCATGTTATTGTGTCCATGTTCATATTAGAGACTTCTACACCATGCCTTCCCTGTGGAAATACGATACCCTGAATACTTCTGGGTGAAAGCTACAATGGCATTTCCGTACGCTTGCGGAACTCTTTTTCATTTGCGTTAAGAAAGCCAACAAGGCGGCCAGCAAGCCGTCCACGGTCGACTCAAGTCCCGCGGGCGGCAGGCCCACACGTATGTGGCCAGCCGCGGGAAACAGGAAGCGGTGAACTGGTGGTAGCGGAGGTTGAACCTCCGCAACACATTTAGCACGAAGTCGCTCACCGGGAAGCGAAGCCCCGCATGAAAGAACTCCTCGAAGACCACCACCTCGTTGAGCTAAGGCAGCGGGATCCTCTCGCCCTCGAAGGGCGAACGAGCTTCTTTGAGAACCACTTGTTCTCTCAAGCGAACTTCTTGTTGACATTTTTTAACGTATGCAGAAGAATCCGCAAACGTACGGAATTGTCGTTATAGCATTTCACTCGGAAGTATTCAGGGTATCGTATTTCCACGAGGAATGGTTGTGTGATTACTCTCTAAGCAGAGTCACCTTAGGATAACTATGGGTGGTGAGGTTTCTTTATGGGCTCAAACTCTCTAGCGGGGATCACTTGGGGCTGTTATGTCCTTACGCGGGCGCCCAGGCACTTGCCCAAAGCGGGATGGAGGCGGCAATTGCCCGCGCCACACCCGAACGTAGAGGGATTACATGGGATGGACAAGGCCATCACGACCCGGCCGCCTAACCCCTCAACCATTGGATGCGCCACAAAAGATAGATAATCCCTAGCCTAGACCACGTCTACACTAGTGATTATTACTCCAGCGTGTATACACGGCTTACCCGTCCCCGGGGTCCTTCTACTAGAGCAATGCCCCGAAGGAACAACTATTAATCTTGTAAGTCTATAACAGCTAGATAATATGCTTAAGAGTAATAAGCCGACAGAGGGACACAACCATTCTTACCCAAAATGATTAGAAGGTTGTAGAGGTACAAGCGTGGCGGGTGCCGACAAGTCCGGCACTCCGGCCACCCGAGATCCGCAATGCACCGGGGGTACACCAGGACTCCATGGAGAAGAGGCCAAGCCCTCTTCTAGCCTTCCCTCTCTCACTCTCCCTTAGAACTAAGAAGGAGGAAGAAGAAGAATAAGAGTGGAGTGGGAGCTTCTTCCTCTCTTCTACATTGTGGCTCTTCCTTGTGTTGTGTGGAATTGGTGTTATGAATGGAGGAGGAGAGCCATCTATTTATAGGAGGGGAGAGTGGCATATTTGTGTGGAATTGGTGTTTCCTCTCTTCTACATTGTGGCTCGCTATATCTTTTTATTCTTTGAGTGACTATCAATCAGAGTTTTTGAAATATTTTGAAAATGAAAATAGTTCCTTGAATGATCACTTTCGATTGCTCAATGTATGTAAGTGGTTGATCCTCACCAAAGGCTTAATTTTGCCTTTTGTTTTTGCCTACCAACTAATAAAGCTTTTTGTGGAGTTCTGGATAGGTAAAAGAGTGGCATACTTGTATCATGTCATGTTGCCATTGTCAAAGACCAAACCACGAGGAGAGAAGTCATATGCTTTGATCAAGAAGTGCAAAGTGTGTGGGATATATTTTTGTATTTTGGTAGACTCAAGTGTCATGACTCTCTCTTGTTTTCGAATGGAGGTATGGGCAACCTTTTTTTTATTGTTTATTTTATTATTTTTTGGACGAGTACTGACTTCCTCATCTTTGTTGGGACATTTGTCCATATTTCTTTCTTTTTTTGCATAGCCCATATTTCTCCATTTCTTAACAAGAATTTTTACAAGAGAGCATGATAAAAATGAATGGAGTATATTTTTAGTGGATGGAAAGGTCCATGTTGTGTTCGATTCTCAGTGTGAGAGTCGGCGATTATTTCTGGGTGTACGTGTTTTTTGAACATGGGCATATGAAAAGAATCTCAACATAGGTTACAACATTTTGACAAAGGCTCACCATGAAAAACAAGTATCATATGACTAAGGTTTTCAAGAATGATCATATCATCTTGTCATATGGCTTTTGTAGGATTGTGCTTTATCATTGAGGAACTTTTGAATTTTGATTTCCTTGAAAAGAAATCTCGGATATCAAGTCATTCTTAGAATAATGTCATAGCAAGCCTATTTCACCATATCATAACCAAAGAACTACTTAGACAGGATATTGCTTGTGTAACCCACATGAATCAGGTTTTTCAAGGTGAATTTTAACTTAGCCACTAAACTCAAACTTTAGAGGAATTTAAGTTATAAACTAGGCACATGGGTAAAACATAAGACAAAGCAATTATTCATCATTTCAATAAGGAATTAAACTAAACATTTCCATAGCTCATATGTATAGGCATGAAAAGCATTTATTGAGCTACTTATTCTATTTTTTGGATTTTTTTAGAAGTGACATTATTTTTGAAATTTTTCTTGTTTAATTTTATTTGGAAAGTATTTTTCTTATTTTTCATAAAAGGATTTATTTTATTTATAAAAATTATTTTGATTTTCAAAAATACATATATATATTTTTTGTTAATACATATTTTATTGTATTATTTTGATAATAAAATATTTATATATATATATATATATATATATATATATATATATATATATATAGATGCAACGATGTTGAATTTTAAATATGCTTAACAAAATAAATATTCTTTGAAAATAAATATGTAATGCAATGATACACACTGGGGGTCCTCCCCAAGCTATCTGGAGGCCCGTGGGTATTTTATTTGTTTTTACCTTTTTTTCTGGGGTAGATACCGTTACCTTTGGCGAAGGGCCCACATTTTTTAGTCCATGGAGCGGACTTTCTCCCGATTCTTTGCTTGATGGTGCATCGATCCTAGAGACACGGATGATTGCACTGTTTGAGGATCCATACCTTTTGAGGAGGTGCATGTTTTGATTTGGTATTTTGTTTTGGCTCCTCCTTTTCTTTTGGCATGGGTCTCTCTTTTGGGGCTTTCTCTTTCTTTTGCCCTTCTTCTTCTCTTTTTTAGGAGCTGTCTTTTTCTTTTGTTCCCACTTTTACCTGTGTTGACCAGCTTGGGAGTGTTGTCGGCTTTTGGGGTTGTATTTCTATTTCTTTGATTCCTTGCTCCCTGTACTTTATCGGTATCATTTTACACTCTTCTGAGATCCGGGGCCTGAATTCAAATTTTTTCTTCATTACCATTGATATTGAAGCGGATTTCTTACCCCAACATCAACTGGCCCTGGCCGTGCTTTCGAGAACGGTTGTCCAAGGATGAGTGGTGTATCTTTGGTTACTTCCATGTCCAACACCACAAAGTCAACTGGGACAAAATATCCCTGGATATTTACTGGTATGTCTTCTGCAATTCCTGTCGGATACCTTATGGATGAGTCTGCCAGCTGGAGCATCATGGTAGTCAACTCTAGATGTGTATGTTTTAGTTTGTTGAAGACTGTCTTGGGCATGACACTCACACTGGCACCCAAGTCACATAGGGCATGGTTGAATATCCGTGTCCCGATTGAGCGGGGAGATTGTAGGACATCCGGGATCCTTTTTTCTTTTCAAAAAGGCGATTCAAAATAGCGGCCACCGCATTCTTACGTTAACTTCAGAACTTTAGTTGTTGGGAGCGGTTATTCTGAATGATATCCTTGATATACTTGGCATATGACGGAACATGGAGCACGTCCAGGAGTGGTACACTTACGTGTACCTTTTGGATCATCTCCATGAACCGAGTGAATTGTTCATCCAACGCCGCTTTCTTGTTCTTGTGGTAAATGGTAGGTATGTTGTATCTATGTATTCCAACGGTACCACTTCTACTTCTTATTCCTCCGTTTCTTGCGGCATTACCTCTTCAAGGTTGTCTTTCTATTTGCTTCCTTGCCACATGGTTGGGATTTGGCGGCTCACGAAAGTGGACTGCCTCCTCTTGTGGTCACCGCATTAATCTTTTCATGAGAAACTTTAGGTTGCCCTGAAGCTTCTTCTCCAACCATGGTGGGGAAACGAGCAGCTAGTTGGGATATTTGAGCTTCAATCATTTTATTGAAATTTTGTTGATCTTTCATGGTAGTGGTCAATCCATCCAACCTGGCTCTTGACCCCTTCTAAGATTTTGTCATTTTGACTCACCTTTTTGGCAAGGTTTTCGTTAATATTGGCTTGGCCTAATACGAGTCCTTAAATGAAGGCTGGTTCGAGCTATAGTGGGGTTATAGCCCGAGTTACCTTTGAATGGTGGTCGGACTGATTATTCTACCAGCCATTTTTCCCTTGTTGATGTTGGCGGTACCCTTTGTTGTTGATGAACACTACGTCTACACGGGTCTCAGGGAAATTATCCCCGAGTGGCCAACTTCACCCACGGGTCTCACCGTCATGTGTGAGTCGTGGCATAGGCCGGGCACTTCATGGCTTCGATTGTCGTTTGTGCGCTCTTCCGGTCCTTTCAGCCAGGAGATCCATTTTTGCGGCAAGCATATCCGCCTCCTTCTCGGTATGCATGCCTTTTTTTTGTTTAATTTTGGGGTTACGTCCTCCCCCGGCTCTAGTTTTGCCACCATCTTGTCAATCGGGGTTGTTGCCCGTCGATGGTGAGGATAGAATGCGCCACCCCGGCGGCATCTAGGTGCCCCCTTTGAGATGGTCGTGAGGCCATTATAAAAGTTCTAGAGCACCAGCCTATTTTCCATCCCATGGTGCGGGCATGCTTGAATTTATTCCTGCATCCTTTCCCACTCCTTCGGAATGGGTTCCATTGAACTCTGTTGGAAATTGGCGATCCTTCCCGTAGGGCATTGGTTTTGCCTATGGGGAAGAACTTAACCAGGAACGCCATGGAACACTTGATCCACATATTGGTGACTTCCTTGTCCTTGTAGAACCATTGTTTCGCCTTCCCCACAAGGGAGAAAGGAAACAGACGGAGCTTGATAACGTCGGGTTCGGCGTCCTCGATGATAATAGTTTCGCACAGCTCAAGGAAGTGTTGGAGATGTGCGTTTACATCCTCGCTAGGCAGTCCGTAGAAGGGACAGGCCAGCACCATGGTGATTAGCCCAAAGGCGCAACTTCGAAGTTCTTATGCGCCACATTGACGACAGTCCGGTGGGCACGTTGGCGGCAGCGAGAACAGAGAGAAATCGCGAGCGACTTTTGAGCCATAGCTTGCGGTATGGTTGGTGCGGGAATGTCGATTTCAAATTATGCGGGTTCGGCCGAAGAAGAAGAGGTGCGAGACCTGTTCTTCCTTAGGAGTGCCTCGGGATCTTCAATGAAGTTTGTCACGGTTGGAAACCCGACATACACTATCCTGTTTTTCATCCACAGGAGAAAACATAAAAGATTAGCATGTATGAGTAAGTGGCTACCACGCATGCATATTTCATTATTCATAGCCAGCTAGTGATTTCTTAATACAATGCCCTCCCAAGAAGCGGCACCAGAAATTCTTGTTGGCATTTCTTAGCACAATCACTAGAAAACAAGGTTTAGAACCCAAGTCTAATGACGGCGCCTCGAAATGCACCATTGACATTCCCGAAAGTGGCACCACCATGTTGGTGATAGCACTAGGTCACCCAAGCGGTGATAGATCTTGCCATAGTTGATATTTCATCCTAAGCGCCGCGGATCTATCATTGTAGCATTTCACCCGAAGTATTGAGGGTATCATTATTTTATATTTTCCCAAAGGAGGGCATGTATGTGAGAGGCTAGCATGGTATCGAATATTGAATTATGAATACGCAATGTCCAACTTAATCATAATGGGGTAAGCAATACGGTTTAATGGATAGTGTGACACACACATAGGAATCCATCTCGATAAGGATAAATGAATAATCTAATGGAGTAGTTCTAATGTTTTAGTTATGGTCATACAAATGAATATAGTTATGATCATATGCAACAATGATATACAAATGGTTAGGTCTAGGATGATAGGGAGACCCCACCCGGGTAGTCCGGTACCCACCAAGGCATTTACGAACTCCTACACGGCTATGCGAACGTGGGGGAATACAAGGGACGGACTAGTTTGTCACGACCCGGCCCGCCTACCCCCTCGACCATGGCATGTTGTCATATTAGGAGGTACCTTAATATCCGGGCACCATGCCCACATAGAAGGCCACTACTCTTGTCCCCCGGGATCCCCACCCCTACGGATGGACGGACTAAGACAAGAGCAATCCCGAAGGAACAACGAACCATCATCCCACCTCTAATCCGTTAGTCATATGATGATCGATGAAGAACAAGTATGAATGTCAAGACTATGATATGTGGTAGTGGTGGAAGAGTGAGGTGTGTGCTTAAGTGTGGACTCCTTGTGGTGTGTGTTGAGGGAGGAGAGAGAGAGGTACTTATACATGGAGTAGAGGGGCCTAAGTGCTAAAAGTACATCAAACCGACCATACAACGGCGTCAGGTTCGTTGAACCGAGCCATGCACCCACACCGCCCTCCGGGGCATTGAATATACCTCCTCGCCAAAGCTGGGCTCGAACCGCCTTGGCGGGTGTGGCCACACCTGGTGGTGCGCGCGCACCTGCCTGGGCTTGGCTCGGCCCAGTTCTGACATGTTGGGTCCATTTCTCCCTTTGGCTTTATGTGTTCAGGAATGCGCTTTCTAGGGAGGCGCCTTTTGGTCAGATTTCCACCTGTATTTATATGTTTTCTATAGAATAACATTTGGAACACTACAAGTGGAAATATATTAGTAATAAAATATATATAGTATGAATGTTGGCGGTAAAAATATGTCGTTCATGATCGTCAACAATGTGTAAAGATACATACATAAATACTAAATGATGTATAATAAACAAAAGAACACCATGGAATCTACCTCAAATTTATGTCTATGAATAGATTATGAAATGATCTACACGTTTAGCATTGAAAGATTGGAAGGCGAAAGCACGCAAACCTTCACAATATGTAGATGAAGCTCACTGCCTTGAGCAAGAACTTCTTTTGTCCCTCATCGATGAACACACGCGAGCAGCCCCGAGTAATAATTGAGCTGTGTTGGCCGTTGGTTGGGAGGCAGTCGGGGATACATATAGGGCAAACTTAATTTCAATCCCGGTTGGTATTTATAACCGTACTAAATGATGGAGCACTAGTCCCGGGTTCATCCACAACCCGGGACAAACAATCCTAGTCCTGGTTTGAAACAACAACCGGGATTAAAATTATACTACTAAATCTGGTTCGAACCAGCCACCGAGACTAAAGGTACGCTTCACTATCCGTTAGGCAAGAGTGGAGCAAAGGGATTTTAGTCCCGGTTGGAGATATCAACCGAGACTATTCCTTCTTTAGTCCCAAGCCTAAAATGGCGGGACTAAAGCTCTTGGATAGAAAGTATGTTCTCTTATAGTGAGCGGCACCCGAGCCCAACGCAACATTGTCGGGGAGGAGGGCCTAGGGCTTTAGCAGGAGCGAGCATACGGTGCAGGATGCAAAGAGGATAGGGTTAGGAGAGTGGGCGTTTTTGACATCTTGACTAGCCAGACCCACATGTCAAGGGTACAAAACCGTCAAATTCCAACGGAAAGAAGATAGAATGGAGTGGAGGGCAAAACAAGGTTAGACTAGCTAGGGGCACCTGTGACCGCTCAATATTTTATGGCATGTATGGAATTACAAACGTATTCAATGGCATATACATTGAAAAAGGCTCGCTAATAAACTTCTCTGAAACATTCAGCATTCAGGTTCATGCTCCTTGTTCGATTATTTTTTGGTAAACTGTAATCATTCCGGTCAACAGGTACTCTGGTAATTTTCTAAAACGACACATATCCAAATTTAGCATCGATCTGTTACTCGATGTCAACACGCATCTACTTATAAGTGCTACTAGTAGGTTTTAGCCCTGCAAAAAGCATACAACATAAACCAGCGAAGGCTCCCGAAGGCTCCCTGAGATAAGGTTGCACCAACTTTCATGGCAATGCAAACGCAGACTGTATTATATAAAAGTACATCTCAAGACTCTATGTCCACATGTCAAAAATTTGTCTGATTAATGCTGAAATCATCTACTGATAGATGCATGCAGCGACCAGCAGTAAGCAGTACTCCAAAGACAGCCCAGAAACATGATGATCTCAAAACTTGGCGCCTATCTACCTGACCAAAACATAATACAACATTGTCTCATCGGGTGAGCAAGATGATAACACAAATGGAATGTGTATGCAAATAATTAGTGCAGATATATAAGCAGATTGTCCCCAGAATTCAATGCATACCGTTTTGATTTTTTAGACAGCTCAATCATCATCGCCTCCACAAAAGAATCTCTTAGCTTGCACAAACATTTCAGCTGTCCACTCATAACACTGATTTCTGCAATGTCGAACAGGTTCGGCAAACCGTTCTGGACCAATGTAGCGGACCACAAGCTGCAGGCAGCCGCCGATGATGTTAATCATACTAAGCACCTGATAAATCAAAGATTTGTCAAACTCATGAACAATTAAAAATGCTGTTACAAGTGGATTCATGCTAGCAAAAGACATATCAGAGCTCATCCAGCAAGGAACTGTATCTAATTAACAGAAGGTAATAAAGTGACTACCATAAATCTTCTCTCGACATGGCTGGACCAGAAGTCTTCATTGAACATGTGCCATAGTTCACATGAAGACACCCCAATGCTCAGTATGGTGGCAGAAACTTTAAGCCAGACGACTGGTTTTTCATCAGCCACAGAGTTGTCCTTTATCTGATAGGAAAAAGGAAGGTAAGTATTTGAGGTAGGATTTAAATGTGACCAAATTAGAACCACCAAAAGAGTTAGAATCAGTAGTAATGAACATAGGGCTTCAAGCTTTCAGCACATACACGATTCGTGATTTTGCTTTGGAAAAAAAAAAAAACTACATACCACACGAACAAAAGTAGGCCACAAAACTTGATACATCTCAGCTACAGCAGCGAGCACATATCAAAGTAAGCCCTCTTGTCATTCTCCTTCTCAATAGTGATATCCATTTCCATCCACATAAATGTCAGCAATATGACAACTGTAAATGAACCTAACACCATGTAGTACTGCAACAGAAGTATGTTGTGAGCATTTAAGTTAGAGAAAGCATTAATAAATTTACTGGAATTCGTGCATACCCAGTATTTTGCCCATTTTACGCCACCACTGAGGCTATGGAACATTGCAAACATACAAATGGACATGACATTCAAGGCTAGTCCAAATGAATGGAGTATGACAGATTTGAGGACTTCGTCTTTCCTCAGACAGAAGATGTGATACCAGAAGATGATAAGAGTTGTAAAGGTTTCAGCAACAAGGATCTGAGGGCCGAAACAATCAAAGAAGACTTTCCTCCAGTCCTTTGTGACCAAGTAACTCACACTGGAAGTAAAACAAAATAAATTAAGTATAAGAACTCGAACTGCGTTTAAGTTTTCAGGAGAAAAGTTGTTGCTTTGACAGTCATGCCTACATATCAGGTGACTAATTAACATGACCCTATACAGGTAGTAATGCCCTTGTTTATATGTTACCAAATATATGTGTACAAACTTAAACCATTCGCAATCACAACTTCAGATTTTCTTTTGTCCTCAACATATAGGTGATGTGCAGATATCTGCAAGATTAAATTGATGTAAAGTTCTACGATATAATGGTACATTAGTTACTCTTGAGGTGAATATTTGGATCAGTGGAAGAAATAATTTCCCTTTCAAGAACAGCTTAACAATGAATTCAGAATGGTGAATTACCAATGCAGCTATGTTTTGAGCATCAAATTGACAAACAATTGAACTTTCGGTACATATGGCAGGAACAAAACAAGAACAGGTGGTCATTTAGAAAAATATCCTAGCAATTTTGTATGCATCTATATATCAGGTACAGATTCACATGTTGTAGCAAAATGCACTGGCATAGACTACACAGTTACATTTTATTCTGCAGAAAAGTTGTTACTTTGCAAGTCATGCATGGTAACTAATTAACATGATCCCATATAGAAATTGTTTATGCATTACTAAATATATAATCATTATCAGTGACAACTTGTGATTTTCTTTCGTTCTCGACATATTGGTGAGGTGCATATACCAACGAGTTTCAATTGATCGAGGTAAAGTTGTTCCCTGCTGTGATGGTATACTAGATACTCTTGAGTGAATATTTAGATCAGTTTTGTTTCAGTAGACCCTCCACATGTCAGTGAAACAAATACTTTCCCATTCATGAACAGGACACAATGAATTGACATGGTGAATTATCAATGCAGGTGTTTTTGAGCATCAAATTGACAAAGAATTGAACATTCAGTGCATATGGCAGGAGCAAAACAAGACAGGTAGTCATGATGGAAAAGATCCTACATATCTGCATATAGGTTTAGGTGCATCAATCATATACAGATTCACATGTAGCAGCAAAATGCACCGGCACAACTCCATAATTACTACATTGTTTTCCTTGATAAAAGTTATTACTTTGCAAGCATGCATGAATACATACCAGGTAACTAATTAACTTGACCCTATGTAGCCCTTGTTTATGCAGTACCAAACATTTGCGTAATCATTCTCACTCACAATAGGTGACTTTCATGTAAGGTTCTACACTGTGGCTTGAAGAGCACGGACACGATGAATAGACAATGGACAAATATACCTTTGCAGCTATTTTTTGGGGCTTGGAATTTACAAAAGGATGGAACTTTATTAAGTGCATATGGCAGGAGCAAAACAAAACAGCAGGTCATGAATTGACAACGGTGAAATATCAACGCAGCCATATATCTCTTGAGCATCC
The DNA here is from genome assembly GCA_015847255.1 of Hyparrhenia diplandra. NCBI lineage: Eukaryota > Viridiplantae > Streptophyta > Magnoliopsida > Poales > Poaceae > Hyparrhenia > Hyparrhenia diplandra. The sequence continues at coordinate 334,115 of JADLZK010003742.1, forward strand.
AAGTGACAGAAAGAATTGAACTATATGAAACCGACAAAACAAGGATAGGTGGCCGTCTATCAGGCACAGATGGATTCACAAGTAGTACGCCACAACCAAACCACCGCATCACACACGAACATCATTCTCTGCAGTACTTGTTTCTTTTCTCAGAGGTGCAAGGAAGTACTTACGCCGGGAAGAGATGGTAAAGCACACCAAACCAAGGCACCAGGAAGCTCAAGTTCCGGTGGAGACCTCTGCAGGAACGGAGCAAACGCCCGGCGACGTCACGGCTGCGGCGGCCATTTCTTTGGCTGGGAAGGTAGGTACGTGTGGCACTTGGCAGGAACAGGACGTAGGAAGGTGGGGATCGAAGAGATTGCTGTTGGGTTGGGCGACAAGGGGCGAGAAAGGGGAGGATGTGACCGGTGGTAGACTATCCGAGTATCAGAGAGTCTAGCAAGCGTACAGGGTCAGGAGGAGGGAGAGGTGCGGCGGACGGAGGTGGGCAGTGGCGGCGGCTTGGCGGCGCTGATTGTGGTGCCATTGGAGAGGGGGAGGGAGGAGGCGGAGAGAAGGGTAGGGTTTGGGCGTGGGATGGGATGGGGAGAGAAAAAGCTAGCGAGGGAGCTTGGACTTGTCTTGACCGAGCAGGTGAAGTGCAAAGCCACTCGCCTGCAGCACTGCAGGAATCCCAAACTCATATACGGCCGGTCAGGCTTGCTTCTGCCCTCTGGATAACTCACGGGATTCTTTCAAATTCAAAAACACTATATGGTTTCATTTGATATATTTGTTTTACAACTACAAAGATCACATCTACGTACTCTTACTTAAGATGTTGCACCATTTAGTGTACTTTGATGCTATCTTTTTCTTCTTCTAAGCTCGTTAATTAGCTGGCGCCGCTCTCGTGCACACTACTCCTTTGCCCCTTGCCCCCCCACCGCTACCTCGCTGAGCCGTAGCCCCTCAATGTGTCGTGCCTGATCGATCTAGTGGTCGAGCTAGCCGCCGCAACCCAGTCGTCATGGCCTGACCGCATGGCCCCGCCAAGTAGGCTCCTAGGTGTGGTATTGGTGACCTGCATAGCGGTGTTGGAGGAGGGATGTGGACCGGTGAGGCCAGCGACATAGGGGAGGAGCTGGTGCACATCGGTTGCTAGGGTTGGACAGTGGTGGGGCTGTTTCGGATGCGGTGGTCGATGCAGAGGAGCTCAATGGCGTCAGGGCGAGAGCGAGCGGAGGGGCCCGGCAACTCTAGGGATCGACAACACGACCCCTAGACTCAACGCAGCGGTGGGGCTAGATGCAGCAGGAGTGGCCGGGGACCATGCATGCGAAGAACCTCAGCGAAGAGAATAAATACGGAGAAGGACCTGGTAAGTGGGTCCCACATGCCGGGTTATCTTCAATGCACATTCCCATCAGCCACTCTGGGGCGCCACCTCTACCGGCGCTAAAAGCGCTCGGTAAAAAACTTAATAGCGCTCTGTAGAGGCTCTACCGAGGGCTGCGCTCGGTAGCAGCCCCTTGGTGAAACATCGCATGGGAACGAGCTTCTACCGGCGCTATTAGCGGGCGCTCGGTACGGCGGCCACCGAACCGACTCCCCACTCGCTAAACCTAGCCGGCGTCGACGACATTTGCCACCGTCGATGTCAACTTCAGCGAAAACCCCCTCTCTCCCCAAAGGAGTGTAGTTCACCGAGGGCCACCCCACGAACACACTCGATGAAGTTTTTTAAAAAAAAAAACTTTAAAACATTTTCTACCGAGCGCCTTGTCAGTGGGGCGCTCGGTAGATTTTGATTTTAAAAAACAGGGAAACCATCTCTACCGGGGGGCCACGTTACCGAGGGCTGGCCTCTCGGTAGAGTGATCTCTACCGAGAGCTTTCTCCGAGAGCTGCTGCTCTCGGTAGAGGTAGACTCTACCGCGCTTCCTGTAGGGCGCTCGGTACAAAAGTCCGGCGCTCGGTGGAGGCCGTTTGTGCGGTAGTGAGCGTACAGGGAGGGTAGATGTATATTTGGACCAGACGGGACACACCAAGTTTAGGGGGGTAGTATATCGAAAAGAAGTCTAAGGCCCATTGTTATCGTGTAAATTCCATGAGCAAAAAGTGTTGCAAACACACATCACCAACTCTGGTATATATCCTTAAGCAGTACTTGTGTTCAAGTGTCGTATATACCTCAATTGTTATGGTGCGTCAACATTATAAGTGTCAACTAGGGGTGGCGATCAAGCAAACTCTAGTTAATTACAACAGAATCAGCATTATATTGACACACTGGTTTCGAAACACGTGGTCGTATTTCTTTCTAAAATGACGGACCAAGAAGAAAAGTATGTGCTGCGTGCCTGTGTGTACAGTGAGAGAGAGAGCGCTTGCGCGACTCTATCCCACGGTTATGATCCAGCTCGGTACGGTAAGGTCCACCCCACATCACCATGGCAGCACGCACCGGCACAGACTTTGTTGATGCGATGCAACTTACACGCTGTGCAACACGGCGCTAGCTCCTCGCCGTTCTGCTCGAGTTGGACACGTCCCGTCCCAGCAATTCCATACCCGTGAATACGTACGTTGACTGTTAGCTCCTCGATCATGTAGCCAGCTATGGTGAGGCCAGCACGGAAGCCGGCCCTTTTCAGAGCCGAGCCCATGCCCTGATCCATGCCTGATGCTCACCTTTGGCTTTGGACAGTAGGAGTAGACCACCAAGAACCGGAAAGGGACACTGGCGAGCTGAAGCCTGCGGCTAGCTGGCATGCCGGTAGACTTCGATTCGTTGGAGTAGAACCAAGAACCGAGGCAGGCATTGGCGCATAGCATAATCCAAAGTCCCAACTCCAAAGTCCAGAAAGGGTGCTTGGTCCATGCCAAAAATGAATACTGCCTGCCTGTGTTGGAACCAAGCACGAGTGCATGCATGTGAATTGCAACGGTCAACTGAATTCAAGAGTCCCAGTAACACCTTCGCGCTTTTTACGCACAATAATCGACCACCTTCTTCTTTTTTGATAAATGTTCCTTTGCTTTTTCATTTGGATGTTAATATCCTGTAAAATTCAAGATGGCTTTGCATGGCGTAAACGATTTCAACAGTCATAGTTTCAAAGTTTTAATTGTTGAAATCATTTTGCAAGGGGCAATATATGTTCTCTGGCTATGACAACACTTGAAGGGAAAAATGATGTGAAATCATTGCATTTTTTCTTAATTCCCGCAGCAACGCCGGGGTGAGGTTCCCTAGTAAATTCTAGATTTGACATGCATGCGTTATGTGGTGGATATGATAAGTCTTCTTTATTTTTGCAACATTGGAATTGATATATTTTGATTACCATGTTATTTTACATATAGATTTAATTCATCTCAATTTGCGTGGACATGATTTGGATTTGTGCCAACGTGAAGTGTACTTCATTTGCATGTGACGTGACATAATGTGCTCATTTTATGACTTGTTCAATGGTTTTATTGGTTGCCATGACTAGTTTCTCACTCAACTTTAGTCCGTTGAAAAGGAAGGGGCACCCACGGCTTTAGTCCCGTGATTTAAGGATTAATTTAAAAATCACAACATTCAAAAAATCAGGGGCCTAGATTTATTTGAAATATTACCTCTTAAGAAGTACAGGTGGTTGTACATAGCATTACCCATTTTAAATTCAAGAGATGCATGTGTGGACAACTTGAATACAAGACATGTTTCCCTCAATGGTTGCTCCTCGTCGTTGTAGCGACCTCGATTTTCCACGAAGGGAAAAATACCGCAGAATCGAATAATAATGTGATAGTCCCACAAGATCATTCCATCACATTATTATTTACGATTGATTTCACAGTCATACATCGTAAGATTTCAAGTTTACATAGTTTTACAACTCATGGGAGCTCACCTATTACAAGGTTAACCTAGCGGTAGTGTAACTCAGGATCTCACAATAGATGTGGCACGTCGGCGAGTGAAGGTTCCTCCTTCACGGGCTTCATCAGAGTTGACATAGAGATCAGCGGAAGAAGTCTTCATCTTCTGAACCAATCTTGAGCGTTGGGCGAGACCACCTAATATTTCTAATCTACTGCAATTCAGGTAATCTACACACCACCGGAGATGTGCAGGTCACGGTCAGCACCAATGAGCTTTAGTGGAAATAGAAAAGAAAGGCATCTGTCAATCCTAATAATTTGGTCGTGTTTGCATCCTTAATGCATGAGAATAGTAACAAGTAATAACACCTGCGATGTCGAGGTAGTAGTGGTACAAGTCTCTGTTAGTTGGTGTAGTTGATCGACGCGGGCCTCTACCTCCAAGGTCAGCTTCAATCCACGGTCCTATAGAGCTATCGCACGTCCATCCAATAACCCTTTAAACTACCAATTATCACAAAAGAGCCAAAAGAACAAAAGAACCAAATTCATTCATACATGGCTGTGAACCTATGGCTTGGCCCTAAGCTTTGGGTGGCGTCAAGTGGCCGGGTCTACCTTAGATGCCATGGTGAGACTAGGTTTGGTATGGTTTCATGGTTAATGGCTCCCTTAAGTTGCGCCGGGTTCCTAAGGCTATATTGGGTAAAGGCAAGGCTGTAAAGTAGAGGTCTATCTATGCCAAGGGTTGGAAATTAAGGTGGGCCCTAGCGTCGCCATACTTGGCTCATCTCAGCGATGTGGCATGACATTGTGCTTGGTTGAGGCCATGGGGTGCCCTTATGGTTAGCCAGGGCGTGCATGAAAGCATCCGGGCTAGTCGGAAATGTTTGCGGCCAGCTAAGGCTTGCCCTAGGCGGCCGGCCAAGCAGGCAATGGTGACTACAAAGGTGGTGGCTTTGGAGGTTTAGTTCTCATGCAGCGGCATGCTGAGGCACTGCAGACCCCTGTGTGTGCGTGCATCCGAGCAGTGGCCATGGCCACGAGTGTGACGACAACATCTTGGGTCACGGTGGTGCAGGGCTGGGTGATATAGCGTCCATGTGCAGGGTAAACTAGAGAGCATCGGTGTGGCCTTGGTGGAGCACGACGGCGCCGGCGTGGAGGGGCTGCTGAGACATAGCTCTGACGTAGGCACGAGGTTGTGGACACCAAATCGGCAGCATCGGTACAGGCCGGTCCATCTCTGTACTGTGTGTGTGTCGTGAGCGTGCAACGTTGGTGTGCTCGACGGGCCAGGGCCAGCGGCTGATCAACCTCGAGCGCTTGAGCGCTGGTGTGCGTGTAGATGCAGCAAGGCCTTGGCAGCGACGTGCTAGTGATCCGACATGCGTGCCAGTGTGGGCGGACAGGCAAGGGCAAGGCCCGGGGATGTCGAGTGACTACGTTCATAGTCGAGTGTGTGTGTGTCTCACGGTGTGGTCACGGCTGGGGCAGTGAGGCTAGTACTGCGTCAGTCCACAACAGCTGCTTTGGCACCGCGGCAGCCGTGACACTGCCCTCCAGCGGGTGCGACGCTGCACCGGTGCAGGCAGTGGGGATGCTGCCTAGCCGGCAGCAACACAGCCAAGGGTCCGGCAACCACCTACTGAAGCGTCTGTTGTGGCCTTCCTTGGCGCCCTGGTGGTCCCTATCAAGGAGCCCTGCTGTCCATGCCGGCCCGCCATCGCGCGCCGTGATATCGTCAGGGTCCTGCTCCATGCGTCGAAGCTCAAGACTCATGGCGAAGTCGGTCTCATCGCGATCCGCGCCCGGCGTCGAGCCCGCGGCGTGATGCTCAACAAGTGGGAGGGCAAGCGTGCGGGCCGATCCCGCGAACTTCGCCGGACCCGTCGGCGCCAAGTTCCACGACGCCGTCAATGAGGTGCCCTCTCCGCACCAGGACACCGTGCGGGAGCTGTTCCCTGATGAAGCCCGGCTCGTGGGTGGAGCGGCCGAGGGCATCTGAGCCTGCGCCAGAACAGTCGCACAATAGTTTCTCCCTTTAGTACAACTTCCCAGCACTGCCGTTGAAGCCGGCGATTCATGTTAGTGTGTTGCCACCACGTCTCACGATATCTCCCAATGAACTAGTGGTTGTATTGCAAAACTCTTCCCCCTTAATGCAGCACGTATAATATGCACGCTTTCGAAAAAGGCTAGTGCTGCCGTTCATGCAAGGCAGAGCATAGGTGGTGCGTTGGCAACGCAACCACTGCGGGTGCCCGACGGCGTGGCTGTGCCAAGGTGCTCAGTTATGTCAAAGTCAAAACATCCCATGCCAAAGTTGTTCCAGGCACGAGGACCATGGGGAACTTGGCGGTGAAATGCATGCCCGCTGCCCTTGCGGTCGTGACTTATCTCATAGTCTTGCATGTCCGCGCTTAAAAGTTTTAAATTTTTTTGAAACTTTACACACCAATAAGTACTAAACTAGATGTGCATTGTCCCAAAATTTGAGATTGAAACAACTTTTTGTAAAATTCATATAAAAAACAAATTTCACCCATCCTTTCATTTTTGTCCTCTAGTGGCTGAAATTTGTTTTTTCATATGATTTTTGCAAAAGTTGTTTGAATCTCAAAGGTTTCACATCTAGTTTAGTACTGACACAGTAAAGTTTCAAAAAATTTAAAAACTAAATGCGACATGTAAATTATTGAGATAAACTCGCAATCGCAAAGCACACGGAGTTTTCGCTCTGGCACCTGGCGAGCGCGTGTATATGCGTGCAGGACGTGCATGGTTGCGGCGGTGACCCTGCCTGCCGTGGCTCAACTGGTGACCGTGGCTCGACGGCGGCGACAGAGATTGATGTGGGTCGACGGGGGGACGACGTCAGGACAGCGACGAGACGCTGCAAGGCTGGTTGGACGTGGCCCTAGTGGCGACGCAGGAGACCTGTGGGCGTTGGCGACATCCAGCTCCCAAACAGTGGCGTGGCAGGGCTGCAGCTTCTCTGCGGTTGTCCGTGTAGACAGTGGCACAGAGGCCGGTTTCAGGCTGGTCGCGATGAAAGGGCAAATGGAGGAAGATTGGCATGGTGACTGGCAGCGGCTGCTGTCCTCCTGGCGAGCCGAGGATGCGGGGGTGGGCGACGTCGTGGCATGGACGGAGTGGAGGCTCCTGCTCGTGGCTCGTCGACGAGGATGGGAGCGCGTCGGGGCGATGCAGGCCTGGCGCGGCAGCCGCCGTTCCAGGTCGGCGTGGCCGCGGTGCCGAGGACGGGGCTGGAGGCTCAGTTGAGGACGAGGCGGCGAGGCACGACGGCGGCGTCGGCTCGACAGGGCACAGCTCGGCGGGGTGGCGACGCTGGCTCAAGGATGGTGCTGCGCGGCTCGGTGCAGCGGGGAAGGCGGCGAGGCAACTCGATGAAGAGAAAGGAGGAGGGCCGCAGGAGGGGCTCGACGAGGCGCTGCGACGTTGCCGGCTCGGAAGATGCAGCGTTGGCGGGCGACGTTGCGGCTGCGCGCTGGCATGGTGAGGCACGACGGCGAGGCGAGGGGCGAGCTCGCGGTGGCGTGGTCGAGGGCGGTGGGCTACTGCGGTCGGCGGCGCTCTCAGTGGCGAGCAGAGCAGAGGAGAGATGGCGGCGCGCATGGGGAAAAGCGAGGAGGGCCCCGGCGGCTGCAGGTTCTCTCCGGTGGCGCGAACGCCGAGAGGAGCGGGGCGCGGCGGCGGATGCGAGCGCAGGGCGTCGGGGCACGCGGCAGGGGAGCGCGCGGTCGCGCTTCGCGAGTGCGACTCGCTAGTCGCTCCTAGTGTTGGACGAACAGCACTGCTGGGCTTGCGAGTGGAGATGGGCTGGTTGGATACTGGTCGCAGTGGGTTTGGCCCATGGAAGAGAAGGACCCCAAGGTGTCACCGGCAGGGGAAGCCGATGTGAGGTGAGCCCAAAAAGTTCAGCTGCATACAACGTGTAGGTGCTGCACATCCATGCACAAGATGATTAGCAAAATGAATTAGGAAGAAGAGGGGCTCATTTGGCCAACGGAACTAGGGAGCACTCTATTTAGCTCTAGGAAACTGGGAAGAGAGAGAGGGGAGCGAGCGAGGCTACCTCAAGCACAAACAAGACAAGAACCAAATCGCTCGTGCAACTAAGATATACATGGTGCACAAATTATTGTAAACTTCTTTGAAGAAGATGAGCGACAAGTTAGTGTTTTAGGTTTTTAGAAAAATTAATGAATCATTTGATGGTTACATGTTGAATTTGAGTGCGGCTCGAATTCAACCCAGGTTTTAAATTTTACTCCAAGAACATTGTATTTGAAAACAACACCTACCATGTTGTCGACTTGGCCAGAGCCAACTTCATGGCAAGTGTTTCGTTGTAAAAAGTTCTAAAGCTTGAATTTTGAATTTGGGGCGGAAAGAGAAAACAATCGACTTAAGTTTGACCTAACATTTACATGCAACACACATTCAAGCAAAAAAAATTTAAAAAGTTGGGATTTTTTTTCTAGTTGCACAAAAATCCGAGATGTTACAGTCGTGCCCTTCTAGTATGGATGGATGCTGCCACCGGCCCATACAATGTCAGTTTTTCCTGGATGGATGCACTATATCGGTGTATCAGTGCACCCTGGTACTTGCACGGCAAGATGGTGGGCACCACATGGTCGACAGTCGGCCGACCTAACCTTCACCACATAAACCAAAGTGGAAGCGCGATCGAGCAAGACCTAGGGTTAGCGTGGGTGCAAGCATCGAGGACTCTACACTACTATTGAATTGATTTTGCAAGACACTTCAAAAAATTAACCGAGGTGGACTCTACACTACTATTGAATTGTTCATGTTCAGGGCTAAATTAGGTCTTTTTCCAGGAAAACTGAATGAGTTTTGTAGCTGTATATATTATTAGCTTTGAATATATACGGTTCAAATTAGATGATCGTTGCGCTTCATCGCTCTGGCAAGGCTGAGCGGCCAGGGGCACTCGCGGCGTTTGCTGGTCTCCCCATCCTGTAGTGGTGGGGCTACCCTTGGGTGGAACATGTGTATGTACAAATGTAGTAATAATGTAAGCATGAGCTATATACATGGGTATGTTTGACTTATTAGCCTTTGTTATGTAGAGCTTTCCGTATTATATACATGGTGATTTACAATTTAGTGAAACTTAACTGTTGAGAAAAATATCGTTGTTTTGGTTGTTTTTATGTACATCATTAAAATGAAGCCGTATGCGTTACACGAGCATTATACTAGTAGAAGGTAATAGGTGAAAAATATATGTTATTTAATTTCTTATTTTGCAAAGTAGGATAAACTAGGAAAGACTTAGATATAAAAAAAAAAATCTAGAATTGACATGCATGCGTTATGTGGTGGATATGATAAGTCTTTTTAATTTTGTAACTTTGGATTTGATATATTTTGATTAGCAGGTTATTTTACATATATAGATTTAATTCATCTCAATTCAGTGGACATGATTTCGATTTGTGCCAATGTGAAGTGTACTTCATTTGCATGTGACGTGACATAATGTGCTCATTTGCAGCTTGTTCAATGGTTTTTTTATACTAGTATCTGCCTGTGCATTGATACGGGATAGATAAATTTTATATAAAAATACATGGATCGCATGAAAAGATAACAATACTATAAAATTAAATGATGATATTAAAGTGACATTTAATGAATAAGTTTTTCGAAAAGTAACACAATCAATATCGCAGGCTCGTAAACTCTATAGTAGCATGCCCGTGCGTTGCTATGGGTGATCTAATTGTTTGTACTAACACGGATCGCACGATAAGATTACAGTATTGTGAAATTAAATACATATGTTAATGTGACATTCAATCCAAAAAGCAAAGTTCATGAAATTAACAAAGTCGGATCACCAACTTTAATATAGACCTTTCCGTATGTTGCAATGGGAACAAATAATGACCTAATAATTTGAGCATAAACATGTTGTATAGTTAAAAAAGAAAAACAATGTGAGCGTGATGTTCCAAAATGTCGACACATTACATAATCGAGTCTTACTGCCAACAACTGTCTTCCTTTCTTCCACATTGAGGCGATCTAACATGAGTGAGATGTGGCCAAAGTCTATGTCTATGCCCATGCGTTTGAACAGGGGCAATAATTATGTATATTGGGGCAATTTTTTCTAGATAATGTTGTAAAAAGAATCATTCAACCATGTAAAAATGCTTTTGCCACTACGAAACTATATTTTTGTCACTTTACATTGAGCACAAGGTTTGCAAGACAATGCTTGGTTTGTAAGTGTTATGATCCATGGAGAAGACTAAGCGTGATTTAGAATGGCCCCCTCATCATGCATCAGCCATCTATTCCTCCCCTGCATCAAATCTATAGGAATGAGAGAAATAGTTGGTAAAACCGAGGAAATGCAATAGAAAGCCTCTTCTTGAAAAAAAAAAAAGTATTAAATGTTTAACAATCATCAATCTAAATGATAAGTTATGATCATTTAAGGTTTTCAAAAAACCATTCGAACCTAACAGGATATGATGGTTGGAACATATGGACATGACAACATGTGTTTTCAAAACGGTAAGGCGTCTATCTAGTGGTGCAAATTGGTGACATTTAGGTGCACCTCCGAACCTCTTTAGTTCAAGTATTGTATTACTTCTCCAAAAAAATTAAAAGTAATACAAATATTTGAACTGGAGAGGCGGAGAGTGCACCTAAAGCAATTCCCTTTGCACCATGATGTCTACCCACAACGACACCTTGGTTGTTCAGCGTGAGTGGTCGCTTTTGTTTGGCCTGCATCTTTATTCATATTCCATAAATAATGATCAGTTACTCAAGACAGTATACAACTTTTAGGCCCAAACAGTTGCACCAATATAGTTTTTGACCGAAGTTGCACCAATATAGTGGATCTATCACTTTAATTAGAAAGCAATTAATCCACTGAATAAAACGGCATTTCAGAGCAAGCCGACATCTTAAATATTATATTGATGCATCAAAATCAGAACAATGAAATAGTGAAAATCTCAGAGTAATGGACTACATTACCCAGTGACCCTCTTGATGAACGATGGCTCCGTGCAAGGGCTTCCTTACCCAGGGACCTCTCCTTGATGAACCCGCCTATGGCGAGTGCCTCCACCTCAGCTATATGCTACCATGAACTGCAATTAGCTTCCCACTGAAGTACATTTCCTATCATATAACCATAGCATGGGGAACAACTCTCTTGCATGCCCACTTCCATTTTTGTAATATAAAAAAGGTTGCCCACCTCCTCATGGATCAGACTATGTAAAGCAGAATTTGTGTGTGCTTCTCATCAGTAGCCTTCATGAGATCTGTAATGAAATTAGCAACATTAGGAAATAAAAGTCTGCTCCTATTTGAAAAAAAATCTTGTAGCAAGTGTCATGTGCCGTGGAAGGGGGGCCCAAAGGGGTAGTCACAGCCCTAGTCACCGCGTTCGGGTCGACCAGGTCGAGGAACGGAACGAGGAACATGGTGCGCCGATTTTTCAATACTGTTTGGACGGCGCAGTATACAACTTCAGCACGTCCAAAATTAACATGGATCGTGATCAAGTTAATTTGGGACGGCGTTCCCGGAGCGGCGAAGAAGGAGCGAGGGGCGCGAACCGTGTATGGATCGATACTGTTAGAAACAATACTTCAAACAGGTGTCTCTAGCTTTGCTGACTCAACTTGGCCATCCATCCCAAATACTTTCAGCAACTCCCTTGTACGAGCATCCCTGTAGCAAGTAGTTCAGTAGAGTTGGCATGCATGCTAAAGTACGTATTATGTGATGGGGAGAACAGTAATCCTACTAACACGACCTTAGAGAGCACGGGCGTCCGGCCATAGGCATAGGAGGCCTGCCATGTGAGAACTTTCCTGAACATCTTGGCGCATTATTGTGCTTCCTCCGCCGTGACTACTTCCCCAACGCTCCCGCCGTCGCCGCGCCAGCGGCCGGGGGCGGCGCCGTAGCGGCAGCGTCAAGGTCCATGCGCCCGCGATCTGATCCTCCGTCCACAGCCGGCGTTGGCCTTGTCTGACGGCAGCGACGCAGCGCGGGTGGCCGCGGTATGCCCCGCGGCGAATGGCGCTCTCCTCGTCCTCACGGCGCGCAGCGCCCACTTTCGGCGAACACCTCGTCGGCGACAAGACCCTTGATCCCCGCAGTCCGTTCGGGTGCGGCGCGTCGAGTTCGGCGCTCGCGGTCGGAGTTCCGCTGGCGTGACGGCGGGTCCAGTTCCGCCGGGCGTTCGGCGGCGTCAGCGGCGTTCCCATTCAGCGATTTGGGGCGGCGTTCCGGAACGCGGTCGCGCGCATCGACCCGATCCCGGTGACTAGGCTCGACCTCCGCAGCGCGACATCTTCCTCAGGCGCACACCACGAGGATGGCTCACGTCCACGCGCCGCCGCAGCGGCGGCGCTTCGACATGGCATGACGGCCCGGGTGGGTGAGGCGGCGACCACGGCGCGGCCCTGGCAGCCAGCGGACGATGGCTGGCGGCCTCGCACCCGAGGCCTCAGCGCCCGTGGCCACGTAACCTCGGCCTTGGCGGGCGGGGAGGGGCGGCGGTCGAGTTCCGTCCGAGGGGGTGTGGTGGTGCGGTGTCGGCCGGGCGAGCCCGACAAGCGTAGCGTCGGTTGGCGGTGCGCCAAGCCCTTCGCGGGCCAAGTGTGGCATTGGCGCCAGCTCGTCGGCAACGGCGATAGCGGCTGCGGCGAGGGCGGGTCGTCGCCTCAGCTCCCTTCCCCGCCGGCCCGACCCTCTGACCGAGGGGCCGGATAGGACCATCAGTCTTCGTCGTGGAAGGCCCGGATCGACCATCGGATCCGTCCGCTGCCGGTCCCACCCGCCTCCAACTCCTCTCCACCGCCCGCGACGCCCGAATCCACCTTGCACCTGCTCCTCCTGCGGTGTCACCAGCTGCGCTCAGCGCCGCCGCTACAGCGAGCGAGTCCCACCGCTTCTTTTGCGGCGCATGGAGCGAGTGGTGCTCTCGCCGAGCTAGTGCCTCGCCCGAATGACGTCGGCCTCCTTTCCCTTCCTCTCCGATCCTGCTGCCTCCTCCTCTTCCATCACACCGGCCAGCCCGCCAAAGGAGCGGCGCCGCCCGCTCGACTCCCCCGTCCACTTAGGATCGCATTGTCGCCGAACTTGTCGTCGCCATGCTCTTCGGCGTGCTCGGACCATGACCTCCCGGCTGCTCGCCAAGCACCGGAAGGGAGCCATCGCTGCCTGCACGGGGGAGGCAGCGAGGAGCCCCAGGCGAGTGCGGTGATGGCGGGGGGATCACCGTGGGTTAGAGCGGTGTGTAGTGAGGTTGAAAGAATACCTTAGGACGCGGACGGTCGGTTGGATGGCGGTGGATTGTGTGGTGGACAGGGAGGCCGGCGGTCCTGCATTTATTACCGGCGCGAACAGGCGTCGAAAGGTAGGGAAAGGTAGGCGAAAGGGCCGCGAAGAGACGAACGGAAGAAACCGAAGTATCTTTGGGGTGTCCTGGCCTGCATGTCAAGATAAATCATCTAGTGGGAGCTCCCATATAGGTGTGTAGTAGATTTATTCTAGGATTTTTTTGTGCCATGCTTTTTGGTCAGCGTCGTTGCCGTCAATAACGAGGGCGTCAGTGGTGACTTCGGGAATCTCCGAATCGGCGGCTCGAGACCTATGAAGGTGCTTATAGGAGTAGGGTTTACATGCCTGTAATTCTCAAAAAATTATTCACGGACCATGAAAAGGAAGGGGTACCCCACGGGTCTAGTCCCGTGATATAAGGATTAATTTAAAAATCCACAAAATTCAAAAATCAGGGACAAGATTTATTTGAAATATTTCCTCTTAAGTAAAGGTTGTACATAGCATTGCCCATTTTTAAATTCAAGAGATGCATGTATGGACAACTTGAATACAAGACATTTCAGAAGAACATGTTTCCCTCAACGGTTGCTCTGCTACTGGCCCATACAAAATGTCAGTTTTTTTCCTGGCCGGATGCACTATGGCTGTGTTGAGTTGCCATGCATCAACCCAAAAAGTGCTCTTGTTCCTCATCAAATCGAATCTCTTAACACATGTATGGAGCATTAAATGTAGGTAAATAAAAAACTAATTGCATAGTTTGCTTGAAAAGTACGAGACAAATCTTTTGAGCCTAATTAATTCATGATGGGACAATAATTACCAAATACAAACGAAAAGTGCTACAGTTTCCGAACCCAAAATATTTCACCAACTAAACACCCTGTATATCGGTGTATCGTGTGTGCCTTTGATGCTTGCGTGACAAGATGGTGGGGCACCACATACTGACCCTTCACCAAATGAAATCCGGTGGAAGGCATTCCGAGCAAGACCTGGGTTGGCGTGGGTGCGGGCATCGAGACTCCACACTACTATTGAATTGATTTAGCAAGACACTCCAAAAAAAAAACCGAGGTGGGCGTCCATTTTTCCCACCACGGTTATCGTCCTTGGCATTTTTATTTACCGTGGCAACATTGAAATCCTACCACTATAAATCGAGGCCCAACAAGGGACCCATATCGGCTTTGTTACCGAGGGGGTTCCATATAAATACAACAAGTTAGGGTTCTCATCCTCATCCTCGCCCCATCACTCCCACCTCTTTCTCTCTCTCTCTCTCAATGCCAATGCCGCTACCCTCCTCTCCCAATCTCACACACGCCCGCATACGCACTCCTTCTCTCGGAAGCTAGCACCCTCTCCTCCTCCTCCTCCTCCTCCCTCACACCGTCAGGGCCTCCCTCCGCCGCGGTGAGCACCGCCGCCTGCTTCCGCTCGATAGCACATGCACAGCGTGGCTCTCCCTCACGGCACACAAACACATGGCTTTGCTCCTAGGTCCCGGGCGACGTTGGCGGGATGCCCCGACCTCTTACCCTAAGCAAGATCCGCCTCTCTCGGCGGCGCGACGATCGCCGGCCGTCGGCGGTGGCGGCGTGAATCGGCGAGTGCGCAGGAAGCGACGCGCGTGCTGATCCATGGTAAGGGCGGCCCAAATGACGGCGGGGTGGATCCACGGCGGCGGCGACACAGAGCGAGATCACGATTTACGGCGGGAAGAAGGGCGGTGGGCGGTGCCAGTCGACCGCTACGGCGAAGCGATGGCGACGCAATCCGCGGTGTGGATCCGCGTCGGAGGCGGTGTGCGGCGGCGTGGCGCGTGTTGATGGTCGCCGGGCCAATGAGAAGTGGGCGTGGCGGTGCATGCATGAGATGGGCTCGTCGGGCCGGTGGATTGGCTCATCGGCGTTTTTTTTCTCTTTCAAGGTGATTAGCCGTGGCGTTTTTGCCCATACACGTGATACCTGACGATTTACCGTGACCTTGCTTTGGTAGTGGGCA
>JADLZK010003743.1:0-21686 GCA_015847255.1 Hyparrhenia diplandra
CGGCCGAGGCCGGGCTGAGCTTTCGCTCGCTCCACGAAGAGCAGCGACGGCAGGGTTACCACCTAGGGACGGCAGCAGCAGCCGCGAGAGCCTCCACAAGCGCAGTCCCCACCGCCGCTCTAGGACGCGGGAGCGAGGCTGGCAACCCGCCGCTCGGGCGGCGTAAGAGACGCCGGACCTCCCCGGTGGCCCGCACTACACCGGGGAGGGGGGCGCCAACTCGGGGCTGAGGGGCCCGGACCAGCGAGCCGCCCGGCCGTCTTGGCGCGCCTCGAGACGCCCCACGCCGAAGCCGCCACGGTCGGTGCACCACGGAGCCGCGCGGGCCGGAGGCCGAGGTTCCCCGCTCGAGCCGGATCTCGCCGGAGGAGAGGGCCAGGGCCGGGCGGCGGGTGGACCCACCACACCGGCGCCCTCGGCCGCCGCCCTACGCCGCCCGCAAGCAGGGGAGGGGCGAGCCCCCGGATCCAGTGCGGGGGCCTAAATCGGGGACGTCCCCTCACCGGATCCAAGACGCCTCGGGCGGCCGGGCGGCGCGGGGAAGGCGCAGCCGGCAAAAGCATGGTCGCCGGAGGGGTGGGAGTTGCGGGAGAGGGAGCGAGGGGGAGGTGGGTGGGAGAGGTGATCGCCACGTGACGGGGCCCTTTTTAGGAGCTGGTCGCCCGGGCCGCCGGGGCCGCCGCCACGGGCGAGGGAGGGCAGCCACGCGCGCCGGCGGACGCCGGAGGGGGAGCCGAGGCGCTGGCGGGGCGCCTCGTCGCCTCGCGGGGGCGCTGGGAGCCGTTGAGCTGGTCGCCTTCACGTCAACCAGAACCACATCACTTTGCAAAACAAAAAACTTGTTCTTTCTGTATAAACATTTAAACCCAATAAATCCCCAGTTGCCGAGGCTTTTATTGCCTTTGTTTACCCAAAGTGACTATTTGGTAAATTCCCAAGGCTATGTTATTATGGTGGCGAGGATGGCGGCTCTATTATTATGGCGGCGAGGGATGGCGAGGGCGAGGTGAGGAGGAGCTGCCAACCACCTCCGTCGCTAATACCCACCTCCACCGCTGGGTGCGTTTTGCAGTGCTCTTCCTCCGGTAGTTGCTGTGTTTCACACGTGGGGCGAAGGTTGACCTGCGCAGTGCGCGGATGTATGGTGGGCGGTAGAGAGAGATAAGTTGATTTTCGGCTGACAGCCGCTCACGGCTCAGAGAATAATCTGTAATAAGATGAGCAGCCGCAAGATAAGCGGACAGTTCAATGCACTAAATGGGCACAATAAAATTCGCGTGAATTTGCTTGCTAGTTGTACAAATGAACAACTAATAATAGTTATTTTTCTTTATATTTTGCAGCAGCTCAATTGTAGATTGATTACAGTTATAATAACAGGAAAATCGTCTGCTGTCGATTTCATAAGCATTGTAAATGCATGTGTGTGCATAGACTTGACTAACCTGGATTTGAACTCTCATACGGTTATAGCCTTGATAGTTTTGAAGCACAAAGAGATGTGGTTAAGGCAGGTAAATCTTTCATCATGTATATTTTATTTATATATCATACATTGTTGTTCCTTTCTGAAAATGGCCGAGTGAAGTTGAATAAAACATGTTTTCTTTTGTGGTTTTCTGGTTATTTGATAGCTCACTTGCCTGATGACAAATCATGATTGCAGTCCCAGAAGGTTTCATCTTAATCTGTTTGCGGTTATAGAAAAGGCTAGCGCCATCAGATATCGAAAACGAAAAAAATAAATAGTTTTGAGTTTTATTTCGGCCAGACTACAGAAACACTATTCTAGAGTCTAACCGACAAAGTCAATCTAAACTGAACGATCATCAGGCCAATTCATGTAATCGATTCTGTGTTCATCACGCAGTTCTGCAGGAAGTGAGTCTCACTGCTTCTGATAGCTTGTCGTGCTCGAATCTGAATTTCCTCTCTAAGCAAATGTTTTTATGTAAAACTTATCTCAAAGCAAAGGTCTGAAGATCCAATTATTTT
Source organism: Hyparrhenia diplandra (assembly GCA_015847255.1). Classification (NCBI taxonomy): domain Eukaryota; kingdom Viridiplantae; phylum Streptophyta; class Magnoliopsida; order Poales; family Poaceae; genus Hyparrhenia; species Hyparrhenia diplandra. Next base: position 1,996 of record JADLZK010003743.1, read on the forward strand.
CCAAGAATCTAAATAACGTTCCCAGTCACTTCCTTCCATAACTATGTCAGGACTTGCTGTTTATCTGATGAAAACTGAAAATTCTGAACAATGTCCATTCGGTAACCCGGCCAGTATAACGGATCAATTTCAGTACCTGCTGTTTATCTGCTAGTTAACTCAACAATTGAATCATCCATCCTAGCTGATTCATGCGTTGAATAGCTCAAAATTATGCACAGTGAATCATCCGGTCAGCTGGAGCACTGAGTTTCGCACCGCACCTGCCTGAGCTCGGTGAGGTGATGCCGCAAGGATTCGACTGCAGCTGGAGGGGATGGAGTCCTGGCCGAGCTGGAGCGTGCTATTGGCGCCAAGTCGCGGAGGAGGTGCCGCCGGGAGTCACGCCAGAGAAGGGGGAGCGCGATGGGAGCAAGACGCTGAATGCGGACGGCCGGTTCAATCGGGTGGGGCACACCAATGAATACGCGCAGGGAGAGCGACGAAAAAAATGTAGCCTAGATTTGTTCAACAATGGCTACGAAGTACCCAACCGAGCATATAGTCGGTATTTGATTCTGATGGTTTTTGTCTAACACTTTCTTTCCACTTCCTTGGGTGGCGCTTGAGCAAAAGGAAACCTTTGAAGACAGCAGACCTACACGGCATGCAACTGGACTTGGTGAGTTTTTCGACACTGGGGAGGTTGAGGGAGGTCTGGCATGGTTGTGCTGTTCGAGGAAGAGGATATATATCGACATAGATAATTTGACTAGGAGTTGGATTTTGATAGTACCATGTAAAAAATAATAAGCGTTTTCACCTCCTTCAGAGGCCGCATCAGTTTATTAATAGAGTCAAGAACGGCCCTTGACATGACATGGCATACAAGCAAAGACCCAATCCGAGATTATTGATTATCCTATCCTATTGTACAACATACTAATTAGTACAATATTCATATTTATCTTTTTTATGGCTAAACGGACTACCAATCAACTCGATCTTGTCCATGATTTGATACATGTCACACAGGGAGAAACTACATGTTTACCCAGTATTATAAAACCAAATTTGTACAAGTGACTACAGATGGCATACTCTGTGGTAGAATGTCTCAAATAGCTTGAAGAACTTAAAGGATGTACAAAAATACCGTAAAAGCTAGGCCCACCACAAATCCCACAATTATGAAAACCCAGGCACAACCATTTCAGGCCATCCATTTTATGGTGTATGATGGGACCCCCTTCAATTGGCTGATCTCCGACAATGATTTTGAAGGGGATGTCCACAAAGACCTGGATTACCTTTATACATGGAAGCCGGATCATCTCGCGCTCACGTTGTCTAGTTGATTGCCGTGAGGGTATTCCCTGCCCGATAAATTATTGTAGACATGTTCATAAAGCTCAAACAAGTCAAATTTGATAAGCACCAAGGAATTTCACCCAAATTTGGTTGTCCGAGAGGTCGTTTAACCCAATAATTGCAAAGTGCAAATTTGTTCGAATATGTCCACACAGTGGTTCCGCGGACAAATTCAAATTTGTCACCAACAAGAGAGCTTATTTCCTCTCGAATTGGTCCAGCTTAAATTGTTCCGAGATAAATCTATGCTCATCATATAAATTATATTTTTGTATATTTAGCGTCTTGACCTTTTTGTTTCCTTAACGAAAACTGTCATTAGCCAGCCCAAAAGGCTTGTATCCACCATGTTCAAGATCATATTCTACTACAAAAGGATTCTCGCTGGGATCCGTGAGGATTAATTAGTAATGAAAGCCCTTAAGTGAGATAAACAACATGGTATTGTCCCAGATAAACTATTATTTGTAAGATCCAAAGCACTAAGGGCGGGAAGTTGTGGTGCTATCTCTACCGAATGTGTCCTTAAAAAAGAATTGATCTTAATTCAAGAATTACCAAATGTGGCAAAATCATGTCTTATCCATGCAGTAACTTTCCCCAAAATTATTGTGGGACAAAATCAAGGACAGAAGTTTTTGCAAATTCGTAGGGAACAAGGGAAATTTACCCCGAAAGGTTGTTGTCATTCAAAAGAAGAACTTGGATCTGCATATTTGAAGAACTTGCACGCTAGAATTTGCCGCCGTTGAAGGGTCTATGGAAGAAGAGCTCCACCGCTTGAGATCATTGGCACTACAATCTGGAAGGTTCCTTTCCAGGAGATTTTTGATAGATTGAGTATCCGCGAATTGCTTCCAATCGACAAATTGATTCAGGAATAACCCCGGTCAAATAATTGAAAAAGAGATGCACAACCTGTAACCATGGAGCTTCAAAAATTTAATGACAGATGGCCGCTTAAAAAGTTATTTGAGATATCCAATATCCTTATTGTTTTGGGCAAAACCGTGGTAATCGAACCGCTAGGATTATTTGATCGGAGAAAGAGGAATTCCAATGACATGAAGTCCAAATTTTGGGGGCAACTCACCACTAATGTTGTTATTGGAGATGTCCAACACGTAGCATTCGAAAAACAATCCGCAACCAACCTCTGAATCGCTCCAAAGAAGACCGTTTTTGAAATATATAGCTTAATGAATATGCTTTTGACTCGGGGCCATTTTAGGAAATCCAGGCCCATGTGACAAGATGCAAATTCTGCTGTACTCAGTTGAAATGGTGGCACCCAATCAAAATCAACTTTTGAACTCTAGATCCGATAAATAGATATATTCCAAATTTTTAGGTTGGCAAAGTGTTCCCGGGTGGATATTACAATCGCTTAGACCGTTGTTGATAGATCCCATAAGTCAAGTTTGTAAGTGCTCCAATCCCCCTGGGCACAAAACCGATAAATAGTTTTGATCCCAGATCAAGTTCTGCTTAAAATGGGCTATTTGGTAGGCAATATGTTATATTGCCGCTAAGTTTGCATCATTGGGATATAACACCCCTGCAATTTCCTCCCGAGGACAACTTGGTAGCCTCCAACAAATGTGTTATGTCCATACCAATGTCATTGAGTGAGAGAACTAGATACTTCAGATTGCATAAATTTTGAAATGTTGCCGTATCATCCCATTAAGATGGTTGAACCCAAGGCCCAGTGTTTCTAGTGAGGTCATGTTTCCCAATTCATCGAAAGGAACCAAATAGCCCACAATCATCAAGCTCAAGGTTTTAAGGCTAGTCACATCCCAGAACCAGTTGGATGTAACTTGGTTGTTTAAGGAGTTCCATGACAGGGGTGAGTTCTTCTAGAGCTGTAAGGTTGAGATTTAAAAAGAGATGGAGCAGAATTCACAATACCACAACGTTCCAAGCGTAGTATTCCCTCAAATTAGGCGGGTGTTTACTACATGAACTCAGTCAACCGCTGCGCTAATGTTCACCCAAGACATGTCGAGATGCTTCAGTGAAGGGAGTTGTGCCAACCATGAAATCCCAGGTGAGTGCACATAATAATTGCCAAAATTCAAGTAGCTGTTCATATCAAGGTAAACTAATCCTGGACAGGTTGCCTAGCTGAGGCGGCACCCTACCAACGAAACCGATGTGGGAGAGGTTGAGATACCTCAAGCACTTGAGAGAGCCCAAGAATGCAGGTATTGGCACACATCACCGAGAAGGTTGCCACCGAGATCCAGATGCCTCAAATGTGGTAGGTCGCAAAGAATTACTTATCTGTCCGCGCAGCATACTGAAGTTGTGGTTAAGAATAGTATCATCATCATATGCCCAATAATCATCCTTGAAGTTGTTGTTGGGGAGGTCGAGCTTGAAGACATGGCCTGTGGTATTGCTGCACATGACGCACGCCATGCCACAGGCAGCAGTCATGGCCACCCACGAGCCAAGCCGGTTCATGGGGTCATCAGTTCCCCTGATTTGAAGGATAGCAGCGCGGCCCCTCTCATAGACGCTTACGCAGCTGCGGCTACTATAATTCACTGACTGGGCATGGAAGTCGCCGATATAGCAGCAGCAGCAGCCGCGATGAATAAAGAAAGCAGAGCGCTGCAATTTGGTGCGAGGAGGGAGGGTTGTAGAATTCCGGCCATTGTGCTAGCTCGATCACACTGAACTATAGAAGCAGACTCCAGTTTAGCAGTATATATATCTATTAACACACGAAGTCAAGAGTCCACGTCCTCCCAGTCTTTCAAGATGCATGCGTTTCCATTAAGTCCTCACTGAAGAAGCACGCCGGCCATTGTCGAAAGGCAAAATGTACGTGCACGGAGGCCCGATCAACACGCTAACTATGGTGCGGGATTCTGTCATCTATGGGCTGCCAAGATTTAACACCACGGACGCTGCAAGAACAGGCACCGGCTGCAAAGTGGATTCCATCCAGTAAAAAGCATGCACACAACACAAGCACAAGAATTTCAGAAAAGGTTTTAGATGTCCACAGGGACCTGGATCTCTCGATTTTCACATGAAAGACGGATCATAGTGTATTCTATTTTCCTGATAAATTAAATTGATGGGGAGTTGTAAGAATCGGTAAGTTTTAATAAAAGCTCAGTAACAGTAAGGAGTGATCCCTCCTGTTTACACTATATATAATTATTGTAGGACATGTTCGGTAAGCTTAGTGAAGGTAAATTTGAGGGGCCAAAGAGTCCCTTACTCGATGAAATTTTTTGCCGCGTAACTGAGAAGATTACAAATCAAATCGAAGTTGTCGGAAGAGCAAGAGACTCCAGGATGTTATTGTTTGAGAGATCAAGAGACTCCAGTAATAACTGCCCTGGGAGTTCTGTAAAGCAAAGGAGAAGGACGACCCAAGGGATCTCGGCCTACAGCGGTACATCGAGTTGCGAATGCTCCGTGCACGCGTAAGGTGATCTACCCGGAAGTTCACGCGAGCAAGAAGGTGCGATTCGAGAGCCGGTACGAGTGATCGGCCCACTGGTTCTCGCGTGTGAAAACCATGCCTGATGCCGCGCAGCCGTACGGCTGACTGGGTGGTGTCCCAATATCAAACAAACAATATGTTCTCAAACAACTAAGTCTGAAACACTTCTGTGTGTTAAAATTCCGCTAAAATATTCCTTGGTCGTATATATATATGCATAGATTCCATACATAGACCAATCTACGGTGCAGAACCACAGCACTTTCTGCATAAATAAAACTTGCTAAAACAAATCCTGAGTGTTGTTGTGGCTTTTTATTGGCTTTGTTTACTAAAACGAGAGACGGTTTTGCAAACCTCATCGCTCTTATTAGGCCGTGTTTGACTGAACTAGGCCCGAGTGACTAACCACAACTAAAAATCACTAGTTTTGATAGTTAGGTTTTATACACTATTGAACTGAATAATGCCCTATTTGGCACAGCTTAGATTCAGTAGTAAAAGTTGCTGGAAACAACTTTATGAACAACTCTCTAGATGAAGCCGAGCTGTTTTGAAAAAGTTGTTTGTCAAAATAGCTTTATCAACAGCCTTCCATGCATGAAACATAAGAGAGAGAAATAAATAAAAGAGTTCTAATAAGCTATAACTCTCTCCCATCTTCATTCCTTTGTGAGAGGGGAAGATGCAAAAGTCAGCTTCACCCATGAAGTCAGTGAAAAGAGGTGTTTGGAAAAACATAGCCTCACAACAGTATTCATGAAACTCATAGAGTTGTGCCAAACAAGCCCTTAGTTGAGTCTTAAACTATTTGTTAGTCCACTCTCTAGTTCACCTTGACCTCATAAGCCAGCTTATTAGTCAACACTACTCCCTCCATCGCTAAATATCTGTCGCTTATATTTTTTATAATTTTGACTCAAATATATATTAAAAATATTAATACCTTTTCAAACGTAATTAGAGAAATGTATTTGACCGAACCATACCCTTATACTCCCTCCTCAGTTCTTCAAAAAATAATCGCATCTTTGTTTTGATAAGTTTAAAACCTTTCTAATTTGACCACGTATATATAAACAAATAATCATATTTACTATGTGTAATGAGTATCATTAGATTGATATTAGAATATACTTTCATAATAAATTTATTTGGGGATCTAAGTGTCCATATTATTTTTTCTATATACTTAATAAAATTAAAAGAGTATGACTTTTAAAAAGCGAGACGTGTAATTATTTTGAGACGGAGGGAGTACAATCAAACGTGGATATATATCGCCTCTCTGACGACATTATGGATCGACGTCACTATGGTGCAAGTGCAACAACGGAATAAGCATGGGTACGGTGTGCTTTCGCACTTGCACTTGGTTTGAAATAGGCATGTTCGGGTTGGAATTTGGTAGAAATGTATCCTCTCTTCCTTCTTAGAAACAAAGCATGTTTGCTTGAATTTCTAACCCATGGTACATGCTTCTCTCTCACAATAAATAAACATGGGCTGGCTTATCAGTCATAAAACGAAAAAGGTGAGCAAAAATCATTGTTTTACATGGTAAAATCATAAATACTTGATAAAAATGTTAAATTTATTTTCGAGTGAAGATCAATAAAAGTTAATTGGTTTTATTCAAAGAGGTGATCACTCAGAAATATTTCTAGGTAGATGTGAGGTGGCAAAGCAAGAATCGGAACTCCAGTGGAGCGCTCTGAGGTCGTACTTGAAAATCTCTAGTTATAGGAAAATGACCATAAAAATCACTAGAAATACTTTTTAAACCTTTCGAGCAGGTTCTCTCTAGTGATGGTGAAGAGCTAAATTCTATTTACAGTTGGCATACAGTACTCAGTGGGCATTAAAGGTTCTTTGGGCCTTGCAAGACTTCGTATTTATTTGGGCTTTCTTTGCCTTGCAACACAAACTACCCGCCGGAACTCACTCAGGCTAGTCGTACGTCTGCATCTCGCTTTTTGTTTTTCTTTGACAACAAGCCCGCCAGAGTATGGCACTAGGAGCTTGCTCCAGGCCGCTGCCGTGTCATGGCAAAATTGGGCGGCGGCTACCTCGCGAGGATCTCGCCGCGAGACCCCGACGCCGCCTCAGCCGTCGGCGGCACTCCTCCTCCACGGCACACACACTGCGTCGCCGTCACGCGTTGCCTGGGCCTGGGCGCTGGGCTGGGTGCCGCACAGCTACCCTCCGTGCCGCCACCACCCGATGCCATCGCTGCTTCCCGCCACCACCGCCGCCACCGCTCTCGGCCTCACAAGCTCACCTCCATCGTGACTCGGCCTTGCGACGAGGGAATGACCTATGCCCTCGATCACCGAGATATGAGCCTGTCGTTTGCGGATCACGGGCTCGGAGCTTTCCGGACCCCCTCAAAGGTGCTCGCCTCGCGACGGCCCTCATCCTCCACGCCAACGACCCGGCCTCCGGGATTCGCAACCCGGGCGACCTCAGCCACGCGCCCTCACGCTGCTCCACGGCGCGAGCTGCATCTCCGCGCTTTTACCATCACCGCCCATCCGGTCGTCACCGAGTGCCTCTGCTTTCTTCAACATAATCGAGACTTGACCACGCCGTGTACCACGGCACACCCGGTCCCGCGAGCTCAAAAGCCGGAGAGCCTCCTCGCGCGGGGGCGCTCCGGGAGATTTGGTAACCGGCGATGATGCCTGTCCCGGCGCATGGCAGGATCTATTGGGGGACCGGCAGAGCTTCCCGCGGCAACGGCAAGGGCAACAACATGCTGGTGTTCGCACACCATGGCCGAGTCCTTCCAAAGATTTTCTCTGTCGCCCATCCAGTGATCTATTTGAGATGAGCAATGGCGCTTTGGATTGTACCGCAGAAACCATGGTGGCACGGTTGATCTTTGGAAGGTGCAGATCACGAAAGAGCTCTGACCTGGTCGCTTTGAACAACCGGATCAAATTGCCGGCAAATGCTGTTTCGATGACGGTACTGGGACGCTAGAGGGAGATGTGCTCATCCTTTCTCCTCGAGGGGGATCCAAATTTTTCGGCCCCAAACATTCCTGAGCACATCTCTGGTGCCAATGGCAGTTTGTTGGCACAGTACTGTATGTATGGGAATGCTAATCTGTGCTTCTGAGGCACAGGTTCAGAGAGAGTCTTGTCCCGCCATTACTTCTTCTCGATGGAAGGAAAATGCTTGTGGTGTTGATGAAAAACCACTGCCTCGATGGTTTGTCAACCGCGGGCGCTAGCTTCCGCATGATACTATTCGATGGTTTGAAATCTTTGCATCTCAGCAGGATGGAGTCACTCCTGATGATTCTCAACTGTCTCAGTAATGAAAAGCACTGCAGATTAGTTATGACCTAAAAACTATAACTCGAGTCCGGTATTTATTCCCCTGCTCACATGAGTCATGAACACACTCTTTAGCATGGGTACGTCATGCCTTTTTAACTTTATCTTTTAGTTGTAATACCTTGCAAAAGTATCTCTGCAATCAAGTGATGCTGCATAGAGATTTCAGTGTTGATATGTCTGCCTCTCTCTGCTTTCTGGGCACAAAGTATCCAATAAGGAACAAAAACTACAATGAGTAACCCGCAAACCATTGCTTCAATTTTCTCCGTGGTCTCCGTCTGCACTATGGTGAATAAAAATGATTATGCTGTGCCTATCTTAGCTTGTAGCCTTTGTAACTGGTAGGTAGGTCTGGTAATTAATTTTATGCCGCAAAGGATTTTAGATACAACCCGAGTGCAAAACTCTCTATTTGGATTTCTTCGTTAGTGCTTCTTGCCTTCTCCCTGTTCACTTTGTGTTTAGCTCATCAAATTTTCCATCTGTATAATCTTTTTGTCATTTATGCTACTCCTGACATACCCTCTTTTGCTGTTCTTTGCCTTTTCTTTGTTTTAGCTAAGCTTTTTAGTGTAAACCATATATTATACTTTAAAAAGATGTACCTAATTGTGTTGTGAATATAGTGCTTTGCTTCTGTAATTTTAGCCTGTTAATAAAAAGTACTCTAGTAATCAATTGATGTGCAGAGAGATTTGGAAAGCAACTATCCGACCGTAAAGCTTTAGTACCTCTGCGCATTTCACTCAACTGCCTCATTGTCAATTGTAGTAGTGAGATTTAGTAGTGTGTTTGCTTCCTGGGATTGGGAATTGTTTTTCTTTCTGTTTCACTGTTGCCTCTATATAAACCATGCTATGTTGTGTTTGTTTTTGGCATATTGCCTTCGTTGAAGCAGTCTTTTATACGAGTGTAGACGATCCTATTATGCAGAAATGTGAAGGCATAGCATCACATCTCATATATGCCAAATACCACTGTATCAATTTAGAAATGTCCTGTCAGACAGCTGTGTTCCAGTCTTTTTCAGAAATGTGTAGGCATATCTAAAGAAGCTATACTAATTATAGGCTGCATTGAGGAATTCATGTAAACAACAGTCAATCTAAACTGAATGATCATCAGGCCAACGCATGTAATCGATTCTTGTGTTCATCACGCAGTTCTGCAGGGAAGTGAGTCTCACTGCTTCTGATATCTTGTCGTGCTCTAATCTGAATTTTTCCTCTAAGCAAATGTTTTTACCTAAAAGGCTAAAACTTATCTCCAAGCAAAGGTCTGGTGCTGATCCACTTTCCCCAAGAATCTTATAACGTCTCCAGTCATTTCCCTTCCATAACTATGTCAGGACTTGCTGTTTATCTGATGAAACTGAAAATTCTGAACATTGTCCATTCAGTAACCCGGCCAGAAGAACGGTTCAATTTCAGTATCTGCTGTTTATCTGCTAGTTAATTCAGCAATTGAGTCATCCATCATATATCTGATTCATACGTGGAGCAGCTCAAAATTATGCACAGTGAATCTGGTCAGCTGGAGCACGGAGCCTGCACCTGCCTGGAGCCTGGGTGAGGCGATGCCGCAACTATCTTTTTATGGCTAAACGGACTACCAATCAATCTCAGATCTTGAACATGATTTACGATACATGTCATACAAAAGGAGGAAAAACTACCTGTTACACTCTATACAACCAAATTGCAGTCAAGTGACTGCAGAAGGCTTACTCTGTGGTAGAGTGTGTCAAATAGCTTGAAGAAGTTTATAGGATACAAAAATACCAGCAAAGGCCCACCACAAATCCAACTATGAAACCCAGGCACAAATCCATTTCAGGCCATCCATTTTTATGAAGCTGTGATGGGACTTCGAATTGGCTGGATCTCTCCGGGAGCTGAGGCGGAAGGGGATGTCCGATGAAAGTGACTTGGATACTGGCGCGGATATACATGCAGCTGATCGCATGCATCGTACTCGGCAGTGTCTAGGCGCTCAGCGAGTCGGTGCGCTGCCTGATAAATTATTGAGCGACATGTTCGTGAAAGCTCGATGAGGTTAAATCTGATAAGCACCAAGCGAATTTCACCTCGAAAACGCTGCCTGAGGAGATCAAGAGAGACTCCAATAATTTGCAAGGATTGCAAATTTGTTTTGGACATATGTCCACCGAAGTGGTTCCATGAAAGACTGAAATTCCATCAGTCCAACAAAGGGAACTCCTATTTCCTCTGGAAACGTCCAACTAAATTGTTACGGGACAAGCTCCATGCTCATCAAAATACGGCGCTTTCCCGTATATTGGAGCTCTTTGACCTTTTTGTTTCCACTGTGAAACTGTCATTAGCCAGTCCCCATTGGCACGTATCCATCTTCAAGATCATATTCAGAGTATAAAAGAGGATTCTGTCGTGGATCTAAAGGACTTAGAAGTAGAAGCGAAAGCCCTCAAAGTATGAACTTAAACAACATGGTATTGTTCCAGATAAAGTGTTACTGCTAGATCCAGAAAACGAAGGGCAGGAAGTTGTAGTATCTCCACTGGAATGCAACCAGAAAACGAGGTGGATCTTAATCCAAGAATTACCAAATGTGTCGTCAAATCACGACCTATCCATGCAGGTAACTCTCTACTACTAAAATTATTGTGATGGGCCAGATCGAGGACAGTAAAGGTTTTTGCAAAAATCTAAGTAGGAGCAAGAGTAGAAATTCTACCCGAAGAAAGGTTATTGTGACTCGTAATAGAAGAACTTGGATCTGCATATTTGAAGAACTTAGCACTGCCATGTGAAGTAGTTTGTACCAGAAGAGTTTATGGTGGATGCTTTGCTCCACTGTTTCAGACCGTTGTTCCTACTATCAGGAAGCTTCCTTCAAAGGAGATGACAGATTTAGTATTACGTGAATTTCTCCTTCGACTGACAAATTGATGCTGGAATAACCTCGCAGTTAAGCTTATTATTGGAAAAGAGATGCAAAACCTCTAAACCATGGAGCTTTCAAAATTTAACGATAGTTGCTCTGTTTAATATGTTTTGAGATATCCAATACCATAATTGTTCTAGGTAGCCGGTGTGTATTGAAACCAGTTAGATTATTTGCTAGGAGAAAGAGAAATTCCTAAATGACATGGAACTCCAAATTCAGAGGCAAATCTCACCACTAATGTTGTTATAGGAGAGGCTGAACCCATTGGCATTAGACAATCGAGAAACCAATTTTGGAAATCTTTCGGTAAGACACTGTGTTTGAAATATCTAGCGAGTAAATAATATTCTGGCGTCTGAAGTCGAGTTAGGAAATCCGCCCATGTCACAAGACGGGGAGCATCGCACTCTCCTAGTTGGAATGGTGGCACCTCAAATCAAAATCGACCTTGAATTCTGTGATGATTAAAATGGATAAGTCGATAACATTCAAATTTGTTAGGTTGGCAAAGTGTTCCTGTGATATTACACCACACTTAGATTGTTGCCGGATAGATCCCAGAAAAGCGTCAAGTTTGTAAGTGCTCCAATCCCCCACGGGCACAGAACCTGATGCACTGGTTCCATTCTAGACGCAGTGTATCTGTCCGAGTTAGGTTTGCTAGGCAATGTGTTGCAGCCATCACCAAACGGCTTCGTAGCTTTGCACCACTCAGATGGCAACTCCTTCCACTTCCTCTGTGCACAAGTTGGTAGCCTCTCCATCAAATATGCTCGCTGTCCATACCAATGTCATTTGTAGGAGAGATCTAGACAATTCAGAGATTGCCTAAATTTTGAAATGTTGCCGGTATCATCCCATTAAGATGGCTGCGTCTCGAGATCAAAGTCTTTTCTAGCGAAGCCATATTCCCACATTCATCAGGAAAGGGACCAAATAGCCCACATAAAATTATGAGCAAGTGACTCTTATAGGCTAGTCATCCCAGAACGAAGATTCCATTTTAACTGCCGCTCGTCATGAGTTCTGTGATAGGCTGAGTTCCTCAAGAGCTGTAAGGTTGAGACGTAAAAGTGATGGAGCAGAATTCACAATGCCGCAATGTTCCAAGCGTAGTACTTCCCAAATTAGGAAGGGTATTTACCACATGAGGCCCAGTCACCGTACTGTGCTAATGTTTGATCCAACCCAAATTGAGATGCCTTAGCGAGATCGAGTTGTGCCAACCATGAAATATCTTGTGAATACACATGCAGCCAACAAAATCGAGGTGGCTGTTAATGTCAATGTAATAGCCATTGTTAATGTCAAGGTATTCCTAACTTGGACAGGTTTTCCTAGAAGCTGAGGTGGCACCCTACCAAACAAAGTTTATGTAGGAGAGGTTGAGATACTTCAAGCGTGAGAAGGCTAAGAATTCAGTGTATTGGCACACTCACCAAGCAAGTGTTCCCACTGAGGTCCAAGATGCACTGGAAATGCCGTGGTGTCAAAGCAGAATTACTTATCTGTCCTCGCAACCAGCTGACATGACGTTGCTGCTAGGAAGCCCAGCACCTTCTGGCAAATGATAAACATCCACGAAGCGTTGTTGTTATGGTCGTCGCTTTATGCGACATGGCGCTGGCCCTATTGCTGCACGTGACGCCGCTCCACCGGCAGCAGCAGTCATGGTCTCTCCATGAACCCAGCCGATTCGCAGGGTCATACGCTTTATTCCTGATTTGTAGAAGTGACAGCAGCGCGGGCCTCTCCAGACGCGCCAGCTATGCAGCTTGCGGCTACTAAACTCTGCAGGACTGGCCATGTGAAGTCGGCGATGTGGGTGGCTGTGGCTTGATACAAGGAGGAGCCAGCATGGCGTAGCAGGAGAGTAAGAAGCAGAGCTGCAGCTCTGGTACAAGCAGGAGGATGGTTGGAGTCACCTTTCCGGCCAGCACAGTATTCACGCAGCACAGGCTCCCGTTTGCTCAGGCATTGCAGTATATAGGTGCTTGGAGCATAGTCAAAGAAATCCACTTCCTCCAAGAACTCAGCCAAGAGGCTCCGCGAACCCTTTTCTGCCAGGGGACTCTGTGGCATATACATGGCACGCCGATGATATGGAGGTCTGTGCCAACGGCTGCTAGTATGAATGGAACTTCATTTCATTCAAAAAGAAAGCAGAAAAGAGCACTATGAATCTTTGTCATGTCTTGAGGTGTTTAGCGAATATAAAAAGTACTCCGTGCATATGAAAAGCATTTCTTACGGTGAATTACAAAATATCGCTAAGTCTCACATTGTTTGGCTGGATTCTGATCTTCGCGCGACCAAAAATCATTTGTGGTTTTGCCATGGAGAAAGCCATAAAACTTAGATAGCTTCTACTGTTGTTTTCTATTGGAGGATAGATTTATTTTCTGCCGTAGCGTGCCGCTCGTAGTCTGATAGGCCAAAATGGCATGCAACACGCTATCCGCCTTATATCCGAGACATGGAAAAAGCATTTCTTTCGGTGAATTACAAAAATCGCTCTCTCTCACATTGTTTGGCCGGATTCTGATCTTGAATAAGGAGACCCAAAATCACTTGTTTTATGTGAGAAAGTCATACCAGGATAAGCTCACTCATGTTTGCTTTCTATGGGTAACAGCTAAGCGTGCCTGCGGTGCGTCGACCTGGAGTCCTATTTGACTAGCGCATCACAAGGTGGCTGCAGGCGGCGGCATCAGCCCATCTACAAGGTGAGCGCCGGGAAGCCTGGCAGCACGCCCACCGTGGAGCGGCCAGGCCGACAGCCAGCCGCGTCCCTGCTCACCAGCGGGCTGCCCGCATGACACTGCACTCCGCCGCGTGCGCCGCCGCTGCGACGTGCATGAGGAGCCTCGCTCCCCGAGCGCGGTCAGGCCAGGCGCTGTGCCGGCTTCCTCGCCTGTCGTTAGTGAGGCGACGCGGCGCTGAGGTCTCAGTGCCGCTCACAACACCAACTCGAATCTCGTTGGGGGAGGAAGCGATGAAAATTGCAGCCTGGTCAGGAGTTAAAGTTGAGGCAATAGGCTGCGACCCGGAGGTGGAAAGACAAAGCGGAAGTTGAACATCCATGTGACTTATAGCAAATGAATTAGAATTCAAAATTTCGTGAGGAGAAATGCGCTTTAGTTCACTAACCGTAGCAGATCCATCGGACATCCATCCAATTCCTACCTCTCGAGTCGTATATTACTAGGTGCAAAGTGTGCACTCTGTTACTGAGCCTCCAAATTCGCTGTTGCAGGCGCACACTGAGCAGCAAAGCGGTAGCAAGTATGGCCTTGGCCCATGCATCATCCTCAATTCCCATGGTGCATAGAACGACACGAGTACCGAGCGCCCACTCCCTTTGCCGCTGGAAGCTTCATCGCATGATTACTAATTTGGCACAGCATTACTAGAAATAATGGTCGCGGCGTGCCACTTGGCTGGCCATTAGGACCTATGATATTTTGCACCACAAAAACAATTATTGTGACATCGAATTCAAAGAACTGCTAATATTGTATTCACATAGGCTTTGCTAAAATGTTTATAATCTACTTAGATAAGGTTGGTATTTTAGTGTCATGGTTTTGTGGCATGTTGTTGCCGTGTTACAGATATTTTGGAGGGTTCATCATGATGGTATGGCATGTTTATTTTATATATTGTTTTCGTCTTTTAAATGGAACTTACTGTTATCGGGTTTTTACATATTTGATGAGTAATGGGCAAGTGTGTTGGGTTAGGGTTAGGGTACTGGATAAGTATTAAGTGTTAGCTAATCGTTGTGCCTACTCTGAAGATAGCAGTAAGCACATATGCTGTTTAGTTATTGAAAATGGAATTATCTGGAGCAAAAAGGTTAAAATTATTTATTATGAATTGAGAAGCGAGTAAGTGAGCTGAGCTTAACATGATGCTATTTCTCATGTAGGAGTGCTTAACATATTTTACGTTTCTTATTTGATTTTGTGTATTTTTACTAAGAAACATAGGTGAAAATGTTTAGTTAAAACTTATACTTTAAACATGTTATATTATGGATCCACTCAAAGCATAGATTTATTTATGAGGACTATGAAATGATTTTAATTTTTCATTTTATAATTTTCTTGTGATGCTAATGTATAATTTCAAAGTTCAAATTTTATTTTACTAATTTTCCTGTGATTTACTATAGAATTTCAAGTTTCACGCATGTCGCTAAAGAAAAGATTTTATAAAAATGAAACCTGAGCTTTGGGTCATATTCCGCCCATTAAGGCCCATGGTACTGGGAAAGTCGCCCATAAGTAAGAAGCGGGCGGCCTTTGGACGTGGCTGATTTCGAGAGAGCGGTGAGGGGCTTTTAAACACAAAGCGGGAGAGGAAGATGGATTAGCGGGGTTGTATAGCTAAAGTTCAAGTTTTTACAAAATGGCCGGGACTTCGCCCGCATCTCGCCGTCTACGTTTCGACCGATCGACGGTGCCAGTAGAGCGCGGCTGCGGCGGCGACGTGGCCACGCCGGGTGTGCTTCTTTTAGCGCACCGATCGTTTAGAGAGAGAAGATACGTGACGAGATATAGCGCTGCGCCCGCGGCATTCAATTCATTCCAATGGCCAGATTCTGTCGAGCGCGCGCTGCCAAGGTGGCATGCCCAGCATTACTATAAGAAGCTAAATTTATTGTGGTGTTATATTATTTTCTTTATAAATTTTAGGGCTTCCAAAGCGTGTGCAGCTGGGTCTCCCCAAATGCGTAGAGTGCGGCCCTCACTACCTCTACGACCTCCACGCTGCTGAAGATAAGGCGAGATTTGGCTTCTGGATTTGGTTTTGTTCATGCGATTTTCTCCTCCACTTCCAAAGACGGCTGAGCAGAACCATCACGAAATCTCACGTGAGGGCACCTTGCATATTTTGAGTAGTTGTCTTTTTGATACTACCCATGTAAAAATAATAAGCTGCTCTCACCTCCTCAAAGGTCGCACTCAGTTTATTAATGGAGCGCCAATAACAGCCCTTGACGCTGGCATTACAAGCAAGATCCTGGTCCGAGATTAATTGATTTATCCTATCCCATTGTACAACATACTAGTCAGTACAATATTCATATCTATCTTTTATCTTATGGCTAAACGGACTTACCAATCAATCTCGGATCTTGTCCATGATTTGATACATATCATACAAGGACAAATCTACACGCTTTACATTATACAACCAAATTTCTACAAGTGACTACGGGAGGCATACTGTGGTAGAGTAGTCTCAAAATAGCTTAGAAGGCAAAGGATACAAAATACCAGAAAAGCTTAGGCTCCACCTTACCAAATCCCCACTATGAAACCCGGACACAAATCCATTTCTCAGGCCATCTCAGTATTTTATGGTGTATGATGGGAACCTTCAATTGGCGATTTCGGGACATTGATTTTTGAAGGGATGTCCACAAGACCTGGATTACTCAAATGTACATGCAAAGCCGTGTTCAAGTAGTGTCTAGTTGATTTCGTGAGGGGTGATTCTGCCTAATAAATTATTGTCAGGACATGTTCTATCAAAGGGAAAGCTCCAGCGAAGTCAAATTCTGACTAAGCACCATGAGATTTCTACCAAAAAGTTGGCTGTTTGAGGAGATCAAGAGACTCCAATAATTGCAAGGTGCAAATTTGTTCTCGTGAATAGGTCCACTTAAATGGTTCCATGACAAAATTCAAAATTTTTCGAGTCCAACAAGAGAGCTTATTTCCTCTGCAGGTGGTCCGGCTAAATTTGTTCGAATAAATCTATGCTCATCGGATCTATATTTTGTGTATGCTTAAGCTCCTTGACCTCTGTTTCCCGCGCAAAACGCATCACTACTTGCGTCAATAGGAAGCATGTAAGTGCATGTTCATAAACATGGTCTAGTATAAAAGGATTTTAGTGTTGGATCTAAAGGTCTTCTGCTTAGAAGTGAGAGCTACGTTAAGTGAACTTAAAGATTTGTGTGGTATTGTCCCACACAAAGTGTTATTTGCAAGATTTAGTAGCGCGAAGGGCAGGAAGTTGTGCTATCTCGGCAAAAGTTGGAATGTGGCGTGAAAAGAGTCGGATCTCAATCCAAGAATTACCAAACTTGGCAATCCATCACTTATCCATTCGTAGTTTTCCACCAAAATTATTGTGGGAGAAAGACTGCTAGGACAGTAAAGGTTTTTCGCAAATCTGCAGGAAACAAGGGGAAAATTTCCACTCGAAGGTCTTCGCGTGTCGGGGAAGAGAGAGCATGGAGTTGCACAAATAGGCAAAATAGCAACTGCGCGCTACTTGAATTTGCCGTTGAAGAATTTGGTGGTAGAAGAGTTCCTAATTGTTTGAGATCATTGAAGTGCTGCAATTCGAAAGATTCCTTTCAAGGAGATTTTTGATAGATCGAGTACTGCAATTGTTTTCCCTAATCGACAAATCTGATCACGTGAATAACTCGAGTTAAGCGATTGGAGAAGAGGATGGAACGAGTTTGCAACCATGGAGCTCAAAACTCAAATGAAAGCTGCCCATTTGGCAAATTATTTGAGATATCCAATATCTTAAGTGTTCTTGGTAACCGAGGTATTGAACCGGATTATGGTTATTTGACCGGAGAAAGAGGAATTCTCAAATGACATGAAATCCAAATTCAGGGGCAACCTCATCACTAATAACTATTGTTATAGGAGATGTCCAACTCGGTAGCATTTGAAAAACAATCCAGAATCAATTCGGAATCGTTCTGTAAGACCTGTGTTTGATATATTTAGCCAGTCAATATGCTTGTGCCTCGAAGCCATGTCGAAATCTAGCATGTATGACAAGATGGAGAAACGATGTGCAACCCCTCAGAAGTTGAAATGCAGGTGCCCAATCAAAATCAACTTTTGAACTTGAAGACCCGAAGCGGGTGACTGAGGGTGAATGGGAGGCGCTCGATTTTCGCTTTCTTTGACTTTCAGGGTCACCCGGCTCAACCCCAACCTCAAAAAGCGAACTCAGAGACAAACTCACTGAGACCGAGGATGCGTTCCACTTGCACCCAATTGATTGGGCTGGATGCTCCCTCAGGAACACATGGCTGAACACCCTAAAGCGATCACACACGCGTGCAAGAAAAGAGATCGCGAACAAACCTTCTCGAGCGGGAGGGACAAGAGGTGTACCCAACTCCTATTGAGGAAGTAGCGGGTTTCGAAACCTAGATACCCAAGTCAACTGCAGCCCGGGGAGCACTAAGATAAATTCCTCGTCGATAAAAATTCATCGCTGACCGGATCTTAATTCGAGACTTTCGAAGAAAGAATAAACCGTGAACTAAATTGGCAGAAATAATTTCCAAAACAAATTTTGAGACTCAACTGAAGCGTAGCTTGAACGGCAGGATTAAACAAATTGGTGTCATCAGAGCGATAGCATGCAGTCGCAAAGCAAGTAGCAAGCTAAGCTCAAAGGCCAAAATCGTCACGGCATGCAAGCACCCGGCCTCTGCTGACCGACAAGCGAGAAACCAAACCTAAATGCCAAGTTTGCGATCGAGCTGGAGAAAAGCTAACGCGGCGTCAACAACACCTGGCAAGCTGCAGTAGAAAAGGAACTAGATTGCGGCGATGACAAAGCTGAGTCATGCCAAGCGAGCCCGACCCAGGTACCCTGCACAAGAAGAGAGAAAGACTGGCTCGAAGACCAATTCACAGCAAGAGAAGAATCGACCTTTAGTGAGAACTGAGCTTGATGGAGATGAACTGTCGCTGTAGCTAAGCTCGTGTCCCTGGTGCGTGATGGCGTGAATTGGGCAGGAGTGCTGGTGGACTCCGCTCTCCCCGCCAATCGCAACCGGCCCGCGTAAAGCTGGCTAGGAGCTGCGCTCGCTCCGAAGTCAAGCCGGCACTGCCTGCAGCCCTGGTGAGCCGCCCGCCGACACAGAGAGCTGGCCGGGCCGCGCGTTTGCGCTGCCGCGCTGCAGAGAGGCACAACAGCCACCTGCTGCCGCCTGCCGGCCCCCTGGCTGCCGCCTTGATCCGCGCGAGCACCAGCTGCTGGATGGCCTGGTGAAGAGCTCGCCAGCTGCATGCTTGCCGGTGTGTGAGATGGCGTGGCCCTGAGGCCCCGCCTGCTGTTGCCGCTCGGAGCATCGGGGCTCCAGGTGCCGGAGTCCTGCACACCACCACCAAAACACAGAGACAAGAACGTAAACGGGATCCGAAACCAAAATTCCAGAGAAAAATCACAGCATCAAAGAAAAGGAATTTGATCCAGACGCGGAGGCGGCGCGGAGATTTGCTCTTCCCCAGCGAAAAATCACTGCAAAGAGTGTTGCCGCGCCACTCGTGTTGCATGTGGACGCTCTAGACAAGAAACGCTAAAATTGGAGAAAAATAAAACGCAAATGGAAGAGGCAAAGCGGGAGTGATGGGCTGCCGTATCCTCTATATATGATGGTCCTATGTTTTCATCCCTATTTTGCTCCTCGATACATATGAGCCAGCACCAGCTATCTAGGGCTATTTGTACAGTGCGACTCGGATATACGGATCCGGCGTGCTGGTTCGTCTCCTCGCCGGTAGCCTTGCATCCACGCAACCTCGATGCCGCCACGTGCC
>JADLZK010003744.1:0-24950 GCA_015847255.1 Hyparrhenia diplandra
ATCCATGCTTGTACTTAGGGTTGGCCGGTCGCGTGCGAAGGGCACTCGAATTGCTTCCCGGGTCATAAGGGACGACCCCTTCCGGGAATGTATCTGTCACCGTTGGATGCTCTATGCCTCTTGCCTAAAACATGCTTGTTTGGAGCGATTCTTTGTTTGCTTTCGCTTCTCGTATTGCACTCGAGAGGCACTCTAGACATTCTTGTCATGCGAGCCACTCCCACGTTCTCGACCCTTGCAGTCTGCGAGGAACTCTCATCATTCATGCCTTGAGAGCCAGTTTCCGCATTGTTAGCCGATGCACTCTGCAAGGCAATCTGAACGTCATTGGCATGAGTGCGAGTCGTCGCATTCCGATCCATTGCCCCCGAGAGGCACTCTAATCACCATTGGCATGCAAGCTAGTCATCTCATTCCCACCCATTGCACTCTGAGTCTGAGAGGGACTCTGGTCATTGTTGTCATCCCCATTTAATAACCCGGGTGCGTACCATATGGTCCTTTAGACCGACTAATACCCCCGAGATTTAAGGCGAGGAGGTTTTGCTGCGAGAACAATTTGGTGCGAGAACAAGACAGCAGATTGGGGTGTTATAATCATAAGGTCTCGCTCCACTTGGATCCTCTTAAAAATAGCGGCCATGAGTCTTAATTTCGCCTCGTCGGCGGATCCAAGAGTGTAGCATCAAAACCAGAATTTACATGTTCAATCGTTACAACGGTATGTCCCCGCCGTATTGGTTGACCCTCAAGTAGCTCTGGGTGATTCGGGTGTACCTTTCCCCTAGCTACCTCAACCCGATAACCTCCAGTCTTCGTTACAAGGGTACATCGTTCTGGAATGGAAACCTCAGGTGCAGCATCCAGTTGGCCATCCGGATTGGCTGAGGCGTAGCTGCTCTTCAGTCCACCTGCAGCGCTAGGGGTGTTGCCAGGCGGGGAACCTTGTGCTTGTGCTTGTGCTTGTGCTTGTGCTTGTGCTTGTGCTTGCAACACCACCACCCGACCTTGGAGCTCATTCAATCTAGCCAAAATCTCTTCTTTAAGCGCTCACGACCGCCAGCAGTTGGAGACTTCCTCTTTCTATACATGTCCCCTTGATCCGGCCAATTCCTCCAACCACACGAACTAGACACCCCACGCACACGCCTGCGTTGCAGGGTGCCCAGACCCCCTCGTGAGAAGATCTCTTTCCCTTACACCGGTGACCTCGGAAGAAGCATGGGTGTTGGCATTTCTTAACGCAATCAAAGGAAATAGGTATAAAATCCATCCCCAATAAGAGCGTCGAAATGCACCGACATTCCCAAGAAACCACCATGTCGGTGATCCGTAAGGGACCTGTCAACGGGATAGATCTTGCCATTTTAGATATTCATCCCATAGCGCACGGATCTATCATTGTAGCATTTCACCCGGAAGTATTCGTGGTATCGTTATTTATATTTTCCCAAAGGAAGGCATGTGATTAATAAATTAGCATGGCATCTGAATAGAGGAACATGTGTTTGCTTAGACCAAAATGTTCATAACAGAGGTAAGCAATAATGGTTCATGGATAGTGTGACACACACTTAAGAATCCACCAGCAAAAAGGATAAAAAAAATAGATAAAGAATAAATAAATAAATGAATAACCTAATGGAGTAGTTCTAATGTATCTAGTCATGGCCATACAAATGAATAGTTAGGATCATATACAAACTGATCTAATCGTGGTTAAGTCTAGGATAACAGGGAGACTCCCAGGTGCCATACGGCCCAATAGAAGCATTTACGAACTCCTACAGCACAGGCGAACGTGGGGGGATTTCAAGGGACGGTCAAGGCTTGTCACGACCAAGCCGCCTACCCCCTCAACCGTGGCATGCACTCATATTCACAGGTGTCGTAATACCCGAGCACCATGCCCGCATATTAGAGCACTACTCTTGTCCCCCCCAGGATCCCCACTCGTCGAATGGACGGACTAGAACAAGAGCAAACCCGAAGGAACAACGAACCGTTATCCCACCTCTAATCAAGTTAGACATATGATGATCGATGATGAACTGTAATGAGCATGTCAAGATTATGATATGTAAACTATATGCTAGTTCATATACCAACACAAGAACATGAACAAAACTATACTCTAGTTCATAAGTTAGGCCAAGAACATGGATATAAGACTTGTAAATAGAAGAATGCTCCATAGAGTAGATGTATTACCAAAGCACTTTCTTCTAGGAGACAAGCCCTCCTTGTAGCTCTTCTACTCCAAGTGTTAACTAAGAAAGAATAAAGAAGAAGAAAGAAGAAGAAAGAAGAAGTAGAAGAAGAGAGAGAGGTAGAGGTGGTAGAGAGAGAAATTTTGCTGGTTTGCTGGACTCCAAATGGTGTGTGTTGAGAGAGGGAGAGAGGGGGCCTACTTATACACTTGGAGGAGGGGCCTAAATGCTAAAATACATCAAAACCGACCTAGAAAACCTTCCTTCTGTGCGCAAACCGACCAACTAAGGGCGGAAAACCCCGTTTGGAAGGTGCACAAACCGCCTCCCCGAGGCTGGGCCGAAACCGCCTCGGGGAGGGTGCGGTCGCACTATCCGGCGCTACAAGCACCCCCCGGGCTCGGCCTGGCCCGGTCTTGGCGGGGTGTCGTCTTTCGCCCTCGAAAAGTTGTGGGCCGGGCTTTGCTCGGCCCAGATTTGATGTTTTGGGTCGATTTGCTCTTGGGCTTGATTTTTGCAATAATACGCTTTCCGGAAGGCGTATTTTGGTCGATTTTCCACTTGCTTTTATTATAAATCTGCAAAATAAAATACAATGCACTACAAGTGGAATTTATTAGTGGTAAATGCATATGAGTATAAAAAGGTTTAATTTTACTCCCTTTATGGTAGTAAGTTGACGGGAAAAATATGTCGTTGGTTACCGTCAACAATGGGCTAGCTCTAAAATCTGCTCACCTAAAGCCTGAGCTGCTTCATCATTCCAAACAATTTGAGCCCTGTCACCTAACAATTCCTGTGGCTGCGGCCCACGCGCAAAAGCCATAGCGGTCCTTAGGATATTCGTCCCATGGATTACGGATTCCTTTGTCGACTAAGTCCCCTGTCCCTCCTTCGCCCACCTTTCGGACATTGCTTCATAACCTCCGTCCCCCCGCGGTGGTTATCCGGTTCTTCTCGCCAAACTCCTTGTATCTCGACTTTTGCCGGTGCCTCTTCACTTCGATTCGCTTGAACACAAAAGTCGTCCAATCCTCCTTGGGGATGTATGGGTGCTTCACGTGGCATCCCTCCCCTTGTTGACGTAATTGCGCACTAGATCGCTTTTTGTGAGTCCTAAAACTTTTTCCTACCACCGCCACAGCCTTTTAATTGCTTTGTCCTTTGAGCTCAATGGACACTCCAACTCTAATGAATTCGGACACACTCCTCAAATAATTCTTTCTTGACTTGAGGACTTAAGGAACAGGCCCGAACACGTGAGCAAGGGGACCCTTTGTCTAGCAATCGACTAGCAAGTCTCCTCATTCTTAGCTTACCCTCCTTAGTAGTGGGATACCCGTCCCAAGTGAGCTCTGTCACAACTATCTTATTCTCACGGCCACTTTGTGATGGTCCCGACCCTCCCCTTTCGCACCGACCGGCCAGATGACTGCCCCTCTGCAGTACAAACTCCTGAATTCAGCCCCGTAGTAGCTTCATCTGTCTCATGCGCTGTCTCTTCATATGTATCTCTCTCGACCATCCTCTAGAGAATTAGTTGTTTCAACGCCCGGATGATGTTGCACATGTGTCATCATCGACGCCTATATCAAGCAGTTGTAGTTACACGAGAGAAGTCAACGGCTAGCACTCAAAAAGCTAACCATAAGCAAGGTTTGTATATTACATAGCCGCAGCTTACCATTTTCGGCGTCGTCAAGCGCGCCAAAGACACACGACAAAGCTTCACCGGCGATCTGGGGGGTAGGGACAGAGCGATCATTGTTCTATCTTGAACACAGCGTATATTCATCTATAAAGAAAATAGCGGCGAGAATTTGTTGCGGTTTCCTATGACAACAACACATGGATGACAACATTATAGTAGCGGTCGGTGTCAAGTTCAAGTATCTACAACTCGATATATCCATCCGAGGATAAAATAATACGATTCAATTACGTAATAGGCTTTGCTTTTTTTTCCAACACAAGCGTAGTAGGCTTTTTATGAGGACTAAACAAACCATTGAGGCGGGGAACAAATAAAATGTAGTTAAGCAATATAGGACTATAAACAAAGCGTAGTACGGTTCATTTAATAGGCACATTTTTGTAAGACAAGATAGTAGTAGTGCTTTCGGCAGAGCGATCATTGTTCTTGAGCATGTATATTCACCTTTCCTCCCCGACCCACCAACCCCCGGTCGGTGTCAAGTTCAGGTTTCTACAACTCTATGTATCCATCCGAGGATACAATTCACCTTTCCTCACATATCTAAATATTTCTATTCGATATTGGTTCAGCTTGGAGTTTAAACATAAGATTAAATAATCTTTATGCCAATGAGTATGTACTGTTTCATACATTTAAGTTCTTTGTTACTAACTCTGTTTCTAACCTGCACAAAGTAATTACGCTCAATAGCTAATTATGATCGATTTCTTAGCGATTACAATTCTTCTTCGTTTTTTGAGATTACACTGTACAACAATTTAATCCTTTAACAATCCCTTTCCTACCCAGCGACGGCGGAAAAATTCGCTAGTATTTATACGGTTCAATCTGTAATAGGCAGACCTATGAGGACTACACAATCAACAGAGGTACAGATCACAAAAAATATAGTTCGAGAATAGAGGGATATAAACAAAGCGTAGTTTAGTAACAGTTCATTTAATAGGCATTTGTTTTGGTTGCGTTTCCTATGACAAAAACACAGTAACGACATTATAGTAGCAAATCGGGTGTCAAGTTCGGTTTCTACAACTCTATATATCCATCTCGAGGATGCAATTATCACCTTTCCTCACCGGGCGACGAGAAAAATTCAGGCATTTGTGTTATACATGTTCCCATTAGGATGGATTTGGTCACATCGTTCACAAACTAAATTGTTGATTGACTTTATATATCATTAGGAATGTCTCGTTCATATGTTTTCTCCATTGATCTCTAAATATACATTATCCAAAATAACTTTAGATTATCATCTATATATCATAACCTTAAAATCTTAGTGATTAACATCATAACCTATTTATATTCCACCTTCATACCCGCGGCAACACGCGGGAATCCTTCTAGTTCATCTATAAAGAAAATAAGCGGTGGAATTTGGTTGCAGTTTCCTATGACAAAACACAGTAACGACATTATAGTAGCGAGTTAGGTGTCAAGTTCGGTTTCTACAACTCTATATATCCATCCGAGGATACAATTATCACCTTTCCTCACCGGCGGCGAGAAAAATTCAGGCCTTTGTGTTGATGCCACTGTTGGATGGAATTCACTCAAGTAGCCGTCACCTAAACAGATTCAAAAATTTCAGTCACACTGTAAACTAGCAAGCCCCTAATATTTATCTGAGTTCAATCCGTAATAGGCGGTCTATGAGGACTACACAATTCCACGGAGGCACAGATCACAAAAAAATGTAGTTCAGGAATAGAGGGATATAAACAAACTGTAGTTTTAGTTACAGTTCATTTAGTAGAAACACTTTTGTAAGACAAGATAGCAACATTATAGTAGCGATTAGGTGTCAATTTCAGTATGTACAACTTAAAATATCCATGTGACGATTGAATTATACAGTTCTATTTTGCAATAGGCGGTTTATGAGGCCTACACAAACCAAAGGCGGAGAACAAAAAAAATGTACTTCAGGAGAAGAGGGATACAAACAAAGCGTAGTTTAGTAGCAGTTCATTTAATAGGCACATTTTTTTATAAGACAAGATAGTAATAGTGCTTTCGCAGCGATCATTGTTCTTGAGCATGTATATCTACTACACCTATGTAGAGAACCCCCACTAAGGAGTTCTCTCAACTTGCAAGCATGCCACCATGATCATCCAATGGTGGCCCCCAATCGCTTGAACTAACTAAAATAATATTGTAACTCACAAACCAAAAAAACAAATTAAATTCTGATTATACCATTGAATTCCTTTTAATAAATCCTTCAAAACAAGATCTCATATGGATATATTTCGATAAAATTATAAGTGGGTCCCATGTAATAGTAGTTGGTATATATAGAGCAAAGTAAAAAATAAAAAATAAGAGAAAAAAAAAAAAAAAAAAGAATATGAGGGTGATAGTAATATTTTAACTCATAGATTTCTCCTTCGTACCCGCGGCAACGCGCGGAAGCTCTAGATTATACATATTCCCATTAGGATGGATTTGGTCACATCGTTCACAAACTAAATTATTGATTGACTTTTTATATATCAATAGGAATGTCTCTGTTCATATGTTTTCTCCATTGATCTCTAAATATACATTATCCAAAATAACTTTAGATTATCATCTATATATCATAACCTTAAAATCTTAGTGATTAACATCATAACATATTTATATTGCACCTTCATACCCGCGGCAACACGCGGGAATCCTTCTAGTTCATCTATAAAGAAAATAAGCGGCGGAATTTGGTTGCGGTTTCCTATGACAAAACACCGGGTAATGACATTATAGTAGCGGTCGGTGTCAAGTTCGGTTTCTACAACTCTATATATCCATCCGAGGATATAATTATCACTGTCCTCACCGGCGACGTAAAAATTTAGGCCGCATTTGTGTTGATGACAGCTGTTGGATGGAATTCACTCAAGTAGCTTCATCACCTGAACAGATTCGAAAATTTCAGTCACCTGAAAACTAGCAAGCCCCTAATATTTATACAGTTCAATCCTGTAATAGGCGGTCTATGAGGACTATACAATTCACGAGGCACAGATCACAAAAAAATATAGTTCGGGAATAGAGGGATATAAACAAAGCGTAGTTTAATAACAGTTCATTTAGTAGGAACACTTTTGTAAGACAAGGTAGCAACATTATAGTAGCGATTAGGTGTCAATTTCAAGACGTACAACTAAAAATATCCATGTGACGATTGAATTATACAGTTCAATTTTGCAATAGGCGGTTTATGAGGACTACACAAACCAAAGGCGGAGAAAAAAAAAAATGTACTTCGGGGAGAAGAGGGATACAAACAAACTGTAGTTTAGTAGCAGTTCATTTAATAGGCATATTTTTATAAGACAAGATAGTAATAGTGCTCGACGGAGAGTCATTGTTCTTGAGCATGTATATCTACTACACCTATGTAGAGAACCCCCACTAAGGAGTTCTCTCGACTTGCAAGCATGCCACCATGATCATCCAATGGCGGCCCCAATCGTTTGAACTAACTAAAATAATATTGCAACTCACAAACCAAAAAAACAAATTAAATTCTGATTATACCATTGAATTCCTTTTAATAAATCCTTCAAAACAAGATCTCATATGGATATATTTTGATAAAATTATAAGTGGGTCCCGTAATAGTAGTTGGTATATATAGAGCAAAGTAAAAAAAAAAAAAATAAGAGACTGAAAAAAAGGGAAAAAAAAAGAATATGAGGGTGATAGTAATATTTTAACTCATAGATTTCTCCTTCATACCAGCGCAACGCGGAAGCTCTAGATTATACATATTCCCATTAGGATGGATTTGGTCACATCGTTCACAAACTAAATTGTTGATTGACTTTATATATCATTAGGAATGTCTCGTTCATATGTTTTCTCCATTGATCTCTAAATATACATCCAAAATAACTTTAGATTATCATCTATATATCATAACCTTAAAATCTTAGTGATTAACATCATAACCTATTTATATTCCACCTTCATACCCACGGCAACACGCGCGGGGAATCCTTCTAGTTCATCTATAAAGAAAATAAGCAATGAATTTGGTTGCGTTTCCTATGACAAAAACACACAGTAACGACATTATAGTAGCGGTCGGTGTCAAGTTCGGTTTCTACAACTCTATATATCCATCCGAGGATACAATTATCACCTTTCCTCACCGGGCGGCGAGAAAAATTCAGGCATTTGTGTGTTGCCCATTTGTTGGATGGAATTCACTCAAGTAGCTTCGTCACCTGAACAGATTCGAAAATTTCAGTCACCTGGAAACTAGCAAGCCCCTAATATTTATACAGTTCAATCCTGTAATAGGCGGTCTATGAGGACTACACAATCCACAGAGGCACAGATCACAAAAAAATGTAGTTCGGGAATAGAGGGATATAAACAAACTGTAGTTTAGTAACAGTTCATTTAGTAGGAACATTTTTGTAAGACAAGATAGCAACATTATAGTAGCAGTTAGGTGTCGGTTTACGTATGTACAACTCAAAATATTCATGTGACGATTGAATTATTATACGGAGTTCAATTTTGCAATAGGCGGTTTATGAGGACTACACAAACCAAAGGCGGAGAACAAAAAAAATGTAATTCAGGAGAAGATGGATACAAACAAACTGTAGTTTAGTAACAGTTCATTATAGTTATAGTAGCAGTCAGGTGTCAAGTTTAGTACCTACAACTCAAAATATCCATGTGAGGATAATTATACAGTTCAAATTTGTAATAGACAGTCTATGAGGGACTACACAATCCATAGAGGCACAGATTACCCCAAAAAAAAGTTCACGAATAGAGGAATATAAACAAACAGTAGTTTGGCAACAGTTCATTTAGGGCATGTTTGGTTGCGGTTTTCTATGAGAAAGGCGCAGAGGAAGTCTATGAGGACTACCCAATCCGCAGAGGCACGGATCACAAAAAATGTAGTTCGGGAAAAGAGGCACGAGACAAGATTGATGGGCTACATATCGAACCGTAGAATCATTTGGGTGGAGGAAGAAGCCGCCGAGAAGGTGGTCGTGGGCGGAAGCGGCGTCGGCTTGAATGGCGTGGGACGAAGTCGGCTTGAATGGCACGGACGAGTCGGCGGTGGCGGTGATGGCGGGCGGATGAGGCGGAGGGAACCCTAGAATCGCTGTGAGGAGGAGGACGAGGAATGAAATGAATCGCCTGTGAGGGGATGAAGAATGAAATGAATCGCTGTCGTGAGGGGAGAGGCGGGGTTTTTCAATTTCGCGAAAGCTCGGGGCGAAAATTTTCACGAAAACGTAGAAATCCGATTCTGCACCGTCCCGGAAAAGGGAGTCTCGACCGTCGCCCAATCGATGACGCCAGCGGTCTACACCGGCGTGTGTAGGATACACAAAGGATTTGCATTCATTGCAAAGGCTGTGGATATGACCAGCACGTGTCACGGAGACAGAAGTCCAGTTACTAATTTCGAAACACAGACGCGCCGCATTATATAACTGCTTTTTAATCTGATTTTTCTTTTTAATCTGTGGCCAAGACTTGTGACTAGTCTTTCTCCCTCATAGTAACTCCAAATGTGATGGTTTTTCTTACTAAAATTTTTTAAAATCATGGTGTGTCAAGCTATTGTATTCTTACTGCTTTTACTTTTGTTGAAACGCGCACCACTCATACTAGTACTACTGCTAAAACCCCACATTTTCTGCCCACTAATTTGATCGAGCGAATTGTTCATCTTCCTTTTCCCCGCTGAGATCCTCGCGGAAAAACCGTCTTCGCTGCGCTCGAGCCATGGAGAACCTTCCGCGGAGGTGCTTGAGCACATAGCGCTCAGCGTCGCCATGTCCATGAGCTTTCTATGGAGGGCCTCATGAATCTAAGGGCCACATTTCCCGGGCACACGAGGCGTGCCGCCCGCCATAGTGGGACGGAGCATCATTTGGACCGGTCTTTGGACCGGCGCACGAACCGGGGGCGCCGTACTACTGCGCGCCCGCCAGCGCGAGTCTCATCACCGACCTCGCCAAGTTCGGCAACACGAGGCGTGTTTCAAAGCGAGCATGTCTACCGTGTTCGTGGAAGGGCTGCGGCACCGTCTCGCCGCCGCTCGACTTTGCCGGAACAAGCCGCCAACTCAGGGCATGAACTCGCTTCGGTATGTGCACGCTCTTGCGCTCTACAGGCGGAACGCCGCCGCCGCCGATGATGACCATGCCCGAGAGGTGTTGCGCGAGGTGGAGCGCGACACGGCGGCGACGATGGCTCCCTGGAGGACCGAGAACTGTGCAATGCTCCGCGGACAGGCAGTGGCAGTCTTGCACGACGACCTGGTGGTGCCCCATGCGGTGAGGCCACATCTTCCTCCTCTGGCCAAACCAGCGCCTCGCCGGGACGGGTATAAGATGAGATTTTGGCATACTGTGATATTAAATAGACCATTTAATTTGATATGAGTCAAACGAAGACTATAAAATAGTTGGGCAATGACATGATGCCTATGAAATATGGACTACGAAATATTTGGGCATCAAATATGTACAAATTGCCCAATAACCATTTGTTGAGCACAAAGGCTAATTAAGCACTACTGGGCTTATGCATATGGCCTATATCCAAAGGGCACATGTGTGGCTTGTCGAGAGCACCAAGCCCATGATCAACTCTTGAATAAAATAATTAGTGTATTGCTAATTAAGCCCATTCCCCGGCGTATACATGTGCAAATGCACAATCGCTATGGCTTTTGTTTTGCCCGGTTTGCGCCAGCATGCAAAGACAGGTGCGTGAAGATTACTTGGGCTGATTAGTGCCGTCCATTAGCGATCACTAA
Source organism: Hyparrhenia diplandra (assembly GCA_015847255.1). Lineage (NCBI taxonomy): Eukaryota > Viridiplantae > Streptophyta > Magnoliopsida > Poales > Poaceae > Hyparrhenia > Hyparrhenia diplandra. The sequence continues at coordinate 10,721 of JADLZK010003744.1, forward strand.
TCTTAATTATGGGCCTCCAAGAAGTTACTTATGCATGGCCCATGCAAGCTAAGGCAGGGAAGCTAACATGCCTCTATATACGCACGTATCCTTTTCAGCTTTGTATGTATGTATATGTACGCGTACAAAACGATTAAAGCTTCTAGAAAGGCTGGATTACGTGAAGGGATAAACTCCACGAAGAGATACGCTCCACCGACGATAAGATCGATTCAAACTTCAAAATATCCCGGCGCCTGGCCCGTGCCGCTCGGAAGGCACCCATTCAAAATTTGAATCGCGCATCGCCCGCCTGTGTTCCGTGCATCTCGGCCGGGCGACGCTCCTCGCCAACAGATTGATGGCGGCGCTCCTGGGCACACCGCCTCAACCCTGCTGCCCTAGCCTTGGCCTATAAAAAGAGGCCAACTCTTCCTTCTCAAGGGCCCCCGGCCAGACTTCACCATGCCGCCGCCAGGCTAGCTGCTGCACACGCGCTCCATCACAACAGTGGCGGAGCTGGCGAGGAAATAAAGGGGGGGCCAATTTTTTTTTTCATCGACAGCATACATTACCTAGCCATGATGACAACGATCATAACCAGTAACAATTTTTTTCCTTGACCGCATACATTAACCAGTAATATAATCAAAGAACATACCTGTTAATTTAATGATAATCACCTATTTTTTTAGTTTTCACAGGTCGATGACAAAAGATCAACTATTTAACTCTTGTGCTTGTTGATCTATTGCAACAGATATCATACCTGTAGCGTTACTAGCCATGGGCCAAGGCAGGAAGGCAGGAAGCCTATACGATTGTGACTGTACGTCCATGGGCCAAGTATCATTACTAGCCATGGGCTAAGGCAGGAAGGAAATAACTGATCGATCATGACTGCATGGCCAAGAAAATTACTACTTCACGTATTTTTGTTTCTCAAAAAAAAAACTTAATCATTTTTCTTTTGATGGGGGAGGCCATGGCCCCCGCCGGCCCCTCCCCAGCTCCGCCACTGCATCACAACACACCACACACATCGCCGGCGGCTAGACTCCATCTTCAATATGCCGGCGCCCTGCTGCACATATACGACACCACCCACCTCCATCTCAAGATGGCAACGGGTAAATACCCGACGGGTAGTGCCCACCCATACCCGTACCCGCCAGGAGTAAATCTTACCCGTCGGGTTACCCGTATCCGCATGCGGGTAGGAAAATCGTTCCACACCCGTACCCGCGCGGGTAAATTCTACCCGTCGGGTAACCCGTACCCGCGAACATACCCGAGTATGACATATGAAATGCTTTATAAATTCAAATATTTAATAAATATTAGGTCAATATATGTGCACAAAAGCAAATCTAACATCAATTAGCAACAATACTAGTGTTATATATGTAAACTTTAGTTGAATTGGCTAAAATTCTAGTGTTATATGGGCCAAATTTATTAGGATTGTTAGTGATATATGCGGGTATTTATTACCCACGGGTAGACGGGTATGGGTAGCATACACCCGCACCCTCGCCAGCGTGCACCGATGGGTAGAAGATTTCTTCCAATAACGTCCCGCGGGTAGAAAAATCATTCCCACCTGCATCTTTATCGGGTAAAACCCGCCGGGTACTCGGGTTTTGGTACCCGTTGCCATTTTGACCTCCATCCATCACCGCTAGCCGCACACACACGTATCGCCCGGCGATCTATCACGGCAGCAACGTCGCCGACCTCCTCGACGCCCACAACGTCGCCAACACCATCGTCAAGCAGTTCATCTTCTCCGGCAAGATCGTCAACTGCGTCATCGGCAAGCCGAACATCTACGGCAGCGTCTCTGGCAAGCCGAACCTCTACGTCATCGTTGTCGACCACTCGCCGTCGACCACATCGTCTCCGGCAACCCGAACCTCCACATCATCGTCTCCGGTGACCTCGTCCACATCGTCTCCGGCAAGCTGAGCATCTTCAGAACCCCGTACATCGTTGACGTCTGCCACATCGACGCCATGGCTGCTCACTTCCATGGTGAGATTCTTTATACGTATTGATTATTTTGTTTCACGTTTTCGCATGGCTGTGGTACAGATCGCACACACGCCCTCATGGCCAGCCAACAAGCCTCGACAACGCCGGAACGATGACAGCGACGGCAACCATCTCTTGACGGCGGCGACCACCTGAGATCGCCCGTTTCATGCAGCCGCAGCGACTATGACGCCCCGCCCTGCGTGCATGCAGTTCACACCACTACGGCCTGACAGCGAAGGCGTACGGGCGGCAGCTCGATCGGCAACATGAGTCCTGATGCGCCAACAGTGGCAGCCCAGCGAACCAGCAGTCTGATGGTGGCCATGTGTGCATCGGCAACGTGACACATCCACCACAATTGCGTGCAGCGGCAGATCGGCAACAGCGGCAGAGCCCGGCCAACACGTCCTGGTCATCGGCGTATACACACTGGCAGCATGCAAGGTGTCCCAGAAGAGACGGCAGCCCGGCGAAGAACATGCACACGTACATACACATTCCTGCGTTGGCATGATGAGCCACGGTCACGGCAAACGCGGCACTCGATGGCCCGGCGTGGCAGCAGCAAGAGTCCAGCGATGGCCGGAACGGCGCCGGAGCAACGGTGGCGGCAGATCAGTGTGGCCTGGCAATGGCCCGACGTGGCACGGTGATGGCGTCACGGCGAGAACACAGCGGCAAGCAGCAAGATCGGCTGGCGACAAGATCAGTACAACAACAACAAGCAGAAGATGCAGCCCGAGCGGCGGGGCAGTGTGACCTTGACAACGACAACAGTATGCGATGGCATCCCAGCAAGTTCCAGCGGCACCACCTTGACAACGACAACAGTATGCACGGCGGCCCTGCTAGTTCCAACAGCACCGCCCTGGCAACGGCAACAGTGCATCCACGACGACGAGCGCAGCTGCCGCCGATGGCCGGAACATCGAGCTGAGCACGCCCATGGCGGTGGGCAGAGCAACACCGCACGGCGACATCTCTACCGCGGCGGCGGATCAACGGCGTGGCCCCGCATCACCACTTCGAGCTAGTGTTTGCAAGCTGGGCCTTGTTGGCCCAGGAACATCACTGAGTGTACACTTAAAGTGTAAACAAGGGTATATATACATACATATATATACATGTATACGGCAAGAATGCAAGTATTATGTCATATGCAACTCGTGAGTGTGTAACACGTGAAAGAAGTGTAGAATCAGCAGAGCAGCCATGAGGAGTATGCTTTTGTCAAAGCAGTGATCCATTTGCCGATGGGCTCTCAGTAGCAGCCCATGTACACGTACAATATATGCAAAGAAGTCAAGGGCTACAATACCATGCAAATGTCGTACATGCATATCAAATATGCAGTAGCCATCAGCTAGCTCGACGTGTTATGGGCTGAGTCACCAAAATCAAATCAACACTTAATCAACTACAAGCAATATATATACTTGGCTAATCAATGGCCCATCTCGCAGTGGCCGCTCGGCCCAAGCAAAGCACGGGCTCCGACAGGCCCGAAACCCAACTGCAACGTCCGCGAATGTCCCAAGTCATGACAAAGCGCTCGAGTTTACGAGCATATACAAATTGGCGAGCTATCATGCCAATGATCTCAGAAGTTCACGAATGAGCAATTTCCCGAATGTCTCGGGGAGGACAAGTCTCACATTCACCACCTACCATGTTTCCGCCTTTGTCAAGGCGGTGAACCAGATGAAGTCATTTTCTTCCCCGGATACCGGCGAGGCTGGGGCGTTTCGTTTCCGCGACCGACGAGGCGGAATCATTGTTACCGTGACCGACGAGGCCGAACACTTGACTTCATTATGGGATCCGCACGGCGAGGCGGATACCTTTGCTAGAGGCCGACGAGGCTCTAGCGTTCCACCATTTTTCATTCATTTGTGCTTATGCATATATTTGGGAGACAACTCTTGTTTATTCAGAGACGACAACAATGACCATCAGCATAGCTTAATCGGAGGTATTCCGCGGCCTAAGGCCCGGATGTAATTAATTGGAGGTCTTCCGAGGGCCCCATGAACCGTAAGCCACGCAATCACCCGATGTCGGATGAGGCTCGGCGCAAATATATATTAAAGTAGGAAATTGTACTTTGTAATTCTCTCATGAATAATAAAGTGATATTTCCCCTGAACTTTTGTCCCTTGTGTATTTTATTGCACATTTACTTTATTTGTATACGAATGTATCCGGCACGCCCGCGCTTAATAGTAAGTACTACGTGAGTACGACCCACGAAACACGAGAGATCCACCCCTAGCGATTTTTTACGGCGAAACAACGGGCATCGGTGCGAAGGGCGAGGAACGTGCGGCGCCATGAACCAGTGGGTGGAGGGAGCGTGGCAGCAGCACTCCCTGTACTGCAGCGAGGAGTGTAGGATCCGCGACGAGTGTAGGAGGTTGTTTTTGCAAGCACAAGCAGGGTGGTGGGCATGAGTAGCGAGTGGACTCGCATGAATCTATGTATATGTTGATGATGATGACAATGCACCCATGCATTGCATTATGTGATCTATCTTACTTTTGGTGCGTGATGGATGATTATGTGGTAATTCGTGTTATATTCATTCATGTTTACGATGACCGCCGCCCGCGACCATGCAGCCATGGCGCGCGCGCGAGCACCTCGGCGTTGCTAGCTAGCTAGCTAGCCTCCCGTTCGAACTCTCTCCCTTCTTTCTTACCTTGCCACCTCGAGGCTCGTCGGCTTGAGCGGTTACGCTGTGCCATTGATGGCGCCTTGGAACGCTGCCATGTTCGCCGGTTCACGCGCCCCGCGTTCAATCGTTCTCCACGGCGGCAACCCCTCTCGGACCCGTCCCCCTCGCATCGCGAGTCTTCAAAAGCGTCTACACTGCGTTTCGATGCTTTCCATCCCGTCCATTTAACCTCGCCCGGTCCTCGTCGGCGGGAGTGTCGCGCTCCCGCTCCGCCGTGCCCGCCCGCCACCGTCGGCGTCAAACTCGATACCGCCTAAACCCGCTCATCCGATAACAAAGATAGGAACGCTTGGTTCTCACGGGGATCACGGTGGTGGTCCTCCCGTCGCTAGAGGCCTCATCTCCGGTGACATCCGTGCATGCCCGGTGTGCCGCCATGTCGGAGACCTCCGGGGCTCAAGAACCCTAATTTTTCTTTTTCTTTTTTTATTATAATCTATGGTTACAACTTGTAATCGGTCTTTCTCCCTCATCATAACTCCAAATGTGATGATTTTTCTTTCTACGATTTTGTTAAATAATGATGTGTCAAACTCTTTGTATTCTTCTTTGCTACTACTTTTGTCACGTTTGGTGGATAACATTTGAAATTTGAATTCCAAAAATTACAACTTCACGTAACATTTTTGGAGCATCTAATGATTTCAGCATAAGAAGTCATGAACATAAAAGTTGAAGAATAATTCTTAAGTCGCACATCTTTTATATTGGTTATTTCTTCATCCCCGGTAACATTGTTCATAAGATTTACACATGTCTCGTAGAGTTGACAAACCTTGTAGAGAGATTTCTAAGATTTGTGAACAATGTCACTAGCACTATGTCGGATGGGGAAACAACCAAAATAAGAATTGTAGATCTTGCTAAGTTATGAAACACTCTAATTTAAAACTTTTGATTTGTATTATCTTGTAAAGGAAAACTAGGTCTCAATTTCAAAAAAAAAAAAATGAAAATTGAAATTTAAATGTTTTTAGTGACCTCGGATAGACAAGAAACCACGGATATAATAATTGCGAGTTCTCAAATATCCATGAAACTTTGTAGTTTATAACTTTTTGATTTGAGATCATATGCATGATGTATAGTGCATGATGTAGCTCGATGATCTCGATTGAACAAGCTTAATTTGATTTTGATCATATGCATGGTGAAAGTTGAAAAGATCCGGTGAGTATGCATGAAAAACGAGATATTTTATTAGTTATAACCCTACATTGTGTTATATTTTTCCAAATTTGTGATGTTTGGATGTTTGATTTCAGTTGAAATGATTAGGGAACAGTCTTTGGAAAAAATACAACTCTCGTATAGTAAGTTTTACATACCCGTCTTTGGGAAAAACGTTTACCGGTGTTAATTTGGTCGGTCTTGATTTGTTGTGAGAAAAAAAGTAAATCTTTGGTCTTGGTGGCGATCTGGATAGGTTTACGGACCTGTTCTGGGGAGAATTATCTGAAAAAAAGAGCCGCACCGGGTTCCGACCTCCAACCGGATGCGTGGCATGGGTGCGGAGCATCCGGATCGGGCCACGTCGGACAAGCAAAGGGAACAAGTATGCGCACGGGAGGCGGGGACCACCATGTGGTGGGCCCCATGATTTCAACTACCGACAAAATGTTATACTCCAAACCAAAAGCGAAATTAAATTTTGATTACACCACTGAATTTGAATAAATCCTTCGAAATAAGATCTCACATGGATATATTTAGGTAAAATTATAAGTGGACCCCCATCGATGGTAGTTGATATATACTCCATAGTAGAGTAGAGATATATCGGCACTCATATGTTCCTTTATTCACTTGGAACAATTGTGCAACTGCTCCTTTTCTGGAGTCTAATTGCTCGTTTGCCCCTATTTGGGGCATTTGCGCAATTGGAAAACTAAAAAAAAGGGGCAAACGAGCAAAGTTTGAAAACGAGGGGCAAATCGTGGAGCCCACTCTTTGGCGCTCTCCCTCAACCTTTTCCCTCCTCACTCACGCATGCGTCAGCGAGGGGGACCCAGCGGGCCCACTTTCCGACATGAGTACGGATAGATGTTGTGAGAGAAAAGCACTGTTGAAGCGGCCCGGCCGAACAATTTGGGGACGGAACGACGGTGGCGGCACGTGGGCCCTATTCTAGAACGAGGTGCGTGGGATACAGAGGATTCGCATGCAAGGGTGTGGCGGGGCGGAGCGGGCGGTCGAGGAGCTCGCGTTCGCGTCAGCGAGGGCGCCGTGGAGGAGCTGCGTGTGACATTGTTCACAAGATTTACACTTTTTTTTTGCGGGAGTTCACATTCACAAGATTTACACTATTATTTTTGTCCCGTATTTGTCGAATCCGTTTTACGATGCGTTAGTTGAAATAGGGGTTTTTCCGTCCGTTTCGAGTAAGCCCGTTTCCACCCGAAATTGACCCGTATTTAATCCGTTTTTCAAGACGTTTTTAATCTCCATAAGTTAGTAGTATGTCTAAAAATTTATATGTTCTAAAACATTATAATCACTCATTATGCACGTTAACATGCTAACACAAGGCGTACCATTGAATATTGGACTAATAACTTCGTATGTGTACATTATTTTATGACTTTGTCCATGTATACTCGAGAATATTTGATCGCGTTATTCTTTCCGGCTCAACTTTCGTATTGGTTCGTTTCCGTACTTTATGCATATTCCGATTTTGTTTCCGTACCGCATTTTTTCGAACTCGATCCCGCCCGCGTACAAATGAGGTTTTTCCGTCCCGTTTTCATCTATAGGGCCAACACCGGTGTTATGGAGATCGAAGGCGACCACCGTGCGGCTGGCGAAGGCGCTGACTCGACAGTTTCGTGTGTACAGTATGCGGGACCCGTTGGCAATTAAAAAAATCATCAAAACCTGTTCTTCACTCGTCCAGAAGCATACGAAACCTCCCGCCACACCATTTATAGAATAAAAACGAGTACAGTAGTATTTCGCCCACTCGTTTCCAAATTTGTCTTTGTTTGGATTGGAAAAAAAAAAAATATACTATTGTATAGTACAACACCGATAAGTACTCTGTCTTTGTATGGAGTGCTAAATTACGCACTTCGTCTTTGGGAAAAGGAGCGTATGCGTAGGGAGTACTGATAGTACTAAGGCTGTAGGCGTCCGTCGCTCGTTCTCGTCTTCCCGGTCGATGCCTCGTCATTCGAGATGGGCATCCATCACGGTGCGGTGCGGTGCGGATGCGAGCAACTGCGCCGCGCGCACACGTGGGCCCTATTCTCTGAAGGGTTCGCATGCAAGGGTGTGGATATGATCGGCCGACGTGTCACGGTTATAGAGGCGCTTCGGCGTGAGGTGTACACCTAGTCACGCGTCACAAGAAAAGGTGCCGCCCTAATTTTTCGATCATGCGACGGGTCGTGTCACCTTTCTGGCCGGAGTGCACCGCCCGGCCCCGCCATGGTCCTACGCAGGCCTTCCCACTCAAGAACTCTGATTTTCTTTTTTTTTAAATCTGTGGCCAAAACTTGTGACTAGTCTTTCTCCCTCGTAGTAACTCCAAATGTGATGGTTTTCTTTCTATTTTTTTAAAAAATGCTTTACCAGGATATTGTATTCTTTTTGCTATTACTTTTGTCATGTTTTATTGGAAACATTTGAAATTTGAATTTCAAAAATTACCACCACTTGAGACAACATTTTTGGAGCATCTAATGATTTCAGAGAAGAAGTCAAGCACATAAAAGTTGTATAACTTCTTAAGATGTACCCTCCGTTCGAAATTATAGTTCGTTAGAGTTTTTTGACCCTAAGTTTGACCACTCGTCTTATTCAAAAATTTGCACAAAAAACAGTCAAATTTAAGTCATTCTTAAATACCATTTGTTAATAAAGCAAAGCTATAACAAAATAAGAGATATTTTGCATAAATGTTTGAATAAGGCAAGTGGTCAAAGTTGGGGTTGAAAAAAAGTCAAACAAACTACAATTTGGAACGGATTTAGTACACCTTTTATATATATTGGCCATTTTTCTTCATCGACGATGTCGTGGTAACATTGTTCACATGATTTACACATTCTCATATATAGTTGATGAAACTAGGAGAGAGATTTCTAAGATTTGTGACCAATGTCACTAGCACTATGTCGGATGGGGAAATGACCAAAAATAAGAATTGTACATCATGCTAAGTTATGAAACTCTCGGTTTCAAACTTTTTGTTTTGACATTACTCCATCTTGTAAAGGAAAACTAGGTCTCAATTTTTTTAAAAAATGAAAAATTGAAATTTAAATGTTTTAATTGACCAAGGATGCACAAGCCACCAATATAATTAACGATTGTCGTTCTCAAATATCCATGAAACTTTTCTAGTTTACGTACATCTTTTTGATTTGGGATTTGAGATCATCTTGTCATGGAAAACAAATGTACTAATAGTTTGAAAACATTTATCTTCTGCATCGCACTTGGGATAGCGTGTACGCCCATTTCCTTCGCTCCACCTCGCCGGGCCGTCTCACTTTTAAAATCACCACGTCTCCCTACATCGGGTTCACGCTTTTGCATTATTGCCGCTCACATCCGAGCGCCGGTTGTTCTTTTACCGGCGTCGCCCGGTGACATCGACGGGATGGAGGAGGGGATTCAAGTGGAATCGCCCTTTGGACTTTGCTACTAAGAGCTTCCCAAAAAAACTTTTGTCGTGCCGCCAAGTCCACGGAGCCATTCCACTTCATGCCCCTCCGACACCCTCGCGTTCGGCCGCACGCCTCGATTCTAGTCTTTCTTTGGCAAGTCGGCGGCGTTGTAGTCTACATCCACTCGTGAACGCCGGTGATTGGGTGGCCGCGATGTGCCGCGTGCCGACTCCGCATCCAACCCACACGGACATCGCCGTGTCGGCACACCACAAAGCTACCCGATCACCGGGTTCAGGAGAGTGTAGCCCTGCGGAATGTTGAGCGGCGGTGAGTGTAGATTCGCCCGCTTGAAGGTCTACTTGATTGTGTCTGGCTTCCGGTCATCTTTTAGCGATCACGCCGGCGTGCGCCGTCGGGTCGGGGGCATGAAACCGCCAAATATGCTCTTACTCGGGGCAACGTGTGCGGTGCGCGGACGCCGATTGTGCCCGTAGGTGTGTTGCGGAGATCAAAGGCAACCACCGCGGCGGGGCGGACGCGGAAGAACATCCATTGTAATTGTACACATTATGGAATTTTAGGTTGGGCGACTTGGCGGTGCATATGATCCGTGGCGCACGACCCGCTCTATAGCCCAAATGGTGCCTCGCCATGACGGGCATCGATGATGATGAAAACCCGACATGCGTTTTATTAGTTGTGATAACGTGTAATCTTGTTGTCAAAAAAACTTCGTATAATACGTAGTACATGTGTGCATGTGTGATTGCTGCCGTCCAATTTGATGGAAGCTGCCGCACGATCACACATGCACGCTGAGGACAAAGGGCGCCATGCCGCCATGAGGCCCCACTCGCCTTTGCCGACGGGATGTGTGAGGAGCCGGGAAGCCACCGACTTCGGCAGTTTCGTGTGTGCATGAACAAGGGCTCGCGTCCCGTCCGTCCTTAAATCCTCGGACCGGCCCATCAATTGGTGCCTCGCCGATCGAGACCGATCGGTGTTGATGACACCTGGCGATGGCGAGCGTCGCGCCGGTTTGCGGCCGAGGTGTGTAGGATACATAAAGGATACGCATGCAAAGGTGTGTGCATGTCTCATGGAAACAAAATTATAGACTCTAGTTTAGTAATTTGGAAACGTTGTAAGTATTATTTCTATGAAAAAAATGCTGCGTCGGTAGTAAATGGCGTCCCGTCCTAAATTAGCCGCAAATAAGATTTCAAGGGTCATGTCATCCCTCGATCTCTCGCCCACCCGGACGCCAAGACCCGCATTTGATTTGTGCTTACGCCCACCAATTCCGGCCGGTTGCTAACAAAACAACCGACGGTCACATGAAGATGCATATTACGTTCAACATAAGGAAGACATAAACACCGTAGTACATTACAATATAATAAATATTACGTTCAACATAATGTAAACACAAGTAGTAGTATATACTACATTACAATATATACTATCAAATAAAGTTGAAGAACTAGCTAATGATATCAAATCGATTTGCTCCGTAAGCGCAGCGCCGCCCGCCGGCGGCCCCGGGCGCGCGTCGTCATCGATCTCACATCCTGCCGACGGCGTACATCACGTGCTCTCAAGGCCCAGCGTCCGGAGGTCGAACTCATGCATGATGCGGACCGAAGCGCTGCGATGCCGGATGACTTTGGGGGTGATGGCTCGGGCCCATACCTCTTGCATCCCTCAGGCCATGCGGAGACATGGCTATCCTTGGCGAAAGCGGCGTGACCCGTTCGTCGCGGTAAGGGAAACCTTGGGCCGCGGGCGCAATGTCCTCGAGGTCTGCTTGACCTTGGAGCGTGGCGTGTCGAAAGGCCCTCCCACCGCCGTCGGGAGCGGGCCGACGCTCCGATGATTCCATGGAGCAGCACCCGGTAGCGTCGGGGTCCGTGGGGTTCGACGGTGCTTTTGGCATCGCCAAGAAGTAAGCCGCGCCGGGGTCCCCCGGCGTCCTCTGGCTTGCTTGACGAGCTTCAGCCCCGCATGGGGATTCTGGCGGGAGTCTTCGCCGCACCGACGACCAGCCCGCCGCCCGTGTCCATCAACTTCTACATCCCGGCGTAGCATATGGCCTCCGGATGACCGGCCTCGAGGAAGCGCTTCTCCAATTGCTCCCCGGTTTCGAGGACTTCCCCGGCGTGGTCGCCGCCTACGCGTAGATTACGAAAGACGATGGAGTGACACGGGCGGATCATGTCATCGCAAATCGGTGAAGAGGACCCGCAACTTCCGGCGAGACTTGATGAATGTACAAGTAGAGCCATGGAGAAAGAAATCCGTCGGGCTCCTTGCGGTGCACGAAGATCTCGTCTGGCGGATCATCGCGGCATCAAAAGGAAGCAAGTCGCCGCCGCAGCGTCGTCTTGCCTTGCCTTCTTGCGTGGCCTTTCCGCCATTCTTGGATCAATCGACTAGCCGTCCCTAGCCGGCTTCCCCGCCCTCCCCGCCGTTCTTTTGCTTGTATTTAACATCTCTTAAACGGCGCCTCCTCCGAGAACGGCGGGGAGGTGTGCGTTTCAAGCCGAACCGGGCGGCCGTTCGGGCCGTAGGGGCAACCAACCCGGTCAACGTAATTGGATTTTTTTATAATAAATAAGAAACGAAATACTACAAAAGGAAAAATAATGTAAAAAAAGAGTTGGTTCCCATCTCTACACCATGTGTTTACAAAAAAAATAACCGTCTCTACGGTCATGTTTTTGAAACATTGCAACACGTGCATCCCACTCTACCGTACTCGTAAAGAAAGAAAGAGTGATGCCGTCGGTGCAACACATCCCTCTCCACTCCAAACTCAAGTCGTGCTCGTGCTTATTCCCTCCGTTCCACAAAAAACATGCAACTATGGGTTTCGTGTCCATAAAAACTACGAGAAGCGTGCTAGTCAAACTTTCTCGGCTTTGACTAGGTTTATAGAAAATACACCCTCCGATCCCACAAATAAAAGTTTGTTTTTGACCTCTACAATTCTTGTTTAATAATTCATCTTATTTTAAATATTTATCCAATTAATAAAATAAATAAATTATTATGAAAGCATCTCTAACGATAAAACAAGTCATAACAAAATAAAAAAAAAATTTAAACTTTTTTTTTGAATAAGACAGACGGTCAAACAACGATTGTCTAAGTAAAAAATGGACATTTTACGTGCAACATTTATATCTCCAAATAAATTTATTAAAAAACTAGACTTAAAGATCTTTCCGATGATACTAATTACTTAGTAAAATATTAATATATTTTAATATATAATTACCGGCGGTTTAAATACATTGACTTCTTGGGAAAGCGAGAATTGCATTTTTTTTACTGATGCGAAGGGAGTACTAAATACTACTCTATTGATCACATTCAGATTAATTTATTAAAAAATACTTCTCATAATCAATCTAATGATATTTATTTCATAACATAAATAATAATGATTTTGTTTGATCGACCGATCTTATGCACTTTTTGGCGCTATTATTCAAGCTAGCTAAGCTCAAATAGTGTCATACTGCGCTATTAATGGTATTTGTTGACAAATTGATCGGCGTAGCCCAATTGTTAGTGATTGAGTGATTTGGTAACTTTATGGTTGTTTGCTTATGTACTTGACTTGATGCTTTTATGGTTGTTTGCTTTGAGGATAAGAACTTTATTATATGGTTATCGGTATCACTTATCAAATTATCACTTATCGATTATAATTATACACTTGTCCCTGATTTCCTATTTTTCAAAACAAATAGCGTGCTATAGCGCGCTATTGCGTGAATTACATCTCGACGCTTTACGTTGCAAATATAGCGCTATAGCGGCAATAGTGACGAGCAGCTCGCGCTCAATTTCATAGCGCACAATCTAAAACGTGGGTTGTGATATGCCGTATAATACATGTGTTATACGTTTCCAAATTTGTGTGCATGTTTGATTGTTGCTAAAATGATGAGTGAACAGAGGGACATGCAAGCTGAAATATGTCCAAGTTTTAGTTTTTCTAGATTTTTTAAAATTTAGATTCGGATGGATTTCCAAAATCCGGACTCTAAATAAAATCAAATTTCCTATTGGGATCTGGATTCTAGTAGCTGATTTCATCTCTTTTTTACCCAGATTCCTTTTATGTCCTTCATTCTCTCTGCACTTCCTACAATATAGGCGAGGGGCAAAATGGTAAAATGAAACTTCGAGAATCTGAAGGCGGCATGTTTCTACATTGGTTTTTTCTCCAGATTCTAGAATCCAAGGTGATTTGTTGTGAGAGAAAAATACCGCCGGGCTGGCTGGATGGTCTTTGATTTATTGTGAGAGAAAAGCCTTTGTTGGTGATGGTTGAACCGGCCCGGCCGAACAAAATTTATCCTTTGTGCGAGCGATGGCGGGCGTCTTGCCGTGTTGGCGGCGAGGTGTGTAGGAACTAGGATACGCATGCAAGGTGTGTGGATATGATCGGACGTCTCATGGAAAAAAATACTAGTATACTAGTACTATATGGAAAGGCTGCGTGGGTAGTAAATGGCGCCGCCTAAATTCTGTTCTTCTAAGCGTTTCACCGGTGAGGGTCCGTCCATCTCTGCGCCCACTCATACTAGTACTAGGAGTAGTACTAAAAACCCGCATTTTTCGCCCACCAATTTTGATCGGCGCAAGCTGTTCATCTTCCTTTTCCGCATGGCGTAGAAAACCATGCCATTTAGCGCTCGAGCCATGGAGAACCTTCGCTAGGAGTTGCTTGAGCACATTGCGCTCCACACGCGCCATGGCCGCAGAGCATCCTATGGAGGGCCTCATGAATCTAAGGGCCACCTATGCCGGGCACGAGAGGCATGCCGCCTCGCCTTAGTGGGATGGAGCA